>KZ061824.1:114575-211642 GCA_002091835.1 Anopheles maculatus
TTCGGCGCCTCTGATCCCTTTCTCTGTATGTGCCGTGAGTTTAACGTCATCTGTGATCATCATCAACCAGACATGTCGTGTGCCGCGCTTTTGAATTGTATTCGAACTGTCCTTCCAGCTAACTGTTAAGATTTATGTTTTATGTGTTACGGCTTCAAGGGGGCCCTGAGTGGCCCGTTGAATTTTAAATAAATAATAATAATAATAAATGTATTTTAAATTACAATGAGTACATAAAGGACTCGAATTTCAATATATGGTCCATGCGACCATGAGTTATGTCGCGATACCTGAACTCACAATCTTTCCAAAGATAGGCTTCTTAAAAACGTACAAATTTACCCATCAAAATGCTAAGAATAGACATAGAAGTAGTCAACAAAGTGCCTAGAAAACAGAAATTACAAGAATAGAGATAGTTACAGAGACACGAAAAAATAAATAAATCATTGCCATATAGTGTAAAGGGATGGAATACCTGTTAATTGTCGATAGGACGTCCCATTTTAATGATACGAGACGTCTAATGTCGAGAAATTGAGTGGTAAATTTAGATTGAAAATATAACAATCGCTCCAGGCACAGCTAGCCCTCCTTACACGTGTGTCGTTTCACAAAGTTGTGTTCTATTCAAAGACATATGCGTTCTATCCGAGGATCAGTAGCTATAAAAAGTAGAAACAACCTAGGAGTACGAGTACATCCTTTGTTCCTTTGTTCCATTCAATATCTTTTATCGATTAGCATATGTCCACTGTGCTCTATGTTTCGTTCTATCTATCGACAAAGACACAGGCTAGTACGCTAAATTGATTTATAATGTGAGTAATTATGTTCGGCAGGAGGCACAGCAAAAGGGTCTGGGCTGTTTAATTATTGAACGGTGTTGCAAGAACAGTTTCCAACCTATTATTAACCGTCTATAAATGTTGGGCTGTTGCGTTTCGTTCTGGATTAGTAAGTGTGAAGGGAATCCTTTCTGTTACGTTGAGGGAAATTTTCCATCTGGTTCCGTTTCGATGACTTTTGCATTCGTGTATGATAATATTTTGCACACTGTATGCTTCGCCCGATAGCTGATAGCAGAGCAGTGTCGATAGCATAATGGTGCTACGGGTAGAAGATATGATGGTTTCTACATGTGCCATGCTCGAGAATTACCGACACTCGTCATGCAATTATCGTTAGACATAACTGCTTGTCCTTTTTCCCACAGTTTTTCGATATGAATTAAATAAATGGTGCTTTGTAAGCATGTGTTCTTCTCGAAAAAATGTACAATGATTTAATTGTTTTTATATATCGTATTTTATCAGTCATTATGTATTTGAGTTTTTACAAGCAAAAGTCTTTCGACTAAACAACGCACCTCTTGCTCAAAAGCATCATATTGATGTTATGTTCCATAGAGTTGGTTTCTAAACGCTACGTACGAGCAGCACGATTGATTGCCATCGTTTATTAATCGCTTTGGTTCAGCATACCTTGCGTACGTAGGATGTAAATCGAAAGGTTTCCCTAGGTTCGGATAGCGAACCTTACGTTGATGTAAACTAAAGTTAATGACCAACTCAACTTCAACGGCTTCATTTAGCCGTCAGGACAATCGTCACGAGTAACGATAATGGATACTAGATTGAATACTGTGTATCGTATGTTGGGACTCATTGTAGTACGCAGAAGACATAAGAAAAGGGTAAGCACATTGTACAACATACCTTGTTTACACAAGAGTTTCACTTAGTGGTGGTTTGTGGGTAACAGATTATAATCAATTTATCGGTCGTGTATTCAGTCATTTCAAGTTATTGTTGTAACAGAAACGATCGTTGTGGTCCACATTGTGTCATAACATTTGCCCTAACCATATTTCTATTTTGAAACATGAGTACAAAGGCTAAACTACGTAACGCTACACTACATTTGAATGAATTGTCATGCACACATAATTATGTAGCATGCATGATCGTCTAATTATCTATTACTGGTGTGCATGCTTCTTGCATTTACATTTGTAATTATCGCTTCGAGGGACATATTCATTAGATCATGGTTTAAATGATGTAGCAATCAATGTTTGGCAACACAATCAAACCATTAGAAATTTGCTGAAATTTTGCTCAAGTTAGCGTGGTCTATGGTCTATTGAAAGGTAATTAAACGTTAGGATCATCGAACTGTGCTCTACATTTCTCTTTAGTTCAATGATTTATTTAGCATGATTGAATTCTGAAGAAGCCTATTGAACGCTACTTATGCTCATCGAGCATATGCTTAATGGAGCGCACTGGAACGGCAACAGGAAACTAAGGTTCAAGCATCGGGCGAATGAGTAAGCTCCGGGAAATGTGCCATGCTCGAGAATTACCGACACTCGTCATGCAATTATCGTTAGACATAACTGCTTGTCCTTTTTCCCACAGTTTTTCGATATGAATTAAATAAATGGTGCTTTGTAAGCATGTGTTCTTCTCGAAAAAATGTACAATGATTTAATTGTTTTTATATATCGTATTTTATCAGTCATTATGTATTTGAGTTTTTACAAGCAAAAGTCTTTCGACTAAACAACGCACCTCTTGCTCAAAAGCATCATATTGATGTTATGTTCCATAGAGTTGGTTTCTAAACGCTACGTACGAGCAGCACGATTGATTGCCATCGTTTATTAATCGCTTTGGTTCAGCATACCTTGCGTACGTAGGATGTAAATCGAAAGGTTTCCCTAGGTTCGGATAGCGAACCTTACGTTGATGTAAACTAAAGTTAATGACCAACTCAACTTCAACGGCTTCATTTAGCCGTCAGGACAATCGTCACGAGTAACGATAATGGATACTAGATTGAATACTGTGTATCGTATGTTGGGACTCATTGTAGTACGCAGAAGACATAAGAAAAGGGTAAGCACATTGTACAACATACCTTGTTTACACAAGAGTTTCACTTAGTGGTGGTTTGTGGGTAACAGATTATAATCAATTTATCGGTCGTGTATTCAGTCATTTCAAGTTATTGTTGTAACAGAAACGATCGTTGTGGTCCACATTGTGTCATAACATTTGCCCTAACCATATTTCTATTTTGAAACATGAGTACAAAGGCTAAACTACGTAACGCTACACTACATTTGAATGAATTGTCATGCACACATAATTATGTAGCATGCATGATCGTCTAATTATCTATTACTGGTGTGCATGCTTCTTGCATTTACATTTGTAATTATCGCTTCGAGGGACATATTCATTAGATCATGGTTTAAATGATGTAGCAATCAATGTTTGGCAACACAATCTCACCATTAGAAATTTGCTGAAATTTTGCTCAAGTTAGCGTGGTCTATGGTCTATTGAAAGGTAATTAAACGTTAGGATCATCGAACTGTGCTCTACATTTCTCTTTAGTTCAATGATTTATTTAGCATGATTGAATTCTGAAGAAGCCTATTGAACGCTACTTATGCTCATCGAGCATATGCTTAATGGAGCGCACTGGAACGGCAACAGGAAACTAAGGTTCAAGCATCGGGCGAATGAGTAAGCTCCGGGAAACGATGGACAATTATTTGAATTTTCATTTATATCAATTCTTGTAAAACAATAATAATTCGTTTGTGTTTTTTTTTATGCCACAAACGAATTTTATGTGAATTAAATGAAAGCTTCTTCTGCTTCACCATTATTAAACTTGTGAGTGCACTTCAGAAATGCTTTTGACGATTCCGCTGAATAACGAAGTCTCTGACTTGCGTTGGCCTTCGCGTGGGTACTTACGATGTATTATTGAAATACATCGTTTTTTGTTTCTTATTCCTTTCGAAGAGAAAAATCGATATTCATCAGTAACGAATGTACAGACTCGCCTACGGAATGCGATGTCGGTAAAGGTCGTCTGTGTGTAAATTCGTTTCGTCCGCCGTACCAGTCGGCTGTTGTGATGCGCTTACTGGAGGAAAATGTTGCCAAATTTAGGCAGCGTTATCATCGCATCGCAGCCCTACCTGGTACTGTTGTTGTATGAGCTAGATTCACCTGGCTGTGTGGTCATACCGAAATGGACTCGTTTTCATTTTTGTTTTCCTTCACCTTTTTGAAAACGTGCTGAAGATGAAAGAAAAAATCACGTTCCTCTCATAATCATTGTTAAAAATTAGCGGTTAAAAATGTGATCCACCAACAAGTGAATGTGGTCGTTTTACGTACGGCTGACAACTGGAACCCCTTTTAGTAAGTGGGAAGCGTATGCAGTACCATTTAGAACGGATAGTACAAAAAATCAACGACGAATACCACAGCGTATGTGTGAGCATGTCCTGTGTGTCCTTTTTTTTGTTGTTGAGAATCCTCCCCCTCATTCGCGAACACTGATGACAAGTGTACATGGACCGATGTTATCTGCCACGACCCTTCAGCAGCATGATGACGATGCTGGCAGACGGTTAACCTTACGCTGGAAGCAGAAATTAGATCGTAATTCTGTACCCGAACGCCACAACATGTGCACGACTCAAGGGTTGCACGTTAGCGACCCCATTCCCGTACCACTTGAAGAGGGAAGAAGATGGTTCATTCTCTTTCGGAAAAGCTGCGTTTTTGTGGCTCCTTTGACGGTGTAGTCAACGTACCGAAAGTGATTGAAATGGAAAATTGAAATAGGAATAAACAAAAACAGAAGGTCACAGTCGGAAAGTGCATCGTGTGGGGCAATAGAGCGTGCACCGAATGAAGACGATCAACGTGGTTTACGATTATTCTTCAGACATATTAGCTGATGAAAGGATTTGCATGCGAATTGGGGAGGATTGTTCTCTGAATATTCTGTATTCATGATCTTGACTATATTAAGTTGTATCCACGATCTTAACTATATTATGAGTAATTACGTTCTATTATGTCCATAACTTTATTAAGTATTGAAGATAAAACTCTCAATGCATGAAGTTTTGCTAGAATTCTACATCCAGTACCATTTAGAACGGATAGTACAAAAAATCAACGACGAATACCACAGCGTATGTGTGAGCATGTCCTGTGTGTCCTTTTTTTTGTTGTTGAGAATCCTCCCCCTCATTCGCGAACACTGATGACAAGTGTACATGGACCGATGTTATCTGCCACGACCCTTCAGCAGCATGATGACGATGCTGGCAGACGGTTAACCTTACGCTGGAAGCAGAAATTAGATCGTAATTCTGTACCCGAACGCCACAACATGTGCACGACTCAAGGGTTGCACGTTAGCGACCCCATTCCCGTACCACTTGAAGAGGGAAGAAGATGGTTCATTCTCTTTCGGAAAAGCTGCGTTTTTGTGGCTCCTTTGACGGTGTAGTCAACGTACCGAAAGTGATTGAAATGGAAAATTGAAATAGGAATAAACAAAAACAGAAGGTCACAGTCGGAAAGTGCATCGTGTGGGGCAATAGAGCGTGCACCGAATGAAGACGATCAACGTGGTTTACGATTATTCTTCAGACATATTAGCTGATGAAAGGATTTGCATGCGAATTGGGGAGGATTGTTCTCTGAATATTCTGTATTCATGATCTTGACTATATTAAGTTGTATCCACGATCTTAACTATATTATGAGTAATTACGTTCTATTATGTCCATAACTTTATTAAGTATTGAAGATAAAACTCTCAATGCATGAAGTTTTGCTAGAATTCTACATCCAAGATGCATTCAACAAAAATGTTGCCAGCAGTTTCTGTGAGGCCCTGTTGTAGATATTGAACTTGGAAAAGATCCTCAGATAGTGGTTTACCCTACCAATTTCAAACAACCACTGTCACAGTTAATGCTAGACATTAACGGTGAGTTTTGCATTAGAATGTCCCTCTTGTTCAGGATATTCTGCGCCGTTTGGACGGTTGCTCTTTTTTTTCTCTTCTTTGCTACGGAGAACGTCTAGTAGACAGGGCCTGTGCTCCTCTGCGCCTCGTGCCGAACGGGTCGCTGACGAGCACCTTCCTGGTAGGGCATGAGTCCGGCATCCTCATCACGTGCCCCAACCAGCGTATCCTTCCGGCTTTAGCAACCGTCAGGATGTCTGCATCGTCAAACAGCTCAGCTAGCTCGTGGTTCATTCTCCTTCTCCACACGCCCTGCTCGCACACACCGCCAAAGATAGTCCGCAGCACCCGCCGTTCGAAAATGGCGAGTGCATTGGTGTCCTCCGCAGCATAGTCCAGGACTCGTGCCCGTAGAGGACTACCGGCCGTATCAGAGTGCGATATATGGCGCATTTCGTGCGTTGTTGGAGTCTTTGGAATCTCAGGAGTTTGTGGAGTCCGTAGTAGGAACGATTCCCCTGAACAATACGCCTTCGGATTTCGCTGCTTATGTTGTTATCCGAAGTTACGATCGTGTCAAGGTAGCAGAACTCCTCTACTACCTCGAGATCGTCGCCGTCAACCAATATCGAACGATCCTCAATCCAATCCTATCGGCCTCGCGTTTCGCACACCGTCGCAGATGTTCGCCCAATGATATCGATGTCATCCGCGAAGCCAAGGAATTGGAGAGACTGGGTGACGGTTGCTCTGACTCTTGAATCCTTGATTCATGACAATATAATCACGAGGCAAATACCCTCGGTTTTCATCATAAGTTTCTTCTGCACTTTACAGTCATTCAACAATGTTGAGCGGCCGATATGTACACCCTAGACGTTTTCGATTTACTCCAGAAGTAAATAGTACATGTTATAAAACTCATAGCGGTTATAATCAGTCTTCTGGATGTGCCTAATTATATTTAACGTTTTCTTTGTAAAAATCCCGTAGTATGAACAAATTTTACATTAAGTTCTCCTACTGTTTTGTTTGCAGCAGCTGCACATCAATCAATAACGCTACAATATTTTGTCTGTAAATATAAAATGTGATGTAAAATACGTTGGATTTTTAGGTTAATTACTAGCGCACTATCTATTCGCAATCAATCTATTTATTTGGTGTATACCTATATAATGAATATGATACTACAGCATACCTAAACGACTACAAAAATGTAAACAAATTATGTGTTTTTTAACAGAACATACTTCATATAATTAATTGCATTGAGTTGCATCCAAAAATAGAGCAAGCCCTCCACACTATATTGCAACTAATTCCTGTTACAAGTTTTCATTCCTTTTTCGTACCGGCAGTTTCACACGCTATACAACACTTAAAGCGTTTTTTGGATGTTTTGCAACTAGTGGTGAACATATTCTGAAGTACTACTTCTTTCATTTCACGTAAATTCATTATAAAACCATGCAAGCAATAGTTGGGCCTTAAGTGTAATCGGGCGTGAAGTGATTGTTGCCTTTTTTCCCATCCAGCACGACAGCAGCGTGGTTTCCGTTGTTTTACGGTCGAAAAAATAGGCAACTGGAGGCATTTTTCATCAAGCATGCTGCCTACAACTGATGTTGCAATTGCACCATGATGCCCGGGTGAAAACTTTCCCAATTTTGTTGAAATTTGGGGGTTTTTTTTTTTGTAAACTATGCGCACTTCCTGTCCATCCGCTTGGAAAGGATTTGGACGGAAGTGTGCCACCTTTTTTTTTGGCTGCTGTTGTTTGAAGCTACTTCATCCGCTGCTTGCTGGCGGTATGATTTAAATGCAAGTGAGTACTTGGTGGACTGAAAATGGAAAGCAGAGGGCGTTTTTTCTTTTTTTGTTTCAACGTTTTTAGTGAGTTTTGATGGGTTTTGTGATGTTTTGGTAGGCTCTTCAACTGGAAGTGAACAGTTTGATGTTAGAAAAAGGAATTAAATTCGTTGAAAATCATATTTTACTTTAATGGCATTGTTCGGAGGATTCATTTCACTTGCGAGGATATCAATTTACAACTCCAAATGCATGTAGACAACATTTTAAACTTCACTATATCATGTTTAAAACTATACTGGTTCTGGTCAATGTGCGTTCTCAAAATTAAATAACTTGATATACAATTTAAATAGAATATTTTATTTTTATTTCAAAGTTGTTGAGTACCGTTCATCAGCAAACCGGTAAGCATCTGCCACCGGCGTCACCGTAATGTGTTATTAATTTTAAAGTTTTTCTACCTTATGCTGCCATAATGGCGCGGAGCAAAGTAAAAATCGTCCCCGTTTTGGGGCACACATATGGGACACAGCGAAATACATCCAGCTTGCCGCGAGTTAATTGAAATGAGTGTTGTTCAACTGCGCACTACAGCGAGGTGTGCATTGGCATGCCGACGATGGTGTATGTCTGTATGTCGTTGTGTACTTTATCAACGTTCCATTATCTGTCCACGCCTGCAAATGGCTTCCGGCAGTATTTCGTTTTTATTTTCCACGCTTCTGTTGCGCTGGGCCAGGCCACGGCGTGTCGAATGTTAGCCATTAATTGCGATGGGGGTAGTGTGCGATGGTCATCGGCTGTACATTCAAACAAACCCTTAACGGCTGTGAGTTTGAAGCATCAGGCGAATGGTGGAGGTATCGTTTCGAATTTTGTTCATCTAACGCACATTGTGATACGCGACGGTGCAGCCCATGATGCAAAGTACGTTCGACAGCGCGTGTACATTTGCCCTGCCTAATACCCCTTATGGACAGGAAGTTTGCCGGTGGAATTGGGCAAAAAAAAAACGGACACTGGAATAATTTTCCGAAAAAGGCTTGCGCTACGCATCCGCACATTCGTTTCGTACGTGACATGTGTTTGGAACATGGTTTTTGGAAACACAGGTGCCATTAATGCTGTAGTTCTTTCCAATCATGGCACGATTCGAAGTTTTTTTTTAGTTGTTGCTTTGAAATAGTATGTTGTGCTGCGTATAAAGAGGTGAAAATTTGTTGAGAAAATAGTTTTTCATGTGCTTTTCAGGCGTCAGTGCTGCTTTAATTTATTGACCTTTGGTTGTAATTTGATGAAAATCAAATATCAGTATACCTTAAAACTTATAGTGTGTTTAGGGAAAACAATTTGAAAAAACAATTTGGAGCATTTACACGTATCTTTAAACGTTATTTAATTAAAATGAAATGAAATGAGAGGTAATGGAAGAGATGGTAATGGAAAAGTCGGTTACCAAATATTACTGTGCTATTAATTGATTTGGAGCATCTATAGCTAAAACAGCCGAGAAACTGAAATGGAAGGTTTGTTCGTACAACGAGTTTCGTTCCTAAATAATCTTAGAAATGGTAAGGAACATTCTTCCGACCGGTAATAATTGCTTCGAGTTTTACAACGTCTTCTCACGTTTGGAGAGAGTTGAAAGTAAATTTAAAAAAAAACGAGACTTACACGTATGTAGCTCTATCTTTTTGAAACCGTGACCCAGAGTTAAAAAATCTATCCAAATGAGGAAAACGAACTTGGACAAAATATTGAAAACTGTTATCAAAATTCCGTCATCCATATCTGAGGTGAAATGGTTCTTGTGACAACGACTCAAACTTAGCGCTTAAATAAGCATAAAATAAGAATATACTCTCAACAGATCTTAACAGTGACTAACAGAATTGTTTGACCAAGCTTTGGAGGACATTATCCGACCTTTGTATAGATTAGCCGGAGTAGCAAATGATTTCCAAGGCCCAGAAATACAGCTACTGCCAAGATCCTAGCTAAATGGCCTTTTTTATTCATTTCATTTCATTTCATTTTATTCTATTTTAGTGGTCTGCCTATAGGCTAAACTCAAAATTACTTAAAAGTTACATCTTAAAAACTAGATTAAGTAGGCTAACTTACTGGCTAATACCTTAAGCTAAGTATAAACATAAATAGGCTGACTATGTAGCACTTAGGGGAAAGGAAGAAGGAAAGTTAACATAAGGTTATGGAAAGATGGAGAGGGGAATGGGATATAAGTGGAGGTAAGTTAAAGGTATGAAGAGGAGAGTCGAGATCGGAAAGCGGTTAGGGAGGAATCGAAATCAAAAGAGGTAAAGAAAGAATTGAAGTGACGCATGCAGACTAGGAAAGGCTCATTATGTCTATATTGAGTGCGACGACGTGGTAGATACAGGGGATCACAGGATCTAAGGTGGCTTGAGGGGGCATAGAAGGAAATCAAAGATTGGGCCACCCAGGAAAGTGTGTCAATATTGTTATAGAATGCTTCTTGGATATAAAATTCGAGCATAATCAATGCAACTGAGATATCAGTAGCAGTTTTTCCCAATGTCAAAAGTAAGTTTTTATTGCATACGCTAGTAGAATAAATGAAAAGGCTTTTTCATAACGATAAATATGTTCATTTAAAACTTCATTGGTTATTGCGCTTGCTACAGGCTACAGGTGCCAAAGATCAGTTTCACGCAAACAAAACATGCTAGACAAGCTAGAAGTATGGACACAAATTGGTAACTCATCAAATATGCTAAACCTCTTTAAGACTTTCTTCCACCGGTCGATGACATTCCAAGAAGATTTGCGTTCCATGTACTTTTACCCCATTTTTCGCAAATGTCACACAGCGGTGTAACTGTCTGTGTCATCCTTTTACATTGTTTCGTGATTAAAAGCAAAACAGCGGGGAAAGGTCTGCTAGACATTGTGTCCATCCGGAACTCGGCGAATCTTGGGCTATTGAACTGCCAGGCACGTTTTACTCTTTCGATATCAGTTTGTCTTTGGCAACGTTACTTTAAGTCTTTTCCCACCCATGAAAAACAATTAATTCCCTTACTCTCTAGTCCCTTCTCCCTAGCTCCCTTTTTTTGCTCGACTCTCCTAAACGGTGCATTGTTTCGATCGATGCCGCACAAACGTTTGCGTGTTTGGTGCGACGCCGTTCGATTGTTGTTTCCGCGCAATTTCTAACTTTAATGATGGTAATTTATTCGTACCCGTGTTCCGGTGGAAGGCACTTTGCGTGATTGGTGGTGGGTGGGTTGTGTAAGTTTGGTTTTTTGGTTACAGTTTGTCACAGCACAAGCTTGTGTTCTGGAGCTTATGTTTTTCTAGTAAAATTGATGGGTAATTGCTCCGAGGTGGAATACCACCAAATTGACATCACACCCTGATGCGGTGACTGTTTTTACCAAGCTTATGCTATTGTGTCAATTACACGATATCCAATTACCCTTGATAAGCATTTAGAGAAAAAAATATCCCCCGTACAGGAACATTATTTCTTTTCAGCCACAGTTAGGTGAATTTATTCGTTACGCGCTACCCCACAACAATTGTGTGCGTAATTTGTTATGCATATTTCATTCGATTAATTTCCCGGTTCTCTGCCGCTGTTATTCTCCCGCACACACTGCCCATCGTTTAGATTATCTGATTTGTTCCTTTTCCTCCTGAGACTTGAGCGGGCTTTATATTTATTTTTTCCCCGTGCGGCAAACGCGCTCTGGTACGCTACGAGCAACAGGCAACGGATCTAATCACCAATGCAGCACAATCATCGTAACATAATCAGCAACATCATAACCATCAACCGAGAAGGATATCATCATTTACGCCCGACTGTCTCGCTAAAGCACACGATCTCGGCCCACCGAATAGTCGAACGGATCGATTTGGATGAGCGTTTTTTTTTCTCTCGCTCTCTGTCTCTGTTGCCACCATAGTTATGTCTCTTTGGGGAGACTTTTTTGGGGAGCATCAGCTTGCTTTCGGACATTACTGTAATTTAGATGTTGTGCTATCAAAGTGACTTCAAGGCGAGACGGTGACAGGTTTGGATAAGAACGGAAAACAACACTAATCTGAGTGAAGTAACATTTTCCGGTTTTCCGCATTGTTGTAGAATTTTCTGTGATTGTTGATCGTAAATTACATCTTTTAAACACAAACCAACAAAACGGGTTAGTAATGATAAATGGCACTTGTTTGTCAACTTCTAATGATCAGATTTCTTCACAGAACTTACAACCCTTTCAATGGATCCCACCGAGAAGCATGACTTGTTCCCAGTGGATCATCTTGATAAGAAAGTTTATTAATTAGAATAAATCGAGATTGTTCCTGAAGACCTGCTTTTCCAAACAAATGATGTCAAATGGGATGTCATGTCACATTGCGTTGCCCTTTCGTGTTAGAACTTTCTGTATATTATCCTCTACCAGAAAACTTTTTTACATCGAAAGGCCTTTTCCAAAAGAACGTTCAGTTTGAAATTTTACACAAACAATGTCAGGTGAAGATTTCTTCGTAATGTTTTGATGTTTTTAAACGATGGACATAAATTGCTGCACAAGAAAGTCCGTTTGCAGCCACTCAATCGCGCCCCCAAAAACCCACTCTTGACAACTTTCTTGAGCTGATGCTTACAGCGAGTGCCTTTGCTAGGGTAGCTTACAACCATTGTCATAGGAGCGACTGTGTGCGCACGGAATGATAAAGATCGGAAAAGGAATTTCCCGGCAGCTAGGATATTTTTCGCAACCGAGAACTGCACGTCTTTGCATCCTGTCCTCGTTATACCAATTTATGGTTCGTCTACATGCTTTCTCGTTAGCAGCAGCGGAAAGAAAGCAGCCATGAAAATTGGTGCATAAAATGTGCTTGGCCCATAAATTTCTTTCCCCCATTAGCGACAGTAAATGGGTTAAAATGGTGTGGCACAACTTTTTTTTTTGTCGGTCTGTTTGCTATCAAGAGCGATGCGATTCTTTGATTCTATCGGTACGTTCGCACATTCGTGCAAACCAAGTATTTGTAGAATGGATGGCGCATAATGTT
Source organism: Anopheles maculatus (assembly GCA_002091835.1). Lineage (NCBI taxonomy): Eukaryota > Metazoa > Arthropoda > Insecta > Diptera > Culicidae > Anopheles > Anopheles maculatus. Next base: position 127,257 of record KZ061824.1, read on the forward strand.
TGTGTACTAGTGTGGCATCTTTCAAACGTCTTCAAGATGTCTTTTACACCTTGGAGGGAGTGCCGTTTCGCCGATCTTCTTTTCTTACCGTCCGATTGTTAGGAGCACTTTAGAAAGTCATTATCGCTTTGATGGTGTGATGAGAAGAATTATTATATTTCTAGTGGATTATTAGCACAAGGACTTTACAGAACACACATTTTTGTCTGAAATCTCAAATGATCTAATTATTATTTTCTTATTTGGTTTGTTTCAGATTACTGAGCATCGTAAACGGATTTGCAATTTAAAGGTATGTATTTCAAAATGTACAGGAAAAAACAACGAATCTCTCTAATATAAGTTGTACAACTTTTTTCTAAAAGATCGTGTTAATAGTTACATCAAGCATAAATAAGAAAAAGAAAAGTGTTTTCACACAAGCGTCAGGCACGCTGACTCTTTAGCGGTGACGCAAAAATGGTAAAATTCTATTGAATTAATTTTAATTTCCGTCATCATCTCGTCAGCGAAAGATCGGAAAGTTTCAGGAAGAAAGGCTGGTTTAACCATTTTATCTTGGAAACCGGCAACACCAGCTGTTCCTCGTCGAATTTATCGCTGAGGTCGTGAAAGAATAAGGAAAATAATTTTAATTTCTTCAACCAAATCTTCATCGGTGATACGCGCCGGGGAGAGCTGTTGAGCTGTTTGTAAGAAATGGGAGTTACACTACTCAAGGTAGGAAGTATCAGACATTTGGTATGCGATGGCAGAAGAAACAACTTTTCATTGCAAATAGCTCATGGGATGCTGCCGTTTATGGAATTCTAGAACAGACAGACAGCATTTTGGGAGGGCTAGATTTGCCAACATAAACTTGCAGCAATTTTATGTTTCAAGGACCATGTTTTACAACCATATCATTGCCATTTCGGTAGTGTGTTGTTATGGCGCGTAAGCTGAGAAGTTGAACGTTACCCTCATTATTATAGGTTCACCTTATCTTGAACAAACATATTCCAGGTTTTTAATGAACCTAGGGCTTTATGCAAGAATTTAACGAGAATTTGACGATAAGGGTTATGTGATTTCATGATTTCTTTTGAAAGTTTTTGGTCTAATGCAATAGTCATTATACTACTAAAGCATTATACAACTAAAGGCACGACTTACGGTTACGGTTCTGCTGGAATTTTATTATCGGAGTTACTCAAAATATGTCTTATCAATCGCAAACTGTGTGGAGTTTATTTCTAACACGAGCATTCATATGATTTCGTTCCCGTTCGTTTGAGAGAATACTCGGGACAAAAACGCAAACGCTCAAGGCTTCACAATAATAAAGAAAAACACAGTTCCATGATGCTGTGATGATGCTGTTTATGTTTGGTGCTTTGTATTGCGCAGCAAATTACCATGTCGGATGACGACAAACGGAAGAAAATAAATGTTTTGACAATTTTCCCATCACGTCAGGGGCCTGTTGGGAGGGAGTAAAAAAGTTTTCGTCGTGTACCGGAATAAGATAAACCACGTCGGGCCCCCTTTATTCGACTGGATGTAGGGTACACAAGTACAATGCGGAAAATGGCGTGGGAAACATAATTTAAGAATTACAACGTCTATTAACGCAGCACCGAGTAGCAGCGCTCTAGCGACATGTTTCGATCGTATTGCAGCGTCTTCGAATTGTGAGTAACAAAATGTACGCTTCGTGTTGGTGCGAATGGTAGAAGTGAACTGCCACGTTGTCCTACAGTGATCCTCAAACTTCCGTTTCTTGTGATAAGGTTTCATGTGCGTGTGTGTGTCAGGAGAAGCGAACAAAGTTTTTTTTCGCCTACAAAAGTTGTTGTGTGTAGCATGAGATAAACTTGTCGATAGAAAAAGCTTTAAGTAGCGAGACCATTGAGTTGAATACGGGGAAGCTTATTATTTATGTCGTTGAAAAAGCATAAACACTGTACATCCGGAAACTCCGAACTTACGACTGAGACCGCTAATGTGTGTGCGTGTGTCTTGTAAACTTGGCAAAAGTCTAAGCCATCCTAACAAAAGAATACGGGGGAAGAACTGGAAATTTATGGCAAAGTTTATGGGTATTTTGATAACAGTCATGATTGTCAGTACATAATCTATTAAAATGATCACTCGTGTCGGTATTTTTGACTGATAAATGATGGTAATTTGACTGATGGTAATTTGACTGATAAATATTGTGCTGATAGGCTTGTTATTTAACACAATTTTTATTATCTTGTTTCAACAGGGTTTTTTGATTGCTGATTTACCTTAGACAACAAAACTTTAATCCACAAGATCTTATCAGTTCGAAAAATAATAATTTGTGGTAGTTCGTCGTCGTTATCGTCACCAAAAGTCACGTTGAGGGTTATTTTTGCTTCTAAGTTCTTGCGGAGAACAAGCAGCATTGCAGCTGCTAAACGTCAAAACAACAAAGAAAGATTAGTCCATCAAAGACAGGACATATGGCCATCAGTTGCCGGTCCACTGAACTAGAGGTAATGGTAACACAGTCACGTATTAACACAGGAAAGACCAAGAAAATGGGTTCCAGTGTCGTAGTGTGATACACCTCGACAAATAAGAAGAAGACGAATAAGTCCACCAAAGAATCTAGTTTCAGTTTGCTTTCAATTTTTGGGTCGAATGTCTCCTGGGCAGACCTAAATAAAGATTAAGCATCCTCTTCTTCTTCTTCTTCTTTCTTGGCCTAACGACCTCTTAAGGTCATGCCTGCCATTTCTGGCTTACTAGACTAATTGGTTAGTTGGTTAGTTGGCCGCATAGTTGGTTAGTCAATCCTCACTATGGGGGAACGACCCAGATGAGACTTGAACCCCGGTCCTGCCGTGTGAAGACCGGCGCCGCTGTCGCATCACCACCGAAAGCATCCTCTTATTATAGGATTAATATCAAATAACTATTAAATATCTAGACAAATGTCTACCGGGAGCTAGGTCTAGGCAGTCCACTAAGTCAAATAAAAAAAGAACTAATGTGAACTTCCCAAGTTTGAAACATCCATAAATCGATTACTTTCCATATCAATAATATTTGATGTTGTTGTGATTCCGATGGTGGTGGTATTTATTTGAGACGTTGATTTTATTTTGTCGGAGTCACAATCTTAAACACATTTAATTTAGAAGGTTTAAGTATATGTTAAATAAATTAGAACATAAAGAGGACAGGAAGTTTAAATGACTTTGAATGCGTGATAACCTTGGTAAAACATTTTTATCAACTTTTTCCTTCGAATTTTCAATTTTAGATAAAAAAAACTTGAAACCGAAAACGCTACGACACTTTCAATCCGTTTTGCAACTTCATTCAACTAAAATTCATCTTGCCCGAAAACCGAAACGAGATTATTGGCAGAAATTCGACGACAATTATTTTCGTAATTATAAAACTCATCAAAGAGATTCATGCCAGAAGCGAAACCGGTTGCGTTACTACCGCCTCGTTCGCTTCGTTACAATAAATTATCTTTAATTAGATAATGGCAACACTTTCCTCGGCGTTCTCGTTCCAGCAGGTCCGGGCAGCGGCGGCGCGACCATTTGTGGCCCGACCATATACAGCACGGTAAAGACGCTCGTTCGGACGCAGTCTTGACGATTAGTTTCATTCTCGGAATGAAAAATCCAGCTTTTGCTTTTGTCCACATCCGAGCGGTCGGTAACGAATTTCGGAATTTCAAAAACCGGAACACAAGTGGGCAGCAAACGGATACTTTTGCTTTTTCCGAAAATCGAAACTTTGCCGGCGGGTGGCGCAACACTGCTGGCATAAAATGTTGAGCCAGCTGTTTCGACTGTCGAGCGTTGTCTGTCCGAAAGTATAAGACGGTATGCGATAAAGACGCGCTTTGGTACAAAGTGACGGGTTTTGCGATGTTTTTTTTATATTCAGCAGTATTCTTGACAGATACAAGCGAAAGTAACGGAAGGAAAATATTGGAAGAATGTTTCAAAGGCGATCACATTTCATTGCTTGGCTGTTTGCCATCACTTGTCGTTTAGTTCATAAAATGATTGATTTTTCGGTTTCATTGGGGGAATTTGGTTTCATTTAGATGAATTGTTTTGAATAAGTTCAAATGATTTTCTGGTCTCAGTTTTTTTTTGAGATAAGTCAATCAACTGAAAGGTTCCATTCCGGTAACCGGATGTTTTAACCGTGTAAACTTTGGTCGAACAGTGTGACATTTGCAGCGTGCCGGTTATTAAATTTTCTACAACTCATAGCGTAGTTTGAGTAATCGTGGCGGATATTTGGACGGAAGTTTCTGCTTCCGTTCGATTAATGTAACAAAATTCAACGTTTCGTGCAAATGATGAAATGTGTGGTTAGATTGCTCTCAAGTGAAATTCTCGCAAATAAGCGAAAACCCGAAACATAATGCTGTCATTTTTATATTTTGTAGTTGTATAACACTTCATTCTTTATTACTTTTCCCTTTTTAAGGCACACATTTCGCGATATAGAATCACCATAAATGTAACATTTGTTCAGGCTTAGCAAAAAGAACAAAGCGAAAATCGTTGAGTCGTTGCAAAAGTTGCTGTTAGGTGTCGGTGCGTCCCTTTTGCATTATGCATTTCATTTCAGCGCTCCCAAGACAATCCGGGAGATTTGTCGTGCTTCCGGAGGAGTGTTCTGAAAACAAAAAGAAATGTAGGGCGACTTGCAAAATATGCCCCCATCTTCTTTACGAACCTTACCTGTGTGCGGTGCTTCGCTTCCGTTTCTCGCATTATGTCTAGAAGTGTCCCTAGACTGCGCATTTGGCACTGTACACTCTTTATGCATCATCCAACTTAACCATTTCGGAACATCACCGTTCACTTACACGGCATTTCTTTCTTTTTGGTATCTTTTACGAATGCTGTGAAGACGGAGATAAGAGAAAGAGCACAAGTCTTTGGACAGATTCTTTGGTAAGGTGACGCTCATCTGTCCCATGTTGACAGACATTTTCTTCCTCTCTTCAAACAATGCCTGCCGTGCGCTTCCCTTGCTGCACTTCGCACCGGTTTGAACGTGTTGATGAGTAGTGTGCGTTGGGTTCCGGTATGCATATTTTATCACAATTGTACTGTGATAAAATACACTTAACGAGGACTGTTTTCTCCGGCACCATTCTTGCATTTCACTGTATCATTTTGTTTGGCTTTCATCGCGCTAAAGCAGCAGCATGGCTCATCGTATTATATTTTGTATTTCAATAGTTTCTTTTTATATTTTTGAGTTTTATTTTAAATGTGTAGTATAAATTAAAATTATTTTGCTTCTTCCAAAGCACAATTTATGTTATGATTGCTCTCAAAAATATTGCCTCAACGAGCAATTTCGCCCAATTCCTGGTGAATCGCAATATTTGATTTGCGTCAACTGTGATCTTTTGTGGTATTTGCTTGCATACCACGAAAGTGAAATAGCGGTAAGATGTTAGTAGTACCTAACACGGCCCAATGTCAATGGTAATCGTATCGAATCGGTTGGAAAACTTGATACATATGCCTGCATCAGGATATGTGGTAGCAAACGAACCGAACAAAGGATTGCTCGGCTTGCCGGAACAGTTAAAAGGTTTCCCTTAAGTATACTGTTGTTGCCATATCGACAACTTGTTCGCCGTTTCGCTTCAGAAACGAGTGTGAGGCTTTTCTGAGAAAATCTTCTATTGTGATTTTCTTACCATGTCCTAACGTGCATCATAGTATATAATGCTTTTTAAATGTAAAGTTGTATTGCAGTATGTAGAATGTTTGGTGAGCTCACGTATCAGCAGAGTTTTGTAAAGTATCTCTGCTGAACAAGACAACAAGTATTTCGCATACGAAAGATCTCAGATTCATTGATATCCCTCCCATTTGGGTAAATCTTTTTGCATGATAAACACAACACTCGGAAAGCAATATCTGTTTTGCCTAGCGGGCCCTTAATTTCGGTTAGTCTATCCCTGAAAACGGTGGTACCTGTATCATGTTAAGGATGCCAAGTATACCAAGTTGTGTTTCTTTAGAAAGTTCTCCTTATCGTGACTCAAATGAACCGGAAACTTGTACGGCTAGAAATCCCGACAATTTCTTGTGAGTTGTGGAGTCCCTCCCAAAATTGTAGTGATGAGGGTCATTAGGAAGAGCACATTTAGCTTTAGAACTTTAGGGATTCCAAATCGCAAACATGATTCAAATCATGGTTTAATCAAGATCAAGTTCTTGTTCGCATAAATCATGGGTAAAACTTAACGTTTCTTAATCCCGGGAAGGTATTTGTATATTATCGTACCTTGAAAGTCCTATACTAGGACTTTTATTTTATGTACGATTTTTGCTTGCTAGATGTAAGATTTATTGTTCATATTATGGTGTACACCTTTGAGAGTAAAGCGTAGCTTTACCGGTCATAAATTTCGTGTGCTTTTGCCCCCCATTTTCCGTCAACATTCATTTCCCGTCCAGCCGGGTACAATCGTTCAATTTTGTCCCCCAGTGCGACATTGAAATAGATGGATTGATACACAGTTTGCGAAGATTGTCCAAATTTATGACTGACAGCGGAAACAAATTGAATCATGAAAGTAATGGCGGATAGTCGTAGGGAAGAAAAAAAAACGCTGCCTTCAGGTTTAGAGTTTTAGTCCAGACATTTTTTAAAATAATATTTCTGAGAAACCGAAAGCTCTTCAATAAATATGAACGTTCAAGTGTGGAACATGTGGTAAATATTTTCCAAAAGAATAAAAAAACGTACTTTCGAATTTGAATTGCAATATTAGCTTATTTGCACACCACCAACACATTATCATTTTAATTAGTTATTCGTTAAATTGCACGTTTGCCACCAGCAAGCAATTCGATCTCGAGCCATTCGAGATTAATATCATGCAAAGCAGAAGTCGCTCTGCCGAGAGAAATTGGAATGCAAATTTATCGATGGTGAAAATACAGTTCAATTTGATCGATTCAAATACATTGCTTAATTAGTTTTGTTTGTTCACTCAAGTGCATGCCCTTCGACGGAGCAGAATTGTTGGTGCATAAAATGATTGATGTAGCGTGGGTAAAAGGTAACTACAGAAGGAATAATTAATTAAATTGACGTCAAAAAACGTTCAGAATCGGATTTTTTATTGTAGATTGCAAATGTCAAATCATCTAGTATATTAAAAGTTTTATTAATCATTGCTAAATTGTTCATTGATCTCTCGTGGTGCTTGCGGAAAATTAATTTCACAAATCATAATTAGTGTCTCAAAAGCTCCAAAAGTCCAACATTCAATTCTTTAATTTTACAACAAATTACACTTAAATTTCGACGAACAGGAAAGCTTCGGTTCAGTGGCTACATACTTTACCTTACACTTACAGATTGAATGCTGTTGGTAGAGTGTTGTTTTATTAATGTGTTTACACAAGTGGTCGTTCAATCCAGTACTCTACTATCTGCCAAGAGTTCTTGGAAATCCGGATTTTATTCAGTAATTCATTTAAGGAGCCATCATCCCTATCCCTGTCTCAAATGTGGCCGTAAGTAATGCTATCAAAATTAAAGTACTCTTCTGCGGTCACTGCAGTGTAGTATAGAAGCAGCGGAATTGTGGTAAGATTGGTAAGGAATGCCATCATAAAACGCCCGCCAAGAGCGATGCTCCTAAACGCAAACGTGTTTTGTTTAAGGTGACTGGGTTGTTTGCTCAGTTGACTGAACTTTATTTAATCCGGCACATAATCTCGGTTTATTGGTCAAATGTGCGGTTATAGTCGTCGCTGTCGCTGTGAAGGTATTGAAGTGTACCATCCGTTTTACAGCTTGGTTGCTGTATTTGGAGCTAAAAATAAACTGTCTAAGCTAAATTCGCTTAAACAACGTACACGGAAAATTCACCCACCATGCAGCATAATTTATCATTAAATTAATTGGAGATAATGTTGTGCTTGAAAATGAGGTAAATTGAAAATTTAATTTTACTAGAATTAATTTTACGAAATTAATTCTGGATATCGGTCTTTTGATTAGGATTTGTTACCTGTAAGCCCATAAACAGGCACGTATACGCTTCATTTGCATTACCATGGGAATAGTTTTTGAGGCCCAATTGAATGTTTCCAACAGAACTTATGCACAGCTGTGGAACGAATCCAAATCATTTCGGTTGGCCAAAACCATCGTAGAAAGAAGTTCTGGAGAAAAGCACAAACACATACATTACCATCTGTTTCATTCGGACATCATCCTGATTTAATTAAGAGTTCACCCAGAGCGCCACACAGTGGACAGTAAAATTGAAAAAAGAAAAACAAGGTTGAACATCACACAGATGCGTCCCCGCCTCCAGTGGTGACGATGAATCTTTTAGCATCGTGCGTCGTGCAAATGGGCAGATGATGATTATGATGGACACACCGGGATGCTGATGGTCCCCGGAAGGAAAACAAAATATCCCACAATACCACGAAAAATGTGTGCGGCATAGCACCGGGTCGGTCTGTTCGGTTGAATGTAGAAATTTGTTCACCATTGGGTTCACACCATCTCGTCCGGAAAATTCTTCACGTTCATTTTTTTTGTTGCATCCCTTAAAGGTTGTGGTTTATCGTAAAATAGTGAAGTTCTTTCGCTTTTGAAGATACTGTAAAAATATAGCAGTCATAATTTAATAATCAAATCAATCCTTTTTTTCTGATAGAATGAACTTTATTTAAATGAATTTTTTGCTCTGTTTTTCCTGTTATTCTCCTCTTTTGTTTTTCCCGTGGTGCTTTCTTTTCTTAATCAACTGTATGCTCCGTCTTGCCCGAAGATGAAGCTTCACGGATTGGAAGACAAATGAATTGATACACGATGTTCATTTATCTTATCGACCGATGCCAGCCGGATGAACGAAAACAAATAGGATTAAAAGTAGTAACGAATGAACGTCTGACGCTTTTCAAAACCATCCAAAGTGTGAATGTGGTAAAGTTTTTGGTTTTGGTAAAGTTGAAAAAGCATCTGTTTGTATGGGATAGTTAGTTCTCACCAAGATAGGTCTATCACTGTTGATTCCGAATCCCATCAATATTTGGAGCGAATCTTTCCGACATGAGAAACAAAAACCATTAGACTGTTTGAAGCTTAAGCACTCTAACATTTGGAAGAAAAATCGATCGGTTCCAGCTCGGTACTTCACCGTTCCAAACCGAATCGTGTGAAATGGATCACGATAAAATATGTGCTGTGATTATTGCATCAATGAAGGTTCCCGGTTTACCGTGCTGATCTTTGCTAACGCTCCATCCTTCAGAACGATCGAACCGATGGAATGTGGGCTGTCATTTTGCATTAGCTTCCATTTTGCGTAGGAAAAGCCGTTTACTTTGTGCTTTGGGTGTGTGTGTGTGTTACCGGCCGGGTCTCTAACGTCCGGTACATTATCGGTACAAGGCCCAGCAAAGCTTGTGTCAGCAGGTTAAAGATCAATAAACTGAGAATTTATTACTAACCCCTCTTCAACTGGACGGCTTACCTCCCCGTGCAAAAGGCATAAATGTTGTAATATTTCCAACTGTGAAAGATTAACGCCATTTTTTTGCCATATTGAGCATGAAGCAAAGGTTCATTAAAGAGGCAGGACAATATTAATGTGATTGCGAATATCAGAATGTTGGAATGTCAAAAAAGGTGATACATGGGTTTTACAATACACGGAACAAAAGAGGACAATATTTATTTATCAACATTTATCCCAAACATTGCACCATATGGTCAACCGTGTTGGCGTTGAAATGTTAGCTTGGAAGTCGCATTTTCATCGTGCTTTTCGTGGTTCACGTTCCACTACGACCGACAAATGGTTGCCAAGCCTAAAAGTTGTAGAACATGCAGAAAATGTATCAATTTACTCTCCTGTGTGGGTAATTTGTAAACAAATGCAAGCCAGGAGTTTTTCTGTTGACATGAGGTGAGTGAATAATGTGTATAAATTACATTTAACATGGTACATTTCATAGCTTCATTTAAACTTTAATTGTGATTTACATGAAAGTGTTAAAAAAATATTACAAAAATCAACAAAAACACGAATTTAATGAACGAACTAATTTGAACTCCATCAACAAATTTGTTTCCTACGCTGGACGTTTCCAATGTCCAAAAAAAAAGAGGATACCGTTTCCCTCAGCTGACATTACTTTCAATCAGGAAAATCCGTTCGCATTGAAAATATTTATATCCGGCTATCCGTTCTACAACCACTTTCCTCTAATCGAAGCCGTTCGAGCAGCTGCTGTCGCCGTTTTGTTTCCATTGCGTTCTTTTGAAACAGCGCCAAGTAATCCGCCAGATACCCGATAGGATCTTCCGGTCTCGTCCGGGAAAGTACTGCCAGTCCTTTCCGCAATACAATTCCTACGGTTTCTTCAATGTAAGCCACATCGTTCGCAATGCGTCCTCGGAGCTCCTGCATTGATTCGGACTGTTGCAGAAATTCTCCATCTTCAATGGATGATTTCGTCCCACTGGTAGGTGGGTGAGGTTGGCTACGCCCGAATGGAGAAGGGAATTCACTACTAGATGCACTCAACATTGGCTTGGTTGCCGTTCCGATGTAAACTCGTGTACCGTTTGCATCGAGATAGTATTCGCCAGACGCGTCGGTAAAGTGTTGTTGTTGGTAAATTTTCTGCCCGAATTTATCTATAAAGTACACACCATTTTCGTCCGTCCGGAGGCTGAGAGCGGAAGAAATCTTAACCCTCTCGCCATCCGGCCCTAGTCGATACTCGGATGCATAGGAATCCCGCTTATAGATACGTTCACCGGCCTCGTTAAAAAAGTAGCGTCCATGTTCGTCGAAAAAATATTCCGGGCGAGTCTGTGCACGGCTCAACATGGTAAGATTCTCGTTGAATTCGGCCTGTTGCTGTTGAATCTGTGCCTCAATCAGTGCTATCTGGGAAGGAGTCGTAGCCAGTAGCTTCTGCCTTTCTAATTCCGCTAGCTGGTCACGATGCTTCTGTGCCACTTCACCACGAAAGGTTTCGACGTCGTTGGCGAGACTTTTTGACTGACGCTTCAGCTCATCGCAGCGAGCTTCAAGTAGGTTAATATTGCTCGTGTGTGATTCACGCAGTAAAAGCAGTTCCGTATCACACTCAGCCAACAATCGGGATCGTTCTTCCGGACTGAGGGATGCATCGTTTAGAATGTCCAATCGACGTTGTTCAAGCCGTTGCGCTTGTTGTTGGAACTTTACCGTGCGTTCTGATATCTCTCGCTCGATCTGCTCGATCAGGTGTTCTAGGCGTACGATCTCGCGCATACCATCGTGCAGTAGGCGTCGGCGTTCGTCCAGCTGCTTCTGGATTTCTTCCCTTTCTTCGATTAGGCGAGTAACACGCCCTTCAATTTCCTGACGGTCCAGTTCCAGTAGGTCGATAGTACGCAGATGCTCCTGTAGATTGAGGCCTTGCTTTTCACGCTGTTCGATGGCGATGGTGCGCTGTGCCGAAAGGCTATCAGCAGAGGTGAACAGTTTCTGGCGAAGCGATGCTAACTCTTCTTCATTCACCTGGATATCATTTAACGAGCGGCGAATCTCGTCCTGCAGCTTTGAATGCAACGTTCGAACGCTTTGTTCACTTTCCATCGTATCCAGCAGCTCACAAAACTCAACAAACGCAAAAACTGAAAGGGAGTTAATCGCGAACCGTAACCGAACACAGCTGAGTTCTATGGTGTGGTCAAGGTTCGTGGATTGTAGGACGTGTATGCAATTCGAATGATTTTTACACACAATGGTATGCAAGAAATCTGTCTGCGTTAAACGAGTCTCGATTTGCTGAAGTTGGTAAATATCTCCAACGCTCCAAATGGCGTCTAAAACACTCTGACGAAAGTGTTTGTGCCTTCTGTTAAGTTGTACAAGTGCTCTAAAAACCAAATAGAAAAATCAACGAATCGAATATAAGCTGTTTTTTTTTGCTCTCCATCTAATTATGCTTACTAACGTCTCTAGCCGATGCTTGAACCCCTCTTCCTGCCGTTTGGGTGTTTCTTTCTTTCGTGCGTTGTTGTATTTGACGATGCGTTGCAAACAACCTTTTCTCGAGTGCTGTAGAACTTTAATCTTTAGTTCCAGCAACGAAATAATATCCTCCTCCGTATCACTATCGATGGAAAATCGATCAAACTCTTTGTCACTTGCCCGCTCAAAGGTACGCTTCGCTTCGTCGAACGTGTCACAAAGACGCAGAAATTCGGAATCAACCAACAGGGCACTGGTGAGACGACGTAGCTGTAGATTCTCGAGCGCAATATCACGCAGCACTTGGTCGGCCTCCTGTGCTTGCGAGTGAGCTTCTGCATTCATTACGTTTCGGTGTTGATGTCTGTGGTTACTACGTTCCCACGAACCACGCATGGGAACGATGTTGCTGGCTGGGTGTGCTTAGCCAGGACATCATAAATCTGTCACTTTTTGGATAGGCTTTCGGCGGTAATTAATGGTACGCAACCATCCTGCGAGATGTAGCCATCCAATATTGTCCACTGGCAAGAATACCGAAATGTCTATCGTTCATTCGTGGCTTGGAGGTTTTGTGCTTGGGAGTGAACTGTAAGCGAAGGAATGTAATATGACGATGAATGTACGGGCCGTCGGAATATTTTCTATAAGCTTTCCGTAGGATGGCGTTTTATGTGCAAAATTTCGCGTTAATAACGACATAGATAGATAAATTTAATTACATTAAATTAAAGGTAAAATAATTTTATTTTAATCAAACTGAACCCCATGTTATTGTTTGTGGCGATCAATATGGCAATGTTAGAACCCAGTCTTTAATATGCAGTTCTTAACTAAATTTTGATGCGTAGTTTTAGCTTGATTGTTTTGTTACAAATAAATCGCAACGTTTTTACAGAAGCTAGTTTGTTAGCCCCATGTTTAACAATCTCTGCAAGGAAAATACATTGTAAAAATCGATAAAAAGCATTGTGTTTGTAAAAACATTGAATCATTGTTAAAATGTATCCATATAAAATAAAGTAAATCGCAAGTTTATCAATCCTCCATCGAGCAAGCTCGTTAATGTACTGTGGGTGCAAAAGTGCAAAAGTATACTTTCTACACTGATGAGCTTCCCTGAATCCTTCGACTACATCGCACTAGTGTATGCGCTAGATGAGCAAAAAGATTCTTCGCGCGTATGCATCATAAACTTGGGTAAACTATTTCTCGGATGCTACATTTTCACTACGCATTTGTACATGATTCTGCTACTTATTTTTTCGTTCTCTACCCCAGTACTTCGAAGCTTTCTTAACAAATCTTACGTATCTTCCTTCATTTGAGGCACTGGAAACCATAAGAGGGCCAAATGGTGTTATTAAATTTTCGCACAGAAAAGCAATAAAGATGGAAGTTGTAGTAGCGCAGTCAGCTCCCTCATCGCATTTGCTGTTCGGTATAAGGATGGCAAGAAGAACCGTCAACTCTATCGCATAAAGTCCTCAAAGTTGACAGCAGCAGCAGCAGCAGCAGTTTGTATCGCAATTTGTTTTGCACTTTGGATGCTAGCGAGAGAAAAAAAGCCATCATCCACCAACTATCGCTTACACGAATCTGCTGAGGGCGTGTGTTGTGTCGTCATTATTGTATGACCGCTTTTCAGCTTCGCACTTGGTTTCCGGCCAACTGCTGCACTTGACGTTTCTATCGTGCCGGCAACGATTGAAAGGTACACAGAACCGCAGGCTCGTCAATTTCTATCTCAAGTGCCTTTTTTGGGGGGATACTACCATATGCGGGAAGGTAATGAATTTCCATGAAGGGAGGATAAACTTATCCGATAGTTTCGCACTTGACTGCCGCCAGGATATCGTGCATGTCGGCACTCGGAGGCATGTCCCATTGCGATGGACATTCGAGGAGCAATTAATTAATCGCTTCCCACGCCAGTGATTTCTTACGAAAAATAGAATTGCTCGAGTAGGCGACGACGATTGTTTCCCAGCTTCGTAAGTCCTAAACTTGGTTTCCGGCCAACTGCAATCCCTACAGTTTCTATCGTGCCGGCAACGATTGAAAGGTACACAGAACCGCAGGCTCGTCAATTTCTATCTCAAGTGCCTTTTTTGGGGGGATACTACCATATGCGGGAAGGTAATGAATTTCCATGAAGGGAGGATAAACTTATCCGATAGTTTCGCACTTGACTGCCGCCAGGATATCGTGCATGTCGGCACTCGGAGGCATGTCCCATTGCGATGGACATTCGAGGAGCAATTAATTAATCGCTTCCCACGCCAGTGATTTCTTACGAAAAATAGAATTGCTCGAGTAGGCGACGACGATTGTTTGTAGATGTACAGTATAGAGTTGGTGGTGGTGATATCCCGCATACCGGATGTTAATGTAGCGTATCCTTCGCCACCGTGCAAACACAGCTGCTTAGTAGACTTTGAAAGATTTGAAGTTTGTCGACGAACAGTTGGTGCTGATGTTGTTGTCAGCAAAGGGATGGCCCGTTCCACCACGATTAAGGACGCATTGAAGCGTTGGCAGGAAGAACACGATGGGCAGGATCCGGTAGAAGCAGTCGACATACAGCTACAGTTCCGTTGGCCCCCGATTGAGAAGATGGATGGTACCCTCGGGACTCTGGTAAACTGTCAGTAAGTGTCCTTTTTTGTTGTTGCTGTTCACTTGCGCTTTCTACAAGAGGCAGCGTTGCCTTCCAACATGTACACAACACATAAATCTCTGGCGAAAGATTTTGAAGGATCATTAATTTGTAATGGATCACTTATCGTTCTTTCACTCCTAATCGCTCCACCGAATAATGAAAACAACTGTCACAGGAAGTTAAGCCTGTCGTCTAATATGATAGAGAAAATCGCCGGTCTAAATGGGATGAAAAACTTGCGAATACTTGCACTTGGCCGTAACTACATCAAATCGCTTAGTGGTATCGTATGTGTGCTGCTGCTCCTGCCGCGCTCGGTCGAACGACAGGAACGTCACCTATTAACCTTTAATTTCTCCTCCTTTTAATTTGTGTGAATATATTGGTGTACACTTATGAATCAGGAACTGGTAGGCGACACGCTGGAAGAGCTTTGGATCAGCTACAACATGATCGACAAACTGAAAGGGGTGGAAAGTCTGCGCAAGCTGAAAGTGCTTTACATGGCGAACAATTCGGTACGTGACTGGGGCGAGCTGGCGAAGCTACAGGCCATCTCCGGAACGCTTGAAGATCTGGTGTTTGCCGGTAACCCGCTGGTGGAAAACCTAGACGAGGCTGCGTACGTGCGGGAAGTGACGAAGCGGTTACCCACACTGAAGAAGCTTGACGGTGTGCCAATGCTGACGGAGGACGATGAGGACTAGTGTTTTGTGTGGTGTCTTTGCGGTATAGCAGCGAGGTGTTTAATCGTTTGCTGCGTTCACAAAGCGCTCCATTTAGAAAGCGCCTGCAGGATAGCGTGCCCTCCTCGTTGCGAACACTTCAACAGACGGTGTAACGATTTGGTAGAGGAACATTTGAATTTATAAAAGAACCGAGAATGTGGGACAGTAGTAGTAGTAGTAGCAGGTTTATATTTTTCTATCACACTTGTGCTGCTTTTGTCGATTGAAATTCTTTTTTGTTCTCTACGAAACTCTGTATGGGATGAAATGGATTTGAATGAAATGCATGTAGTACAGCGACGCCCTGCATTGGGTGTAAACAACTTTCAAGCGTTGCAACTACAGTTTCCCAGTGTTGAGTAGCACTTTCTCTCTTGACTTCACTTTTGCGCTTACAGAGTATGTTGTACACTTCGGGATGCTGTCAGGATTTTATACTTTCGGGGTATTCGCCTTGAAGGCATCTGCATCTACTGATAGTTCGTGAAAAAAGGCAATTTTTTTATTCAATTTTTGAATTTGTTTATCATCAGATTTTCCTACTGATTGTATCTCTTTCTATTTCTTTTATTGCAAAAAAAAACCAAAAATAAATTAGTCGACTTTATTTTGAGGTTTTAATTTAATATCTTCTTGTTTAGTATTCGCACCCTCCGAGAGGTCTGCGTAAGAAATTTTATCTTTTCCTGTAAATCACTAGTGAGAATTGCAAATTTTGTAGAAATGTCATAAATTTAAAAAGATCACCAAAGACTAACTTTTTTGTGTATGTTTTTTTTACAGATTCTTTGTTTCGTGTGATCTAAACCGTTGAGAAATATACTGAACGTGGTAAGTATTGTCACGCTTAAACATCTCGCTACACTAGTGAATTTCGCGTGTGTGATATTCTTGAACAAGCATAGCCAAACCCCACATGCCACATGTTATGTCCTTCGTATCATGCACGCCCTCCTCCATTCTACTCAACCAACGTAGCGTGGTGGTGCTTCGTTGAGTGGGCTTTTAATTACTCTGTCCGATAATAGATTCGCGTGGAAACCCATTGCAAATGACCGTATAGAGCTGATTAAAGAGCAGAAGAATAAAGATCACGTGCTACGAGAAAGTGCATCGCATCCAGCACTATGAAGAAAGCGGGACGTATAAGAAGGAAAGCATTTCATCAGCAGAAAAGCTTCGGCTACACCAGTACACCAGCTTCAAGGAGCGTCATTGTCTTCATTAGCGTCGACGTTAAGAGAGAGGGAGAGTTTATCTACTTTCGTGCTACTTCGGTACTTCGGTACCATGTCGATGTCTTTCTGCTGCTACTTGCTCTGTGTAGCTTATCCCGCATTGGGTCAGTGTGATAAAGGATTAATCAGAAAGTGTAGCATACCTCGCCCCTTGACATTGAGCGAGGTTGAACAAAGGTTTCCTTTTCGGTTTTTTTGCACCTTGACATCAAATAGCTAACCACGAACTTCTCGCGTAGCGGAAAATTGCTGGAAAATTGAATCCATTCATTCCCGAACACGAGGCACCAGACTGTCGCTCAAAAACGCTCAATTTCGCCGCTAAGCAAAAAGAAAGCTTTCACATCCGGGTTTTATCTAACCGCACCTCAGACCTACCACTACTCTCCGCAGAAAAAGCAGGAAGAACCTTAGTTGATCAGCTGGGATATTTTACCCCCCTCCCGAAGCGTTATCATACATCCGTCCGTCTTCCGTAATGAGCTTTAACGGATACGGTTTCTTCCGCGGTTCGTAAAAGCAAACCGTATAATTGTTTTCCTACGGCTTTTATGATTTATCCTAGAATACTGTTCGGTGCAGGCAGCTTTTCATTTCCACATTTTTGTGTGCTGCACGTGAACGTCGTATCCCTTGATGTTGCTTCTCGTATTCCGCGCAGATAATCACGATGCTGCAGAAGTGAAAGAATGTCAAAATAAATCTCACAACAAAAAGAAAAGGGGAATAACTGCACAAGGACTATCTCACCGTTCTTCCTGTTTTATTATTGTAAGGCTCTCTGTAGAAAATTCTCCGCCATGTTGCATAGCGCAAATGAATTGGAAGTAGAGCAAAAAAAAAAGAAAGTTGAAATGGACTGAAAATGGAGATAGAGAATTCTTTATGCTTTACAAATGGTGCTTTTGCTTTCACGAACAGTTGTGACGGTTCGCACACAAAGAAATCTGAAGGTTAATGTATGTTTTTGAATGCAGTATGCACACCGGCAAAAGATGGCATAGTTTCTGGAGTTTAGTATGTAAACCACGTTCTACGTTATGTTGATATAAAACATGGTAGATACTTGATTAAAGTAATCTTGTACGATTGTCCAGTTTGTTTTAAAATCTATTTACAGCCATTTTGGTTCAAGATTCTTCTAAATTATTCGCCATAAGTGTTTCAACTTACTTTCCAAACCATTGTTTCAGTTCTCATGGGCTTTCTCCGAAGCTCTCGCTAATCTTACCATGAACACCACGCCAGACATAAAGCAAACACGCGTCTGTAGCTGTACGTACCACCCAAAACCCAAAAAGAAACAAATCCAAAAGCAATGTGTCGACCAGACGTCCGAGAAATTCCTTCGCATAGTTTCGCCCGTCCATACTCGTCAGTGCAGCCACATCGGTGCTTGGTATGCTCGGGTTTTGCTACACAGTTTGTCTGCAAAGTTTTCATTTCTTTGTTGTCTGCTAAGGTGCGCGAGCAAGGATAATTTCGCTTGGCGGTGTGCTGCCCTGCTCTCCTTTCGGATGGATAGCTGCACAGTTACGTGAGTGATTTTTAGGTTGAAACGGCGAACAGAGCCGTAGATGAGGTGATGCTCACTGATCCATTACTGGTCTATTTCGTATTCACAATTTCATACTGTTTACCTCATCCTTTACTGAACAACGAAAGAATGCAGAAATATTGTGCTTTCGAAAATGCATGCATCTCTTCAAGGTAATCATTTCCGAATGCATGGCTCTCGTAGGTCTAATTGGATATTTTTCCGTTGCTTCCGCCATACTTACCTGTGCACCAGGTCTAACTGGTACGGCATTAGGTCAGATCGTTTTGTGCTACAGCAATCTGCTTGCCAGCTCAATGTATGTATGTATCTGTACTCGTCGAATCGAATGCGGACGTATAGAGGTGGTCGGTCAGTAGCAATGCAAATATGCTCTATTCAATGTATCACATGTAACCTTTCGTACTGCTGGCACATTATCAGGAGAGAAGGCCCTCCGGTATCGTATGATTTTGAGATGGTACACGAGTCTGTCACGGGATGACAAAAACATTACCATGAGCATATGACATTAGAGAAGCGTATAACAACCATCCAGAAGACCGTGTGCCGGTTGCTTTCTTTTCATCTCGTTCGACCAACAGGCCAAACGATGCCGTTCCTCGGGACTCTTTTTTTGTACTTCCCGAAAACAATACACAGTGTTGGAACAAAAGGATAACCGTCATCCAACACCTGGTTATATCGTGCTATGCTGCGAACATCGTGAACATCGTTGCACAGATGATACTGGATGTATTATTTGAGCATTAGCCATTTTATCGTAAAGATTGTCGTTCGTGCAGCTGGTGTCCCCATGCGAACATTTGCCTCTGGGTAATAGTGACATTGAATATTACATTTGGAACCCATGACACTTCGATTATCCCTACTCGTTGTAAGCTATGAGCTTACTTCGAATGTGTAAACTAATTTATTTACCATGTTTGTTTTAAATTTTGAACAAATTGAATGTTTTATCATATTTTGTTTGAAAGTTTTGTGAATTGTGAATATTCTTTCCATGATTATGACCGATTACAACGGGTGTACTTCTTTATAAAATTATAAAACAAAAATGTTAAAGAAAACATGCAACAGCTGATAATGGAGATCATGTATTCCAACAAGAGATTGCTCCGGATACTGCGAATACGGATATCGTAACGAAGACAGATTTGCCTCCTAGCACTCCTGATTTGAAACCAATGGTTTGGTTTTTTGTTTATTCCTACGTGATAGCCAAAACAAAAAGAATTTTTAATAATTCCAAGGTACCCAATACATATGGGAGAATGATGGGATATCATGGAATCAATGTTTGCCATCTGTGACGATTTTAGAAGATTTCAAGCAAGTTATTCCAAGGTTTCAAGTAAAGAAAAGTATTCCAAAACATTTGCTGTATATAATCTACAGGAACTCGACGTACAGGAATATATTTTGAATTTTGCAACCGCTTTCGATAGTGCAATCTTTGGTTAGTTTTGATATTCCGAGTTGCCGTTTATTATTCAATTTTCCCAATGTAACTCGATGGAATTACACCATAAACAGCTGCATCAAAAATCACACCGTGTCGCAATCAAGGCAAGAAGCGTTGCCTGTGTCAAGGCCAAGCTGGAGAAAAATCCCCTTCGGATGGCAAACTAAACGTGATTTAATGTCCCGCTTGCATCCATCCGATATTGAGCCTTGCAATCACGATCGATCGTCCTTGCCGTGTACGGCAAACCGGTATCGAGCTTTGTGGCAATGAAAGTTAATGTTACCTTTTGCCGTTATTTGAGTTTTGATATGGTCGCCACCCACCAATATCCGGGGCAGTCTTTGAAGAAGCATGGTGTGTTGGGCTTTGATAGTAGGATGCCACCGATACGATGCAATCATTGAATCGTGAGACGGTGGTGATTCACCACTGGTGAATGTCGATACCTGATTTATCGCTCCCCGATCGAGCATTTTCCATTACGTAGAGCTATTGGGATGCGCTTTGCAAACGTTGCTTCACATCAGTTGAATTGCAAAACATATAGAACCCTCAGCTTCATCCTTTTACTTAATGTTCGGAAGCGTGCTAAATCCTTGATTTCAAGGTAACGTCCATTATGCTGTGGTATACACACACACACACACACATTTTCATATTCATCGCTTCATTCGCTTCGAGTGTGAACTCTCCAAATGTATAGCGTTATCGTGTGGTCGATGTAGAAAACAATGGCATGCAACAAAGCAGTTCACTGCTTGCGTTCTGCTGCCATTTTATAAGTTTCCTTTGTGTAAAAGTATAGTATAATCGTTTGGTCCTTGATAGTGAAGCGTACTTGCTTCTCTGGGTACGTATAATTGTGCCGGACGGAAAATGAGAAATTAATTTTCCACGGACATCATTGTATCGTACTACATACAATGTGCAACTGAATGCACCTTTGTCCGAATGTTGCACAATGCAGCAATGTTCTACGTTGCACCTATTATATGTCTTTTGGATATGTTTGGTTATTCAATTTGAAGTACGGTACATCTTTTCAAGCATTGTCTGCTCCATTTTATCACAAAATTCAATTATTCCTAATCAGAGAGCTTAAAATGTTTTAGTTTAACACCATTAAAATCATTTAGATGAGTTTCATTAGCGGTTCTTCACGATCATATTCCTTCCATTCCTAAGCTTTCGGTGTAAAATTGCCGCACCGGATTGGGATGATAAAATTACAAGCTCATCAGCAGTATTTTCCACTGCCAGTGAGTGTTATTTGACCTGAAAATATGCGGGATTAAGGGCAGTCGCAAAACTCACTAATCTCTCTAATCCTCGTGGGAAGATGGCAGAGCAATGTGAGCTAGAAATTGAAGAATCAACGAAAAAAGAGCTTATAAATTTTTAACCATTTTTGTAATTCTTGTACTATATACAAACAACTAAACGCATTTCGGTTGGTGTTCTATTAAAATCATTTCAAAACATAAACAGCAAATAAATAAATTTATTACGTACCTACCGTCACATCCGAAGGGACATCCGACCGCATCGAGAGAGATAGTCAGTGGGATTAAACTGCTTGAAGCCATCGTGTATCGTTTTATTCCTTTTTCCTCTGTCACATCGTTTAAGAGGGCTTTGAGAGATCGTTCCACTTTGTGCAGCTTGTCATCCACTTCTAATAGCCAAGAAAATCTCACTCAAAGAACAAACGGAGCTGAAAATTGTATCGAGCATTTTCCCCACCGTACCGTCGTCCCATCGGTTGGCTACACATTTCGTGGAAAAGTGATCCAACAGTTAATTTTGCATCAATCACTTATGAGGCGACCATTATTCAAACGGCTTGACTACCCTATTCGATTTACAGCTGTGCGTGCACGCTTATTACTATGTTCTGTTTTGTTTGCTCTCTGTTTTTTGCTTTATTTAATATTGTACTGAAATACTTTTGCCACCTTTGCCACACTTGTCACAAAACTGATTCCGTCCTTACTTACGAATTTCAATGAAACTGTTGTGTGCACTCGCTATTAACAGTGTGGAAAGATAGGGCCAACTAGTAGTAACGTACGCTATATCGAGCATTACAACTAGAGCTTGATCAGGATGGAATAATCGTATCAACCTTCTTCAGTTGCAATCTTGACGGATACTTTTCCATTGTTTTGATTCTGCAAATAATTGGGCCTCTCTCCTTACTGCATTCTTACTCACGTTATCTTATTGGTGCGTCTGTTGTTGTTTTTTTTTTGCAAAATCGCGTTTGTAATATAATTTTTGTTTAAATATTGTTGTTGCTGAACGCACTTGCACAAAAGCTTCGTATGCTCGTATGCTGTTAAAGCACCCGTGCCTTTGCATAATGCCAATCAAACCATACATTAGCGATAGTAGCGAAACTAAGCAAACAAAAACAAAAAAAAACAAAACTAACGACACCAATCGTAGCAATTCGAAGTGTTCGAACACGGTTAAGATGAAACTCGATGTAGTATTGCAGACGAAACATGTAGCAAAAGAAGAAAGCTTAACAAGCAAAACGAACAAAAAAACTGCACACAACACACCCTACATTATTATACTTATATATATATATACTATATATGCTAAGAAAGCTACGGGGAATGCGTATTGTTTACTATTTTGCAAGCCTTCCTTACAGTACGGCGGGAGGCAGGTTCAGGGTGGGATTCGCACTGTGCGTCGAGCAGCATCTATATACTAACTACTACTACGGTTCTGTTTAAACAAAGGAAGAAACACATGAAACGGATAAGCAAACGTTGTTACGACGGAGTCGCTAAATAGCTAGCTTTCTCTCTAGATAGCATATTTTATCGTTTTTGCTTTAAGCACTCTACTACAAGCCTGTCGATATTAGTGATTTTTTCAAGACACGTTATATCTATAAATTTAAACAAATGATTCAATATTTTTTCTATATCTTGCAGCCAACCCGGCTGTAATCATAGATGGTAGCGAGATTATCTATACAAATAATATGCAAAACAAACAAAAAAGAAGAAACAAAAAAACTAAACAAAAGAAGATCGTGATGGCTTACCTCGGTGACCGTAGCAGAATGGCACCGAAGGCAGCTATTTATTCACGCGTATGCCATAAAGCTGCTGCGTTACGATGACTTGCAGCCAGCCAGCACAGGTGGATGACGAATAACACGTTAACTAGCTAACGCAGCGCTAGATTTCCAAAATCAATATACTGTTACACACTCAAACACAGACACACACACACAAACACAATGCTGGCAGAATCAACATAACACTAAACACTAAATGAACAGCTAGTTACATACCATTTCAAATTTTTCTTCTGATGTGTAAGAGGGTTTAAATCTTCGCATATGCATACTAATAAACAACACTTAACAATTGTGATAAAACAAACAAAAAGAAACACTACAAACTTGCTTGTACATCGTAATATAACGTTTACTAATTATTATTATTGCACACCAAAAAGGAAGAAACCACGAAACGAAAGCAAACCAAAACACGTGAGAATGAAGAAGGGAAAGAACAAAATCCAACTCGTTAGTATATTTCTAACAAAATTTCAACGAAGTAAGCAAAGCAGACTGTTTCAGTAAACTGTCCCCGGGTGGAGGAGGGTTTTCTCCTACTTTCACTCTCATTTTGGTAGATTCCTTTTCCCTAGTTCTGTTCGATGCATCCGAGCGGCTAATGAATGTGTACGACGTTTGAATGATGTTGCTAAGGGTCTGGCGTACATGTTCAAACAATATTCGGAATGTGCTTATCACAACACTTCCATCTGACCAACTGCAAACGTTTGAACATTGACGACCAAACCAAACCAAAGCTGCCACGGTTGTATGAACGGGTAGTTTTTTGCGGCTCGTTCCGGTACACGTTTGATTCCGTCGCATAGCACACATCAAGCCACAGTTTAGCCATCTCTACGCCATTTCTTGTTTTTTTCTACCAAATATTCCTTTTCCATGAATGACTTCAGTCAAGGAGCAAGAAAAAAGTGAAAACATAAAAAAAACAACAAACAAACACACGCAGCCATTCAACTATTGCAGTAGTACGAAGTGCAGCAGATAGATCGGACGGAATGCTCGCTAGCGACTAAGCTCCCAGTATCCCATAGCAACGAGCGAGTAAAGCGAGGCAAGCTCGAATCCTTGATGATTGTAAACCAGCTAGGATATTTATCAAAAAAACAAAAATCACACACAACATAAAAAGAAAACAAACATTAGCTCGTCACAGCATAAATCAAGCATGAAGTTTTGACACCATTTGTTATTATTATCTTTTCGTTCACGCAATGAATGAGGCCATCACACTCAAAAAAAAAGTTTATTTTATATTTTATTTGTAAAAGCTTTCGATTGAAAAGCTATTGTCGATTCGCTCAGCAACTCATGTGCCATATTTTACCGATACATCGTTTGTCAAACGAAGAGAAGAACACATTTTAAGTCAGCAAAGCTACAACTTCCCTGTGTATGGTTATAGAGCACAGAATGTATCGATTGATGCATAACGCTTCATTGACCGTTGGAAGTTCGGCAATCATATTCCACCGACAAATATCACTTTGCTGCTGACAAATATTGTATGTGGAGTTTTCACTTTTCACCCTCTTCGGTGCGCTGTCATTGCTGAAACATCAATATTTGGACAAATCTGATGCGAGCGATATTCGGCGTCGCCAAGTTGTGGAACTCGTTGGGTAGAAGATATAAAACTTGGTGAGCTGTTTGAGTTTTCGTCTCGTGCGTGTTTAACTCTTCCCTTCTTTCGATATGTTTACCTCGTCGATCAGATTGCCATGATAGATGAAATGCGACGCTAAGCTGCTTTCAGCACAGTTCAGATGACGCGGATCATATCTGTTTGATGATGTGCTCGGTAATGAGATGACTTTATATTTTTCACATCAGTAAAGCTCGTTTGAAGTTTTTGACTGGTTCTTTGATCTTTAGCAAGCGTTTTCTTCTGTTGATGTTAAGAATTATTCGACAGTGTTTTCGTTGCATTTGGGTAGAAGATATTTTTGACATGTTTAAAAATAACATAATACCGGAGGAAGATATTCAACATTTCTATCAATAATCCGTTTAAGTATGGGTATACTGTTGCAGATGCATTTACCTATGAATAGGGTTCATGGAAGCTACCCCGTTTGTTGCCCGCTCAAGTTATTACCTGCAATTTTAATTCAATGGTTCATGTGTATCATCGCACTGAAGAGTAGCGCAATCCATTTCCAAGATTGCTAAAATAAAGAACATTCAACATCGTCACCAGATTTGTGGACCATTCAGAATGGCCTGACTATTGTGGTAACGATCGAAATGAAACCCCAGATTTGCAACCGATAGAACGTATGTGTTGTTTGATTGAACCAAGTTTTAAGTGTGTTTGCGTGCAGAATTTTCCGCTTTTTGTCCCGTTCAAAATTTATCCCCGAAGGGATAACAACGACATTTCACAGCAAGGTAAAAACCCCGAACGAATGCTTGATTCTTGTTCATTCGTTTTTTAAGCAGGGGCTGGATTTGTTCATACAAGCAATATCCGGGACGCACGGGATGTTCCAGCAAAGTGTGTACGGTTGGAGCTCCATTTTCCTCCCTTCCACAGGATGGCACTCAAATGTCGGAAAATCCCACCGGAAGTTGGGCACCCGTCGTGTTCTGATGGGAAACTTCGACGACTTTGGATTTTCGAAAGGAACTGCCCGGTTGGTTGGCACCATCCAACACATGTGTGTACGTGTTACTGTCAGTGGCCCGCTCTAGGTACGTTGGTCACCAGGACCCAAACGGACGTCAATTTCTGGCCGCTGGGAGAGATTTAAATTAGAAAACGATTTTTCCGATCGATTCGGATTGATTCGGTTCTGGTACCTGTGGGTGTGGTGTATATCGTTCAGCGTTAGCTCCTGTCATGTGTGTGTAGGTCGAGTGTTGCGTGACTGGACGATGTTTGGATCGTTTGAGAGGATTCAGCCAAAAGCCTTTGAGCCATATGTCAATGCCGGTAGACCGAGGCAATTGAGGTTCGATCGGGGTTAATGGAATATTCATAAGGTATAGCACTCGTTTTGAATTATTTACCGGGTTTACTTGGGTTGACTCTGTGCCTACCATTCAATCGTGCCGTACGGTTGTTATAGGAATGATTATTAAGAAGCGTTTGAATGAGACAACGTTTTGCCAGCACACGATACGTCAGCCAATTACAGAAAAGCGTGGTTTGATGGCGTGCCCCAGGAGGGCTCTATGCTCCAGGAGTCTTCTATCCAGCTTTGTGTTACTTCATCTAACGGGTTTTCTACTAATACTAATGTACTGTAAATGAATTTGCAGATCTGTGATCTTAAATAAGCGATATTAAACACAATAATCTCCAATTACCAAATATCAAACTAATAGCACAGTTTCGCTAGCCGTGCCCATTGTGAGCATCATTCAATTAATTCTAAGTATTATTCAGATATTATGTATCGATAATTTGGAAGCCGAAGTGATTTTTATTCGAAAAATTATTCTCATTCTATGTATTAATTGCAAGTTCAATTAAATTAGGTGCATTTTTCCCCTTAAACACTATTGTAAAGCATAGATCTATTCGATATTGTTGATTCATGAACGTTGTTCAAGAAATACCCGAAATTCGCATTTGTTACGGTTTGATAAATAATACTTTTTCATTGGAACTGTAATGCGGTCTGGAATAAAGTGCTACAGATTGAATAAATATTTTTCAACGTGCACGTCACACATTTTCTTTGTCCTGTTTGTTACGTTTTAGAAGATTTTTTTGTTGTTAAAGCTTTTAGGTTAAAGCTCCTCTAAATGGAATCAATGGAGGCGCATGGTTGCTCACGATTCCTAGGGCTTATGCATTCCAGGAATATTTTAATTGATTGAAAAAGTAATACAAAATCAATTTACACAGGATCTAACTACGATTGCAGTATGCTAGAGAAGAAAGGTTATCTCTCCGATACTTACGCAACGCAACATTGAAAGCAATACGAAGGAAGAAATAATTGGTTTCGCCAGTTCAATCACAGCACGTATGCGGCGATACCAACCACTGAGAAGCAAACCAACACGCATTCGTTGCAGGACTCCCCGAAGAAAGCAAGCAAATCCGAGCTTTTCTTGCTCACCACACTTCAACAGGTTCTTGGTATAGGGCATCGTTGCCCTAGCAAATTAGTCCAACTTAAAGCTGTGGTTCATCAACATCAGATGAAATATGTTTACCACGTTCTGTCCGTTCAGGTTTTTCGATTTTTCGCACCGGACGATTAATCAATATTGTTTGTGTTGTGTGTGTGTGTGTTTGCCTACTTTGGCCGCTATCCCGGAACAGAAGCCCATCAACCTATCAACACAGTAGGTTCAAGTTCCCTCTCCTGCCGATTAAAGCTTATGAATTTATTCAACTTGCAGCATCACAACAGCACACTGTTGGTTCCACCTTAATTGAGGAAGTGAAGCCAGTGTGTCAGGCAAGAATGGAAAGTTTATTCGACTGCCTTATTCGACCAGCACGATAAAGAACCTGACGCCGTTTTTTTTGTTATGCTTTCGGTCCCGGTATGCCACGTTACGAAAACAAAATTTGGTATCGTGCTTTTTTTTCTTCTGGCATTTTCAATTACTTTGCCTTAGACTGCTGAAGATTAAATTCTTCTCATCGTGTTTGTTTGTTTATTCAGGGCGGCTTTCGTTCGTGTGGCTCAATCGTGGAAGGCAAAGAATCCTGTGGTAAAGTGGAATGACATACGACAGTGTGTCAGCTGGGCCCGAGTGGAACACGAAACTTGAGTTAAAAAAAAAAAACTGCTACGATAAAAGAAGGGAAAGTTACTTCATTTTTGGTAGTTCTTTCTGGTGTGAGGTTTTTTTGGTCTCTGAAAGCGAATAAAAAATCAAAAAAAAAAGTTCTAGTGGTTTTGGTAGATGAATAAAAACAGACGAATAGAAGCCCATACCAGCCCTAAAAACCAAAATCTGTGCATAAGAAATATAATCCCTACCTTATTACATCGCGACTAGCCGAACCTTTAGCCCAAAAACCTTCCAAAACAAAAACACTAAAGATACGCATTTTAGGCTTTTATTTTTCTTATTGCCCGTCGGTTCAGATAATGTAAACAGGACATGGAAAAAGGGACATTCTTCTCTTCGAGCAATCAAAACACTTTGACCAACATTGCGGATAGTTTAGAACGCAACAAAAAAAAACATGTTTGACTTTGAGGGCTCGTTATTTATGGAGATTATCTGTGACAGGGTGATCGTAAAATTAGGCTTTTTAGCTGGGTAAGTGCTTGTTGCATGTTTGTCCCAACAAAGGGCGCGCTTTCGCCAACAAACAAAGTGTCGAGAATGATGAATTTGATTTCTGAAATTTGCATAGGTTTTACGTATGAATTTTAAGATTTTTTTCACGTCTTTTAATATTGTTTTTATTAAGCCAAATGAGTATGATAAATATTCACCCTGTTTTAATGATTTACATGGACACAAAACGTTTCTCGCTTGCAGCACGGCATTATATGTTCAATTAACAAAAGTAATGAGAAATTCTTGTCCAAATGAAACCTTTCGATTGTATTGAATCCGCTTAAGTCATCCATTCGTGTTTCGTTGAAAAAAAGAGTGTTTTTTTGGGGAATGCGACGAATGTAACCGTAAACGCATTCCAAACGGGAAAAATGCGATCATTTTCCTGTCCCACACTGATGATGATTAAAAGGCTTGAAATGCAATACCTGGGTGAATTTTGTTGTGCAAATTACACTTTCAAATGAAGACCGACTACCGGCAGAAGTGTAACGTTTCAACACATCCAACATCAAACACGGTCCTGCTTTGGTGAGGTTTTTGTATGTTTTCGGTAATTAAATAAGGTTTACTACCGTACCGTAACAGAGCTGCGATCGAATTTATTTATTTATTGTACTGTCCGTCAAATACTTCTAAAAGGGATTTTATAGTTCATAGTAAAATGTATCATTTCTTTTTGTTGCATTTATCGCTGATGGTTGTTTGAGCTAGTGAACCGGTGAACATTTTTCAATATATTGTTACTGACAGTTTGCTCGCATAAAAATGAAACTTTTTCAATTCTATTCTACTCAGGAGGACCGCTAATGGTAAATATATTCATGCTATAACTTGAGTGAAAACTTTTCCAGCCAATATCTCTGCTGGCTATGCTTGCAACTAGAGATGGGAATAATCACTCTTTTCGAAGAGTTAAATCAAAGTGAGTGAGTGGTTACAAGGATTTGAATCTTTGACTCACTCTTTAAAGATTAATGAAAAAAAATTACTCTAAACTAATTCTTTAACTATTTTCTACGTTTCAACTCACTCTCACTCTCTGCGCCGACTAGTGACTCCTTTTGGCTTCAAACTCATTCCTTTTGGCTTCAAACTCACTCCTTTTGGCATCAAACTCACTCCTTTTGGCATCAAACTCACTCCTTTTGGCATCAAACTCACTCTCACTCGCTGCGCCGACTAGTGACTCACTCCTTTTGGCTTCAAACTCACTCCTTTTGGCATCAAACTCACTCTCACTGGCTGCGCTGACTAGTGCCTCACTCCTTTTGGCTTCAAACTCACTCTCACTCGAGCAAGCCACTAGTCGGAGCAGCGAGTGAGAGTGAGTTTGAAGCCAAAAGGAGTGAGTTTAAAGCCAAAAGAAGTGAGTTTGAAGCCAAAAGGAGTGAGTTTGAATCCAAAAGGAGTGAGTTTGAAGCCAAAAGGAGTCACTAGTCAGCGCAAAGATTGAGAGTCATAAAAAATCTTTATGCTGAGTTGAAACTATAAACTCCTTTGCAAGATTAAACTCACTCACTCACTCTTACTCATTTTGCACATCTCTAGTTGCAACCACGTCCAACGTGCTGTTGGTTTTACTGTTGGAGTGTTGTGCCGTTTTGTGAAGGATGGTTTCACGTGAAGGAACGGCATATAGACTCGAGTTCCTATCAGCGTAGCTACTTAAGTTTATGTAAAACACTCTACATGTATTGTGACTTATTGTTAACGTATTTATTATGAAACTTAATCATGACTTTCTTCTTGCTTGTTACAGCTATACTGAGCCTTCACGAATAAAGGGAGCCACAACATGCCTTCGTTAGGAATATCGTGCGTGCGCTATTTGGTGTTTTTCTTCAATTTCCTCTTTGCGGTAAGTTTCCTTTTGTGTACATGAAATGTGCAACCTCTTCGTACCGGTGCCAACTGATAGGACTTTCCCTTCCCAAAGTTGCCGCAGTAATGATTTGAAGAGTGGAGTAAATTAATACTGATTCGATTTGAACGTGCTGGCCCCCCAAGAACTGGGGGGAAACTTTCCAGTGTTGGTAGAGAAATATTGCTTACGAAAACCACGAAACGATGGTGCGGTAATGAAATGATTCTCGAAAACAGGTCCGTTTGCCTACGCGTCGTTGTAAGAGATAACTTTTGCTATCAAAGTTATATGGTGTTTCAGCTTAGCCGGTTTGTGCAGCACGTTGGTTACCTATATTGAACCTACACTTGGGCGCGAGAGTCATTAAAATACGCGACAGAACACTAACCAACACTGCACTTCGCTGAGAGAAGCACAGTGAACTACCACGAGTGTGTGCGTGCGAACCAATGTCATCATCAGGCTGCGGAGGATGCGGACCACAGAACCGGGGATATGATTAAAATCAATTACTCTAATGGAAGGTAAATGAGAAGTGCAACCAATTCGGCTTCAATATTGGCGGTGGTTGGCGGTGCATTCGGTGGCTCGAGGCAGCCAGACCAATATTGTAGCAGCGAGCAAAGGAAGCAAACTTTTTGGCAATAACCGTTCGTCAAGACTCTTGCATTTGTGTGTAGTTCGGTGCTCGCTGTTTACAATGTACGTGGGGGGTTGTTATGGCTTTTGAATTAGCTTCATAAAACGAATGAAATGTATGCTTCGTAAAGTCTGTTTGCATCAACTTGGTTTGGCAAACTGACTATCGTTCCATTTTCCATGACAGTATTGATGATTTAACTTAACTCAATTATCTATACTGGTTTCACATTGCGATTCTATGTATTGATTTTGTTTGTGTTAGATTTGTGTGTGTTTCAAAATATGCAGGAACTTTTATAAAGCTTTTTCTTGTCCGCACACAATGATTAAAGGTATTACAACATTGTTTAAAATTGATCCGTTCAATTTTCTCCAGCCGTGTTAAGCCTTGACCTTCGGGGAAAAAAGGTACTTCATGTAATTGCTTGTGGGCTTTTCTCTAACAAAAAAAAAACCCTCAAACTAAACCATTTGATTAGAACGAACGTTCTTCCGGCTTCGCTTCGTCCAAATGAAAAACAAAACAAAATTCGATAACAACAATCTCTTACCTTTCGAAAGCTATGGTGCAAAGTGGTGAACGTATCTGTGAAACGATTTTCTTAATCCTAAATTCCATTTCGCAAAGGCAATGGCAACGCCTCGGCCGTACCCGAACCCGACGGACGGATAAAACGGAATTGTAAAGTAGGAAATTATCCGCCATTTTGCAGGGAGACTATGGTGTTGACTTTCCCGGGCGAGTATTAGCTTCCGAAGGCTGCCGGTAATAGCCGGTGCTTAAATGAAATTGACCATGGAACTAGTGATTGGGGACGGGGGGACTCGAATAGCCCGAGGGACAACGCATTTCAACCGATGGTTTCTGTTTTTCGTTCGGCCTGAAATAAGGGGAAAAAAATGTTTCAATTTCGGGTGAGTTCATATTGAATCGTGGTAGAATGTTGTGTCAAAATTTGTTGATTGGAAAATCTGTTGTTCAATTCGATACGACTGGTTGGCGACCCGGAGAAGATATTTTTTTATAAACAGCTTTCCGGCTGTTATGCCTTTCGACTGTTATGCCTTCTACATGCAAGATTTCACGCAACTTAGAATGAAGCGACCTTTACAGGATTTTCCACATGTAATACGGGAATCATATGTGACCGTACCCGATGGTGGTCTATTAATTTAAATTGTTTACCATCTATTTCAAACCATAAATCATCCGATACCGTTCACTCTTGTGTATATCAGCCACACTTAATGCCCCACAAAGGTCACACAACACAGCTCAGAAAACCCGCCTTAAATCATATGTTTTCGGGTGGAGGACGAAAACATTTGTGTAAACGTTTACCGATGGCTGTTCTTTCATGCATGTTCATGAGTTTTTGATATATGGCTGTACCAAAATTTGCATTACCCAGTAATAATTTCCATCTTTCGGTACCACCACAACCGACTACTGTTACCGGATTCGTCCGCCTCGCCCCATACTTATCTCAATCGCGCGGTATGCAAGCGAACAAATCCTCCCACCCGAGGGAACAGCAACCCGCCCGCCTTCCAAAGCCCTTCGGACATATGAGATAGGTCGAAAGTGTCGGAAGTATGGGTGAAAGTAATTTAATTAAAATGTTAATACACACAG
The DNA here is from genome assembly GCA_002091835.1 of Anopheles maculatus. NCBI lineage: Eukaryota > Metazoa > Arthropoda > Insecta > Diptera > Culicidae > Anopheles > Anopheles maculatus. The sequence goes on from KZ061824.1 coordinate 159,440, forward strand.
CCGTACGATGGTTTCGCGTGTTTCCTATCCGTCTGACAGGCGCAGGGTTAAATTTCGTGTACAATTACACCGGGAGAATTTATGTATGAAGTGGTGGGTCCTATCGGGTGCGGATACGAAACGATCAGCAACAATTGCACGGGCAGCAAAATGTATCGATAGCGGATCTAACTTCCGTTTCAATGTCATGTATTTTTTTTGTTATTGAATTACCCTTGTTTACCGTGACATGCAGAGGATGAACGGGTGAATGTTTGAGATGAATTTATTAAATGAAGTCATATTGATAGATGTGGTTTCGTGTGTGACGTGGAAGAGCTACAGCAATCGCTAGTTTTTGTAAATAGATTGCGCTTAGAATGAACTCTCATGTATCAGCTAAAGCCCTGTTACATAGAGTGCCATTTGGTCACCTGTGAGCAACTGCTTCAACGGCTTAACCAGAAGGGTTTTTTTTGCACCGAATTATTACTGGCGACGAAAAGTGAACGACAACCCAAAACGTAAAGCAACGTACCCGAGACATGCTTCGTCCTCGACACCCAAGCGGAACATTCATGGCGGTAATGTTGTGCATTTGGTGGGACCAGCTCGGTGTGGTGTACCATGAAGTGCTGGAACCAAAGGAAAACATCACGGGTGACGTTTATCGACGACTGCTTATGCGTTTAAGTCGTGCATTGAAGGAAAAAAGGCCTCAGCACGCGACCTGGCATGATAAAATCGTTCTGCTGCACGATAACACATGTGGTCACATGTGGCGTCACCTGTCCGCACTTACCTGCAGACACTAAAATGGGATGTTTTACCCCTCCCGCCATATAGCCCAGATATTGCGCCCTCCGACTACCATCTGTACCGGACGATGGAGCATGCCTTGATCGCGCGAACTTGGGCGGAACTGAAAAATTGGATCAAAACATGGATTGCGTCCAAACCGGATCTCTTAACTTATGAAGGAATCCACAGTCTGCCCAATAGATGGGAAACTATTGTATTTACAAAGTGACGAAAATTACTTTTCTGAATAAAATCAATGCTCATTCGGGCCTATGAAACTTGGAACTACGTAAGAAAGCCGTCAAAACTTATTTATAGATCTGATATTTACTATTTTTTTGTTTTGTTTTCATATGTTGGTAGACATTCGATTAGAACTTATAAAAATATAATAAGAACTTTAGAAAAATAATGCTCCTACTGTATGTTCTTTGTGGTACTTCAATGTATTTTCAAACCATCAGTTTGAATGAAGGAAAAAGCTATAATAAAATAAGTACAACATGTTCACACATATTTGCGCGTGTTGAAACTCGTGTAACATTAAATTATGGCATGAAGCAGCATTTCCCACACCATAACTAGATCGAACTTGTTTCAAATCTTCCATCCTATCTAAACTCACAACCTGTACTCCCCACTACCACACTGTATAGCATCGAATGGTCAATTTTACCAACAAAATAAAAAAAGAGAACATACATTCGTATGCAAATGCTACACACCGCACTGCCTGGTGCAGCTGGATGCACTGTCGGGGCGCTTGTGACAAGTGCAAAATTAGATTACTCAAATCAGTCAATCTATTTGCGCCGTGTGAAGCTGCAGCGATGATATGCTAATGCTGTGTACCCGTAGTCAGTTATGAAGGAATCCACAGTCTGCCCAATAGATGGGAAACTATTGTATTTACAAAGTGACGAAAATTACTTTTCTGAATAAAATCAATGCTCATTCGGGCCTATGAGACTTGGAACTACGTAAGAAAGCCGTTGTGACAATTTTTTTGTTTTGTTTTCATATGTTGGTAGACATTCGATTAGAACTTATGAAAATATAATAAGAACTTTAGAAAAATAATGCTCCTACTGTATGTTCTTTGTGGTACTTCAATGTATTTTCAAACCATCAGTTTGAATGAAGGAAAAAGCTATAATAAAATAAGTACAACATGTTCACACATATTTGCGCGTGTTGAAACTCGTGTAACATTAAATTATGGCATGAAGCAGCATTTCCCACACCATAACTAGATCGAACTTGTTTCAAATCTTCCATCCTATCTAAACTCACAACCTGTACTCCCCACTACCACACTGTATAGCATCGAATGGTCAATTTTACCAACAAAATAAAAAAAAGAGAACATGCATTCGTATGCAAATGCTACACACCGCACTGCCTGGTGCAGCTGGATGCACTGTCGGGGCGCTTGTGACAAGTGCAAAATTAGATTACTCAAATCAGTCAATCTATTTGCGCCGTGTGAAGCTGCAGCGATGATATGCTAATGCTGTGTACCCGTAGTCAGATGCTGCACCGTTGTTAGACGGACAAAGAAAGGCAACTACGAGCGCTTGTGACGCGCGGTTTGACGTGTGGCCGTGTGGATGAAGATTGGGGCAATAGTTGGATTGCTCTGGAAGCTAATTGACCATTACACCTCGCTGGGTGTTGGGTGAGAACTGGACAGTGGACCGAGTGCAGCGTTACAGACACATGACCATGATTAGTACTGAATTGATGGTTATGAGACGGGATGATGAGCTCAAGTGAGAAGAACAATTATGAAAGCATGATAGTTGGCCAGTGCTTGAACGGGGGTTTAAAATAGTTCAAACGATTGCCCTTTTTTTCTGCATTAGCAATTAGTGATCTCTTCAATCAGTGACTGCTCAACAGCTGTCGGATCAAGTTTGGCTTACCTTACTGAGATGATATTGATCATTTAAAACGTAGGGTCTGATGAACACTATCAGTAAACAGCTATGATTTAAAATAAATCAAAGTATATTTTCTCATTCACACTACAATCGCTTGTTGAGACCATTTATCTTATCTACAGAGAAAAACCAATCGTAGAACTGCAATTTGAAGAAGATTTGTCCGTATTAACTGCTGCAAATTTTAAAACATTTCTCACTTTAGATTAAAAACGAAATTGTTTAATGGTGGATAAGTAATGAACACAAAACATATAGTGGTATTAACCTTTAAAGATAAAGCAGATGAAGGAGTGAAGAAAAATCTGGACAAGGTGGTCTTTGTTATACAAAACGCACCGTCCATGCGTCAATCACTCATAATGAACGACTGACAGCGCTTGGGAAAAAATATCTGTTTCACGGGGAGCACGCCCAAAAAGACGCTGATGATGAGCCCTACAGCGAGCAACAGATTTTTTTTAACAAACCCTTATCGTAGGACATTATCCAACAATTCTGTTCAAGAAATACAGTGGTTGTCAAAATAAAGTGCCCACCTCTTCATTTTTTAGATTTTTGCCATTAATTAGTGAAAAACGAAGCTAAAACATTGCAATTTTTTTGTACATCTTGCTCTTTAATGTTCTAACAGATTTACTACCCATTCGTTGTGATAATCAACTTTTAACGTTTACCAAAAATAGTTTTTTTTAATTATTCTGGAAAATTCGTTTCAAAATAAAGTGCCCACCTTATTTTAGCGCAGAAAATATATTTATTTTGCAAATACAATAACTAACTAATATTTTATATGGCCTTCCTTAGCCTTCAGAACCTGCTGAAGATACTTCGACATGCTTTCAACTAAATTTTTTTAATGTTTTTGGCCGAGGTTTTCCCAGGCGTTTTCAAGGTCTCTAAAATAGGTTTTTTTGTTTTGCACATTAGTTTTATCAGTCCTCGCATCGATAAATGCCCACAAATTCTCGATGGGGTTGAGGTCTGGGCTTTGGGGAGTCCATTGCAGCGTTTTAATCCTACATGAACGGAAGAAGATCTTTGTTTTGTTCGCAGTGTGTTTTGGGTCATTATTCTGCTGGAAGATGAACTTCTCATCAAGGCTCGTCTTGATGCGTGACACTTCCAGATTTTCTTGCAGAATGCGTATGTAGTAACCAGAAGTCATTATCCCGTTGATTTTGACTAAACTTCCTACTCCTGCCCACGAAAAACACCCCACACCATCACGTTGCCTCCTCCATGCTTTACCGTTGCATGTATGTTGCGGTCTTGCAGCTCCTCACCCGCTCTGCACCCACATGATCCCGACGTTTGCGATTGAACAGGTCAAACTTGGATTTCATCTGTCCAAAGCACTGTTTTTCAAAACTCTATTGGCTTATCCACATATACTTTTGCAAATTTTAGCCTTTTGGCTTTATTGACTTTGCTTATAAAGGGACGTTTCCTTGCAAGTTTGTTGTTGAATTAATGGGCTTTGATCCGGCGACGAATAGTACTGGCAGAAATAGTGAGCCGAAGTGTTTCCTGGATCTCGCGGACTTCCATCTTTGAATTCTTATTCACCTCTCGCACAATTCTAGTGTCCGATTTAGAATCCGTCTTGGGTTTCCTGCCTCTGCCTGGTCGATCCGATTGTTTTATGCTTGTGAAGGATCTATTCCACGGCTGCTTTACTGATGGTATACTGTTTTGCAACAGTCCGGTGTGTAATCTCTTTCTCAATATCGCAAACTACCAACTTTCTTATATTTAAAGGTATTAGCTTCGAATTTTGCATTGTACCCACCAAAGCCAGTGTAGTAATTTACGTAGTATATTTTCTATATACTAAAAACATGTGCTAATGCATTTAGTGAACATGTCAAACTAATTTCAACACGCCTACACAAAAATGATATTTTTTTTAGCATCAAAACGATAGGTTTATGGTCGACTTTAAACAGTGGGCACTTTATTTTGAAACAAATTTTTCTGGAAAATTAAATGGAAATACTTGTAGTGAGTGTAAAAACAAAATATTTTTTACATTTATTTTACGAATCTGTTAGAGCATATAAACAGCATGATATAAAAAAAAATTGCAGCATGCTAGCTTCATTCCTCACTAAAAACATGTCTAAAATGTAAAAAATTAAGGGGTGGGCACTTTATTTTGAAAACCACTGTATGTGTACCTAACAGAAGCTCTTCAAAAGCGCTACCTTCTATTCTGCATCAAAAGGAATTTACTGGAACATTCAACTGCCGCTTCCAGCCCTTTGAGTGTAATCGCAAAGAACTGTTGCACCATTAAAAAAGACATACAAAAAACCAGATACATTGGACACAGCTTCAGTTTGACATTATCTATGTTTCGATCGTGTACAAAAACTTGTAGAACTTATCGCATTTTTCACCCAAAGATAGCAATCGTCTGCTGTCGTCACAGTAGGCGATCGTTATCTACCGTTGCTGCCTGTTTCATGTTGACAGCCGCGTCCAATAACTTCATAAATTGCGCTGTTCGTTTGGACACACGTACAGTAGCGGTTTTGGTGCGGCCAATAATAAAAGCAAGTGCACAAAGCAGATGTGTAATGCTGATGTTGAAACTATGAAATGATAAAATGATTTTGGTTTTTTTTTTTTCGTTTTTAGAAAGATAATATGGACTCCTTTTACAGGGACTTTATAAGGATTAGTAAAACGTGTTTTCCTCGTGAAAAGGTGTCTAATATTTTCTTTTTTCAATCACGTTTCCTGCTTTCAAGTGGTTTTCGTTTTTTTTGTCCCTTAACGTTTATTTGAACAACATTCACCTTTCTTTTTGGCCATCCATAGTCATTGCCACCGGTTGTATTGGTGTTGGTTCTTGGAAAAATCTCCTCACAATACCCTGTGGGAGACCGATTTCCCCCCAACCCACGCCCATTGCTATGTTACCATCCATCGGTTAGACAGCTGATCATTTTCTCATTATAAAGTATTGATTAATTGTGGCGAGTAAATTAGTTTTTCCTACCCACCAGACGGCGGGCTGGGTTATTCTCTCGAGATGTTCTCGCCCTGTAACGAGCCAATATTATATGTTTCCTTTCCACCTTGGCTGGCAGCTATGTCTTCCTTTGTCTGACCCGTTGGTGACAGATTGTTGTGACAAAATAAAATGTATTTTCCACTATAGCGTGGAAGGAACGGGAAAAGGCTTGCTTCCGTTCAAAGTTCGGATACAATGTGTGGGAAGGTTACTGGGTTTGCTATATTGAAGCTCATGCATTATGGAACGTTACACTGCGCCACACCGTTTGAAAAGTCGTTGAGGTTAAGGTACGATGGTTTACGAGCCTCCTTACTTCCTCCAGGCAGTACGGCAGCCACTGTAACAGCCACGGAACACCTGCATCAACGACGCGCGCGCTGTGACACGTCTTGAACGTTGCGCGCTAAAACATTCACTTTGCCATTGGCCACAGTTTTAATCCTTCCTGTGCAAAGGATTGCAATAAGCCACACCCGTACCTCGGCGCTACTTTCTCCGAACCTCACCTACTGATGTAGGACAATGATTTAATCTGGATGCATACCCGATAAAATCAGTACCAACAGCATCGGGAGAGCACGAAACTGAACGAACTGTGTGTGTGTATGATGCTGGTGCTTAATGTGGTGTGCAGAATGTGATAGTTTTGCATCCGCTGCAGTCTCATGTGATGCTACCGATTGTTCCAGTCCATAAAACATGCACCTCCGTATTATGTGGTGCTTCCGGATTGGATGTACTTAACCTTAATGTACCGTCTTAGCTTTCACTTACTAGTGTTAGTAATGGGGAAGGTGAAGGATTTTGTTTTTCGAATGCCGGTGCCCTTCAGACATCGGATGTGTTAAATAGCGCTACTTTGCAGATTATGATGAAGGGTTTTAATTAGCACTGGCATTGTAAAAGGAAAAAATAAGTATGTTGTGAAGAATTGTTTCGAATTTACAAAACTATTTTAGACGAGTTATTGCGTATTGATTATTTTAGGGTTTGTTTTTGACAATGTGTAACTTCATTGTCGATCGCTCCATATCTTCAGGAAATCCATATCGTCGATCGTAATCGAACGATAACTAAATTTTAGTTTCTAGACATTTTCTCTTAGTTTTTCCCTCTTTATCAGGGACATTGCTCGGTTGCGATTGTATAGTTGGTTTGTTGGTGGAGTTATTGCTGACATCTAATGCAGGTATTGTGTTGCAGTTTGTCTTTGTTGGCAGGTTTACCCGTTCCAGTATTATTCCAGAAACTATTGTTGTGATGGAGATGATGAGGAAGTTCGCTGTTATTATCTCATTTCTATTGACGTTCATAATAGTTCTTCATGTAATCTGCGTTCCGTCTTGCGGTGTAGTTGAGGGGATCGTGAAGACGATTGTATTCAACATATTACGTGTGGTTTACCATACAACACTTATCGACAAATACAGTACAACATGTAACTAAAAAATAAGACAAGAAAAATATAATATAATTTAGGTCTATACTGGACAGAATATCTCATGGGCATGGAGTTTGCCAGAATGTTTACTGATGCCTTCGAATACTTTCAATGAATAGAGTTTGGTAGTTACGAACTCCACACCAGATCACATAAGATGATCGACATGATGAAATTCTTCAAATCCGCCACGTCGTCTAAGCAACAGAAAATCGCTGAGCGTTGCATGCAAATCGAACCAAAGTCGCAGGTACGCTTGTCGAGAGATTGTAAAAAAATAACTTCATTTGCCTTCCAAATGCTCGGTCAGTGGGATGCGGATACGTTACTATAGGTAGTGAAGGAACTCTTGCACCGTTTTGTCCAATCAATCTGCCTTTTCGGTGCTGGGAAATCCACTTTGAAAAGAGATCCAATGTAATTCAATGGTTTTTATAATGAGGATGTCTTGCTTCTCTCCAGTTTTTAAAGATTTCGGTACTTCAATAGTTTTTAGACTATTTGTTAATATGAAGCACTGCTTCAGAGGTTATTGAGGAATCTTCGGCCGTTTACCGTTTGAAAAAGAATTCATTGGTCACATTGAAGACATCGTAGATTGTGTGCCCCAAATATTTTGTCTGAATGGTCTTACTTGTACACATAACTGGTTATACTTAATTTATTAATTTTTGGTTTTGGTTTTGGTTTTGGTTTGGTTTGGTTTTGGTTTAATAAATTTTTGGTTATACTTAATTTATCCTCAATAGTAATCTTTAATTAAAAGGAAACTGTAGGTCTCAGGAAGGTCTGTACTTTTTACTGCTTCCAAAGCGCAAGAAGAAGAAAATTATAAATAAATAAAGTAAAATATAAAAATGGACCTTTTCATATAATTATCGTTTATATTTATCAATTTATTTTTATTCTTCATAACAATCGTGCAACAATTAATGTTTTAATAATGTTAAAAGAAATGTATAATAAATCTGAAACTTTTGAACATTTTTTACTTGATAAATTATCATCCTGCACAGAAACCGCTGTTAACCGCTTCTACTGTCCTTTCCTTTATTAAAATCTCTCAAGACTTGCACCTCCTACTTACATTCCGCTGGTAGAGGATGAGTTGATGAAGGGTGGGTTGTATTTTGATTTTGATTAATGCATGTCTCGGAAGACGTATAAAGATAAGCTTAAAGCTAAACAACTCCTTTGTGCACTTCCCTACAGATTCGGTACACCTGTAGCTAACCTTGACACGCGTGTCCTTTACAGCTTACAGTATCACTACTGTATGTGTCTACCGCTTCAGACCGAACAGCAAGAAAACACACGGACACTGTAGCTGAGACCCCCTTTTTTTATGACGCTCAAAAGTGTGCCGTTTTTTTGGAATGCTTTAATAAAATATACTGTTGTCGTCGATGTGGCTGTTGTACAGAACCGGAAAAGGTGTAAATGGAAATTTATGATGTTTTGGCGGAAGATTTACATCAGCGAGAAGGGACGGGGACCACCCAGCAAAGCAGCAGGAGCACATGTTTTATTAGAATTGTACCGAGGCTAGGGCGCGTTAAATTTGGTTGTTGGCGTGGCCTCTTGAGTTTCAATTTAACTCCATTCTGAGAGGTGTGTAATTTCTGTAATTATGATATAATGCTTCACTTGGTAATCATTTCTGCCAAAAACAAGTGATATATTTACGCTATGTGTTTGGAGGAGGCTGATTTTAAGGCCCAGTTTTCGTGTTTTATTTGTCGCAGGATCGTTAAACACCAATTTCTGGGTTGAATATTTCTATAAAAAAAATGTTGTTCTGTTGATCCTTGCAATCTACTCAAACTCATGTGCAAACATTACTCGTCTACTCATAGAGACACGTTCATTATATCCTTCACATTGGCGGCATATGCGAAGGATGTGGGATAAAGAGTACAAATTCATTTGCTTTGAAGGATGGTCCATCAGCTCACTTATCGATTTGCAATTAATTTCACGGTCTCTCTGTCTGTTGGCCGATGATGTTTGTTCGGCTTCATACACTCATCAGTTTGATTGATTTTTCTCCCCGTTTATGTGTGCTCATCCATACGTTTTTCCACCCTTACTTATACATATGTCTTCCTCCATTTCTTTCACAGATCACCGGCCTGGTCGTGATTGTTACGGGAGCCATCATTCAATCGAATTATTACCATTACTCGAACTTTGTCGGTAAATATTTGCTATAATTGTTTTTCGCTTTGTGGCGTGACATTTGTCCTAGTGACACCGGCGAACGTTCCGCCAGCTTACTACATTGCTTTGTTCTATTTTTAGGCGACAATTTCTGGACCGCTCCGATCGTACTTATCGTCATCGGGTCCATCATCTTCGTTGTGGCATGCTTCGGATGTTGTGGTGCGGCCAAGGAAAGTCCTTGCATGATCATCACGGTAAGGCGCGAGCCTGTTGTGGCCGATGCTCTTTATGTGTGTAGCAAAACAAATCGTTCATTTGTTTTTCTCTTGGTTCGGTTTTAGTTTTCGATCTTTTTGGCATTGGTGTTCCTGGCCGAAATCGGTATCGGCATTGCTGGATACTACAAGCACGAAGAGCTGAGTGGCATACTGGAGAAGGGCTTCAATAAGACACTCGACAGCTACGCCACCGATAAGGGCGCACAGGAAGCATGGAATCTCGTACAGTCCGAGATGGTATGCTGCGGCATTAAGGGACCGGAGGACTGGGAACCGATCTATAAGAACGACACGGTACCGAGGGCCTGCTGCCACCGGATGCCGGTCGGTGTAAACAAGTGCACCCGTGAGTACGCCTCGACGGAAGGTTGCTTCTCGAAGCTTTCGAGCTACCTCGGCTCAAAGTCGCTCATTCTCGCTGGCATCGGAATCGGATTGGCCATTGTACAGGTAAGCATAAGGCAGCAAATAGTAAAAAAGCGAATGCAATAGCTTTAATTTAATAGAAACAGCTAGTCGACTGATTTAAAGCTAAATCCTGGGTTTAAAACTCCTGAAAAAGTAAAATCCTTACCGCAATTTTTGCACAAAAAGCTTCCTCTTTAGTTAATGAAAAACTTTCCCCCAAAGTGGCATACAAACTTCATTCGATAATCCTAAAATCTAAGGAAATGGAATAATGAACCGTACACTATTATTGAATTTAAAATTGTTCCTGTCGGTAAAACTGGGATCAGCTACGTGAAGAGCATATGCAAATGTGAATCGTGCAAAAGGTACAAGCTGCGTTGAAAGTTTATACGAATGGTGGCCGATGCGAGAATCACCATGCGGTTCTAACAATCTAAACAACCACAACTTTTTCTTTGAATGTTGTGTTTGCCATACACGGCATTATCAGTTGGTTGAATCTTTTTGCTTTTCGTTGAAGGGAAACATTATTGCATGAAATCTCGGATTTTTATACGTTTCCTCAAATCTTTTAGAATCTGTTATGTTATGTTTTATTCTGGAAAGCAGGTGTTTAAAGAACAGTTATAAAAAAGTATCCAAAAAATGGTGCGAATTCGTTAGAAAACTGTGAAAAATATTTAGGAAATTGTCAAATCATTTTGGAATAAATTCAAACCACAACTCATAGGATTTTTCATTGAACTTCAAAAAGCTTACGTCTAAATGTTATCATAACAAATCCATCTGTCGTAACCCAAGGATTCTGGATAATTCAATTGTTTCATTGTTTGTTTTGCTTCCTTTTTCATCGCTCACTTTAGCTGATTGCTGTGCTGTTGGCCTGCTGTCTGTACGGATCGTTCCGCCGTCAGTACGAGACTGTCTAAATTGGAATAAGGATTTTGGAATCGACCTACAATACATCACACACCAAACTCTCCCACCTGGCACGTTTTGTTTTTTCCGCTAGGATAAACGAAAGCATGATGGAAAACTTATCGACGACAGCGTATCATCAAAATCATCATCATCATCGTGCGATGGGAATCCTGTTTATCTATCGATTGTGAGACCGTAATCAAAATAGATGCAAAAATCCGTGCTCTGCTGGATGCTGTGCAGAGCACAGATAATAATCAATCATTTTTATCTTCAATATTCCTCACAGTGAACCTGGTTGCGTAGTCGGTCAAGCCACAAATAATGTGCTAGAAATCCCAACTAGATTATTGTAGAAGTTTTAGATGCAAACACAACACGTGAAGAAAACCAAAATCACTTCAAAACAGCAGCAAGTGTGTACCGTCTGAATACCTCTCCATACCTTGTAGGGCAGCTGCCACCTCTCCCAAACCCCACAGCCAAAAAATTTCAAATGGGAACAAATGGAAATCAATAATTTTGCTCTAAAAGTAGTATCGACACGAGCTGCTGTTGTTGTTTTTACAACATACCAACAATTAGAACCGTATTGAGGGGACACTGAGCAATAGAGGAGATTAAGAATATTGTCAAAATATTATGAATCCCCAAAACAAAAATCCCCTATAAACCGTTACGTGCCATGCACGAAGAATCGTACACTTGTCCATAGTAACAGCAGCAGCAGCAGTAGCAGCAGGAGTTCATCAAATGCTAATCGATGTAATCAATATTAAGCAAGGGAGAAGGAGACAAGAAAATTATAAAATTAAATTGATACATTATCGGTACATCGTGATCGTGATCGTATTCGAGACCAATAGAGAAAAGAGAGTGTAGGAGAGACTGGTGTTAATGGTACAGCAAAATTCGCATTTTAAGTTTGCTTTTGATGGTATAGAAACTCCAAAACCACGTTCTCATATACCCCTTTCGCATATTGGCATGGATCTTATATTTGTGCCAATAGGTTGCTTACATTTGCCACGACTCCAGCAGTAGTTGTTCACCCTAAACCGTTCTGATTTGTGTTCTGGGTAGTAGTTGTGTGTTTGTGGATGAAAAACGGAATGAAAAGGAACATTAAATGCCAGGAAGAATACGGTTTAGATATAGAGATAGTACCATGTCTACATGTTAAAGATGCTGCAGATTCCAACAGACAAAAAAAAAACAACATTCCAAATTTTGCAAATCATAGCGATGGATTTAGATTCCGTTTTGTGGCTTCTTTGTGTAGCATTTGACCTACAAGATTTGAAATGTCATCGGATAAAAATTAAAATAAGTAAAGGCTGGCGCAAAATAATTGGCAGCGTACCGCAATAGAATTACCAAGCTAAGCTAAAATTTAAATTTAAACATTTCTTGCATCATCGAATTGCACAAATTGAATGCAATGAAAGCAAAGTGATTTACACGCAATAGAGTGTTTGATTGTTGGTGCAAATAATAGAATACATTACTACATTTAGGCCCACGAAGTACTCTGCACGAAACACACACACACACGTTTTTGCATATTCATTTGCACGATCTTACACCACACGAAGAATCTCACACGTGTTCGCTCATATACAAAGGTAGAGAGATGTATGAAAAGGAAGAATAAGATTGTGTTTGTAAAACCAGGGTAATGCAACAACAAAATCTGCCGCCCATGCTAGGTAAAGGGGAGTGCGTACACTCCCGGATTTACATCAAAAGGTGAAAGTATTTTATTTGTCCAACAAGACCGCTATGCTCAAAAGAAGTGCGATGATGAAAACTGGCAAAGGAATCGGGGCATATTGAGAGAGTTTAATACACGTAATAAATGAAACTATTTACAACACTGCTCAAAACACACTCTGAACATAATTAAATATAATGGTTTTGCGTTACCGTTTGTCTACCCCCGATTGATTGTGACTGATCAATTATTTATCATTTCGCATACACGTACATTCGTTTCTGCTTTCGCGCAGTACACAACAGGATGCTATTTGTTGCACTTACTGCAAGCAGAAAAAAACAACCATGAAAAATTGGGAGGAAAACTCCCCCCCCATACATAATAGTAGAATGAGATGAAAATCGTTCTTCTTTCGGCTACATTCTGTGCTGATGAATAATCAGCTTCTTTTTTCAGTGTGTGTTGCGTCAATGTAAGCCAGTAGAGAGTACAGTACAGAGCAACTGTGTTGATATTTTTATAAATGTATTTTACTGATTAAATGCTAGAAACTACCTACAATAAAAGGTATAGAGCCGGCCCGAACACGGCGAGACGAACGTTTGGTGTTTTTATGTGTTAGTCTTTTTATGGAAAGTTTTTTTTGTTTTTTTTTATGACCAAATCTAGAGGAAATGTATGGTAAGAATATGTATGCGTATGGCTCGGCGAAACTTTTGAGCCTCGTGCACAACATAACCCCTTGATAAGTCCTCATCTCTCCTGGATTCTTGGTTCCAACTCTAAATATCTACAATAAGTAAATTCCTTGGATGAAGACTGGACGACGAGGCACAGTCGGCTACGAGGTCTTTTGGTACATCCCTTCGATCCTTGGAAGACACGGTCCTTTCGAAGACATGTTGGGAGGCAAGGTTTCTTGGTTGAATAGGGTCATTGGACCATGCAGTCCCTTGAAGGACACAGCCCCTTGGACTAACAGTTCTCATAGACGAGGTGGACTTTTGGAAGAGGTATCGTGGCAGTTGAAGCATCATCATCGTATAATTTATTATGATTATGAGTAAAATACATTTTTTAATACAGTTATCGTTCAGAAGATGCAGTTTGAAATGTTGTTTGTTTGTTTTAAAATATTTTCCAAAAGAACTGTCAAAACCTTCGTTGAGCAAATATCCCATTGTGCGTAGCTGTCAGACGGTTGTCAAAACGAGTTGTAAACAAATGCGCCTTCATTCGGGATCTCTTGGCTCAACTAATTTGCAAACACTTGTGAAATGGAAAAATAGGCATTTACCTGTTTTACCATCGGATAATCGATAGCTGGTAAGCTCTTAAAGTGAACACAAGGTACCAACAAAATGGAAAACTTTACAGCGGTGGACAAACTTGAGCCAGATCAGCCAAAAGGTGGCCGATCGGGGGGCTTAGTGGTACGCAGAGACAAGGGCGAAGATGATATCGTTTTCAAGCAACCGCAAGTATCCTTGCTGGGACTGGACAAGCTTGCCGCTGCCAGACGCGCACAACAGAAAAAGGCCAGCAAGCTGTCCTTCTACGGCCATGATGCGGACGATGGCGATGATGCTGACGACAGGGGATCATCAGAGAGCAGACGAAAGGAACATCATCATTCTTCGTCACGAAAACATCGTGATTCGGAGGATAGACGTGATCGGGAAAGCAGTGAACACCGTAAAAGAAGTAAACGAGAGGAGGAAGATTACCATCGTTCGCGAAAGTATCGAGAACGGGCCGTTGAGACGCCTTCTTACAGCGGTGGTGTAAGTGACGTTGCTCGGCAGAAGCTTTCTAGTAAAGAGAAGGCTGAGTATGACGCGTACCGCAAGAAGGGTAGTCTCTATGCCACTTCGAAGGGAGAGGATCGAAGACGGGAAAAGTACCGTCCACCGAGTGTACGCTCAGGATCGGAATCTAGGAGAAGGTGAGTTGGAATTTCCTTGCGTAACCGAGACATTCATTAACACAAGAAACGTTTTCCCTTTCGACAGCACATTCTCGAGGTACGAACCGAGCACACCAAGAAGTAGGCACCGCTCGAAGCAACCGTCCAGCTCTAACTGGACCGACGACGAAGATGACGATGGAGCACCGGCTGGGCAACGGTCTTCCTGGGACTTTCCCACACCGAAACCTTTCGCCGGTTCCGAGTTCACCGAAGCCGACCGTGAGCAATGGAAGGAGGAACAGCTTCGTCTCGACCGTGAATGGTACGGCAGCGATGACGAACGGCAGATGAACGAATTTTCCGAGCTCAACTCGCAGTACATCCAGCAGCGAGAACAACAGCAACAGTCGCGTAACAATCGGCGCATTTCCGCCCAACAGCGTCAAATTAACAAAGACAACGAACTGTGGGAAAAGAATCGTTTGCTCACGTCCGGCGTGGTAATGTCCGTGAACGTGAACGAAGATTTCGACGAGGAAGCTTTGGAACGGGTGCATCTGCTAGTACACCACACAGTGCCACCGTTTTTGGATGGAAGAATCGTGTTTACGAAACAGCCGGAACCGGTCGTTCCGGTGCGAGAGCCGACGAGTGATATGGCAATAAATGCACGCAAAGGAAGTGCTCTGGTACGTACGTACCGTGAGCTGAAGGAACGCAAGCGAGCACAAGCAAAGCACTGGCAGCTGGGCGGTACCAAGCTGGGTAATATTATGGGTGTGGCGAAGGACAAGGATGAGCAGGATCCGGCCGAAGGTGATGAAGAATCGTACGACTCACGGAAGGATCAAAAGTACGCCGACCACATCGGTGGTGAGAAGGGTGAGTTTGCGCCACGGCGTAAAACGATTCAGCAGCAGCGTAGATCGCTTCCAGTGTTCGCTGTGAGGCAGGATTTGCTGAACATCATCCGGGAGAATTCGATCATCATTATTGTGGGAGAAACGGGCAGCGGTAAAACGACACAACTGACGCAGTACCTGCACGAGGACGGTTACAGTCGGCACGGTATGATCGGATGTACCCAGCCGCGTCGGGTAGCGGCCATGTCCGTAGCGAAGCGTGTTTCGGACGAGATGGATTGTTCGCTCGGGCAGGAGGTGGGCTACGCGATCCGGTTCGAAGATTGCACCTCGGAGAAAACGGTCATCAAGTACATGACGGACGGTATTTTGCTGCGTGAAAGTTTGCGCGACAAGGAGCTGGACGGGTATAGCGTAATAATCATGGACGAAGCTCACGAGCGTTCACTCTCAACCGATGTACTGTTTGGATTGCTGCGCGAGATCGTTGCTAAGCGACGCGATTTGAAGCTGATCGTAACGTCCGCCACCATGGATGCGGGCAAGTTTTCCAACTTTTTCGGTAACGTACCGACGTTTACGATTCCGGGGCGAACGTTCCCGGTGGACGTATTTTACGGCAAGAACGTGTGTGAAGATTATGTCGACGGTGCGGTAAAGCAGGTGCTACAGATTCATCTGCAACCGACCGAAGGCGACATACTGGTGTTTATGCCGGGCCAGGAAGACATCGAAGTGACGTGTGAGGTGCTAGCGGAACGGTTGGGAGAGATAGACAATGCGCCGGCACTGTCCATTCTGCCGATCTACTCGCAGCTTCCATCCGATCTGCAAGCGAAAATCTTCCACCGTTCGTCGGACGGAACTCGCAAGTGTGTCGTAGCTACGAACATTGCCGAAACATCACTTACCGTCGATGGAATTACGTACGTCATCGATTCCGGGTACTGTAAGCTGAAAGTGTACAACCCACGGATCGGTATGGACGCACTGCAAATCTATCCGATTTCGCAAGCGAACGCTAACCAACGTTCTGGACGCGCTGGTCGTACTGGGCCCGGGCAAGCATTCCGACTGTACACCGAGCGACAGTACAAGGATGAACTGTTGCATCTAACCGTGCCGGAAATTCAGCGTACAAATCTGGCCAATACGGTGCTACTGCTAAAATCGCTCGGTGTTAGCGATTTGCTGCAGTTCCATTTTATGGATCCACCGCCTCAGGATAACATTCTCAACTCGCTGTACCAGCTGTGGATTTTGGGCGCGTTAGATCATACGGGAGCGCTAACGCCGTTGGGTCGTCAGATGGCGGAATTTCCGCTCGATCCACCCCAGTGCCAGATGTTGATTGTCGCCAATGAGATGGGTTGTAGTGAGGAGATTTTAATCATTGGTAAGTAGTTTTGCAGTGGACAAGATTAACACAAAAAAGATTGTAAACAAAAGATGCGAGACTCTGTATTTGGGAGACAGTTATTAAACTAAATTGTTTATTTGTGTTGCATTTTAGTATCGATGCTATCTGTGCCATCTATTTTCTATCGTCCTAAAGGACGTGAGGAGGAAGCGGACAGCGTTAGAGAAAAGTTTCAAGTGCCCGAATCGGACCATCTGACGTACCTGAATGTATACCAGCAGTGGAAAATGAACAAGTATGCAGGGCCTAACATAACTGTTCTGCGTATTTCAATCGACTAACATCTCTTGTTCTCTTTTCGATAAGATATTCCGGTTCCTGGTGTAACGAGCATTTTATTCACGTGAAAGCTATGCGCAAGGTACGCGAAGTGCGTCAACAGCTGAAGGACATTTACAGCCAACAGCAGCGCCTGACACTTAAATCCTGTGGCACTGACTGGGATGTGGTGCGTAAGTGTATCTGTTCCGCCTACTTCTACCAAGCCGCACGGCTCAAGGGTATCGGTGAGTATGTAAATCTGCGTACGGGTATGCCCTGCCATCTGCATCCCACGTCGGCACTGTACGGGCTCGGCACGACACCGGATTACGTCGTGTACCATGAGCTGATAATGACGGCCAAAGAGTATATGCAGTGTGCTACGGCCGTCGACGGTTACTGGTTGGCCGAACTTGGTCCGATGTTTTTCTCCGTCAAGGAAACGGGCAAAAGTGGACGAGACAAACGGCGGCAGGCGGTTGAGCATCAGAACGCGATGGAGGTGCAGATGCGTGAAGCACAGCAGCAGATGGAACAACGCAAGCAGGATGAGGAAAAGCACAAGTTTACCATCAAGCAGGAGATTGTGACACCGGGCGCAACACCGCGTCGTACCCCGGCCAGAATAGGATTGTAAGATAAAACAAGGATACAGCTTGTGAAGTTTAAATTGTAAACGCTTGTGTTTTAAAGCATTAAAACAAATATTTCTGAAAATATAGTTGAAGTATGTAACAAATTTCATGCTACAGTAGATTTGCATGTAAATCATTAAAAATTTGATTTTTTTACAATTTTTTATTATTTAGCAAAAATATGCAACCGTTGCTATAATTTGCTATGTTTTAGCAGAGCTTTATTCAAGATTCATCGCATTTCACAGTGGTCGAGTATTCTGTGTACTATGGTCATATATTATCCTTCGTTTTATCAAATTCTGTTTTGTACTTTTTATCAAAAAAAAATCTCTAGGGTGATAGCTGAATTATATTATGTTATAGATGAAAATGTTCTCAGCATTTAGAGAACTAAATTCCATTTTTTTAATGTATTTTTCAAACAATAAATTTGATCCCCATGTCAACCGTTCATGGCCCAAGGGTGCCGCTTAGTGCATCATATTGTTATCAATAGAGAAACGTCAAACACCACAAACAAAAGTGGGATTGTTGTTTTTCTGCCAGCCTTCGTGTACCGAAAACGAGTTTTACTAAAATAATTTCACAAATACAGTATAAGTGTGTTACGGAAAGTTTTCATTACTTACTAAAGTGTAGTGTGTGTGGTGCGTATCTGTGAACAGAACGTACGTTTCATTGAATTGCTATTTTAAAAAGAACATCTTCATCCTTGGTGACATATTGTGTTTGTGGTTTGGTTCGAAAACTTTACGGTTGTTTCTTTGCTTACCTTCCCTGCACGTGCATCAAAACTATAGCTTTTCAAGTGAAAAAAGTGTAACAACTTTTGCGTGAAACTAGTGCGAACGGAAGCGAGTGATCCTGCCCGTCGGTCATCTATTACACCCTTAACCCGCTGGACGATGGACGATCTCGGTGAGTCATAGCTTTTAAGGAATTGCATCTCTTCCAAAACGTGATCGAATGCAAGTCATCATCATTGTTCCGGAAATTGTTGCTGCACCGAACACGGTTGAATTGTACACACTTTTCAAATAAAATTGTCTAACTGCGGAAGCTAGTGTTCAACAGTAGTACAACGTACCATTTCACCGAACGAGACAAATTTCGAGCCAATGGGAAGGTCTTTCCTAATCGAGACCTTTTCTAGCTGTGATGGCCCAAACATAAGGACAGCATAAAACATGTACGCATACGACCCTTTGTGCCGCTAAGCGCCTCCCACCGCTCGGCAGGGGGGTTCAAATGCCTTATGCCAAAAATGGAAGGCCAAACGACGAAAAAAAAAAACCGGACCGTATAGAGATGGAGCCGCGCGGCCATATATGGCATCTATCATGGCTCAGGCGGGCTGCGATTTCATGTCTTTCGAGACGGGACAGTTAGGAGGGCCGGTGTCGCGACTCGACATTGACGCGCTCGACGGAGGCTCGCGTTTGCAGCTTCCGAGAAGAGTGGACTGTCCGGTCTAGCAGTTGTGTTTTCTTCGAACTTTGGTGTTTGGACCGAAGGCCGGAAGGATACATCATCGTCCGGTATGCATTTGATTGGTAAACAAGTTTCGAATGGTGTGTTTGTGGTTCCTTTTTTGGATCCGAGCGAGTTTTGGTCACGGTTTAATGCTGTTTTAATCGATACGTTAGATGGTGGTTAACCATACGCACGCCTTTCCTCTCCGTTAAACGATAAATCTATTGTTATTCTATTTTTATCATGCTAATCCTTGACGGGCGCATTCGTGTTAATCCTTGACATAGAACTTGGTCAATTCGTCGTGAATGGCTGCTCGGCTGACTTAACATAGCCGCAGAGAAAGAGTAGCATCGTTCGGCTAAAACTCTCCTTCGATCGCGCTGATCACTCGTGATGAGCGATTGATGATGTGAAAAGAAGAACGAAGGACGTTGTCTGTATTGTGTGCATGGGAACCGCTCATTGGGAAATCGATCATCTTGGTGTGATTTTTGGGATAAACATAAGAAGCTCTATTTAACATGCAAATATTATATAATACGGTAAGTTTTGGTTTTTTGGAGTTTGATTTTTCCCCTCCCCAAAGACTTAGATTTACTCATCTCTCTTGCTTCATCATCATTTTATCTTCATTTCGAGCGAATCGGTGGTCTGTTGTTGTGTATGTCGAATTTAGGCCATAAGTTTCAGATTCATCGAACGTACCTCGGTCGGAATGCACTTGGAATGCTTGTTGTAAGGGAACAGATAATCAAAGGTTGCGCTCTTGTGAGTAGCACCCACGAGGGGTGTTTATAATCTTGCACTGTAGCAGTTGGTAACGTTTAAAATATCTCACACATATCATCCCCAGTGATTGGACTCTGGCACATGTGGATTAGGGTGTGTTGGATGAGTTTAAGTGTGATTTTTGACTATTTTTGGAGTATGTGCTCCATTAAATCTATTCTATTTTGAATGGCCCAAGCATCCAAGTTTCTCTGCTCTGTTCGGTGAAATATTCTCTCGAAAAATCTAATTTAATTTTTACCAAGAATGTCAACCATTGTGATATTAAAGTTCTATATTGAACTTTCTATCAGTAGTAATTTGTTTTTCCATAATTAATTTCGAATTTAAGTCTCCATTCTTTCTGTTTTAAAAACAAAAATTACAAACAACATTAGGATCAAAGCTCTGATTAAGTTAAATCATCTTAATCGTAGTGAGGATAGGATGTTTAAATCGGATATCCCAACTTGATCTCTTGATAACGAATGGTGTTTTTATCGTCTTCATTTGTGTTGAAGGCCACTGAAAGATGACAGAGTGGCATATGTTTAACTGGAGCAATTCATTTTATCGAGTTAACGAGTGGTTTTAATTTTTATTATACATAATTGATTTCACTATAAACTTAGTTCGAAAATGCGTATAAAATATTATTTTCTTCTTGTGAGATCAATCTGAACGCTCTGGATGGCTGGTTAAAGTACAAAAAGCTAACACTGAACATTAAAAAGACCTATTACATGGTAATGTCTGCTGGTGGATTGAACAACCCTGCATCTATCGTTATCAATATGGAACGAATCGAGAGAATCCACCAGGTTAAATGCTGGGGGGTTATTGTAAATGACAAGTTGAAGTTCCATGCTCACATTGACATTGGGTCATTACTAACGTGACTAAGAAGAGTGAAGTGATAAGAAGACTGGCGAGCGATCTCGATTTTATTGGGAAAGTTCGCCTCTATAAATTACTCATATCACCACACTTTGATATCTGCTCGTCCATTCTATTTCTAGACAATAAAGGACAAATCATTGGACAGGCTCCAATGGTTGCAAAATCTTATTATGACGATAATATTGAGGTGTGGTCGACGTACGCGGTCTGCTGTTATAGCTAAGGAGGATTCCTAAGGAGGAGCTAAGGATAGTGTATCAGACCATGACTAGAGTTCCAAACTTAATTTCTAATAGTGCTAGAAACTCTTTGTATTTCAAGGGGAATCAACGGTACAACAGATTGCCCAGAAAAATAAAGAATGCGAGAATATTACAAGAATTCAAGCGCAGATGTGTCGAGCATGTTAAACACACTCAACAGGATCTGTATGATGATGATAAGATATTTGTATATTTAATTAATTAGATAACAAAAAAAGAAAAAGACAACAAAAGTTTAAGACACGCGCGCGCGCGCTCTAAGCGGACTAAGTTTATGTCATTTGGAAGAATTCACTGTAAGAGCACAGTCTGGAAAGCCACATCAAGATTCGTACATTGATGATTGTACGTGAATAGTTTCAGTTACATTAGATTTACCTGCTTCGGAAGGTATGCAAGTTGCGACGGTGTTCTTCAATATAATGAACCAGTTTCAATAAGTGATTCTTGGTTTGTTATACCATTGTTATGAAATGAGACCCGTTTTCCTCGGTGGAATCATGTTGGTCATCTTAGAAGCGTGAATCGGTTCATAATAAGTTCAAATTAACAGAGCAAAAAAATCGTAAAGTTAATTCCGTCCTTTCTAGAAACCTGTGCTGGGGTAAGAGACCTTAAACCTTAGAAGGTCACAAACATTCACCCAGCCTCTTCGAGCCTTCCGTTTATTACTTCCAGAGTCAGGAAAATGAAAATCTTTCCTAATTCGTATCGGGTTCGTCTGGTGACTCGTTTGAGCCTCGATATTCTATGTGTAATATACTATAAGTGTAATTTTCTACACTTCTGTTATAAAAAAAGGTGCATAATCTGCTGCTTTCCTTAAACTTTCCTTAAAACATTTTCCCAATATCGCAAAGTTCATAATCATACCAAATTGTTATGTCTAAAGTCATCGTGCCTCGATACGCATCAGCATCGGTACCAATCACTGGACCACCCCTGGACCAATTAACCATTGAAACCCTGCCGGGCAAACCGCCAAAACCCATCGCATCCAAAATCCATATGTTTTCCAATCGAACCGAGTTCTAGCTGCTGCTAGCTCCCGCAGGGGTTTCCTACGCACTTTACCACCACCATGATGCTCTAATGATGATTTAGACGCCAGCGTGCGCCGGGCGGTGTCTTCAGTGGCCTAAAAATACTTACTGTCACGGTGAGATAATGTGTGTTACTTGGACATGCTGCACATCTTCCGGCTGCACCGCGATAATAGTGCATTCGAGAGCAGTGAAAGTGCAGTCTCGTTCTATCTCGTACAAAGAATAGAACTCCCAAGCTAGCACATTAACTGGGGGGCGATGTTAGGGGTTCCCCCTCAAACACCATAAAGACGATTCATTGTTATGCTCAAACATTCTTCTTCCATGCGTGTGTTTGTGTGTGTGTGGAAGAAAAAAAAGGGAAAGAAAATTCACTTTTGTTTCCAACCATTTCCCATCCGGGGCTGCTATAGCTAGCGGGACAAGTTCCGCACACTTCCGTCATCAAGGCCCGCTTTCGTTGCTCTGTGGTGCTGTCGGTCGTCGGTATTTTCACGACGTCACGACTCACGAATGCGATCGAAGCTTCCACCACATATTCCGACGCTCGATCACATTTAGCGTGGTGCACCAGCAGCGAAGGGTTTTGGCTTTCCTGTACTTTTTTCGCGTGATTAGTTTGTGTTTCGTACGCGATCGAGCCAGATCTTGCGCGAGTGGGACACGTTTTCGTGGCCGGCAAACCAAGACACACGCGCTTCAAATCGGTTTCCTTTGCGATCGACCTTAACCGCCGGTAGTGGTACACAGTGTCGTCGTGTGTTGATCGTTTCGTGAAAATGTAATGAATTGTGTAGTAATATAAGTTAAGTGATTACCGACTGCTTTAAATCGTGTACAGAGCATATGTTTTAAATTAGCTTTTGAATTATTTGTTCTTTATCATTACAATCACTATAGTGACATGTAATAATCAACGAGCGCGAAAGTGAATCGGGAAGGGCTCGCAAATGATGCATTGTTTATGCTCTGTGTGTTTTGTGTGTATTTTGTTGCTTTCGGTGTTTCTGTTTATCTTTCGTCGCGAGTCGCTTTACGATGGTGTTGAATGATGTTTACACTATTCACCCCCCGGCTCTCTGTAGGTTGTCTCTGCATTTGATGGGTGTGTGTGCAGTGAAACTGAAAGCATATACGTGTGTTCACAAGTGAATGTCGCGTGATTTGTTGCGCCCAACGACAAATCGTTTACCGATCGTCCTTCCTTGCACGTTTTAGTGTTTGGCCGTCTTTCTAAGCATTACCCAACCAAGCGTCCGTAACAAGTGTTTTTGGTTGGCAAGTGTTGTGTGTGCGGGTGGGTGTGTTAAGGTTATTGTTCAATTATCGCCAAATGGTGTTATCTTCCCAACGGCTACCAACATCGTTGAATCTTCGTGAAGCTGTTTAATTTTTACACTCCGACAATCCGTGGTTAAAGTATACCGGATGCTGCCAATTAACTCCCGGTTAGAGATAGGATGGGAAATTGATAATCTTTTGCGAGAAAGTGAAAACTGAACATTCCTTTTTGGGTGCCACTTTTGGTAGTTGATTGAGACTAAAGCCATGGCTGACGGAAAAATACATTTTCTGTCTTAAATATCTGTTGATTTAGAGAAATGTAGAATTATCGGATAAAATCTTAAAAGTTTTCTCCAAATATTCTGTTGCTTTTTGGTTTGCTTAGCTTGATGAGTCGTTGATCCACGCAACGCCAAAAATATATCTTCTTAAGTCGTCCGGCATTCGTATAGATTCACAACGATAAAGTTATCAAGCAATAAAACCTAGGATTTCCTCATCACATTTTGCTCCATTTAAATGATCTTTTAACACCACTAAACAACAGCCGGAATCTGTCCCATTTTAAAGTTCTCGTTATTCTCCAGATTTGTGTTGTTAAGTTTGAATGGTAGGATGTGCCTCACTATTTCCAATGTCTTTGCTCAAACATGAAATCTTCAATTTGGTACACACATTTTGCTTTATAAAATATCTAACATACAATACAAAGAGCATCCCAGCAAATGAAGAACTCCCTCCATTTCTTAGCCGCAGCCAAGAAAATAGGCCAACCATATGGTGCGCTATGAAACGACGACAACTAGAACTCACCAATGATTGCACAATGCAAACAGTATGCAGTTACCGTACCCACCCGCGACACTGTTGGGGTGGTTTATAGCGTTCTAGTTTTGACTTATTTCCTTCTACTGCCCGGCCATGACGTCCTGCAGTTTCCTCCCTCGTTGATGTATCATTACGTGTACCATATGTTTTTGCTTCGGCTGGATCAAAAGAAGGCAATCGTTTCTCACGAAAGAAAACGAAAGTCTCCCGGAACTGATCGCGATTCACGATACACTCGACAGGCCGGAGGGAGACAGGCACGTAACATAATTGGGATAATGCTCAGTACCGAAGGTCACTGCAGCACTAGACCCAGCAGGCGCCAACGATAAATCTTACGTATTGTGGAAAGGTCATGGCGCCGTGCGCAAGGTGCATATGGGCAAGTTTTGCTGAAGGAGGTCGCTGAAGATGTCCTTGCTATCGTTACGAACAAATTATAAGTGTCGGCCGCTTTGCCTACATCATAACACCAGCGCTTGCCTGTCCGCTGAGTTCGTACATCATGCTCACGATCGCATGGTACGGTTAGCACCGAAAGAGGCCCGATCCTCGATCCCCCGTAAATCGTTGACCATATTTGGTTGAGGCGGTCTTCGGAAGGGGGAAGTGTAGTTCGGATTGGTAAAATGAAGGAGGCACTTAAATACAACGAACTAGACGCACATTAACACAAAAAGCATGCAACATGTTCAGGAAGTGAGCATTTACTTACGATCGCCGCGCTGCATCGTCGTCAATATTATCTCATCGTGAATGCATCGTTTCGTGTGACACAATTTTAACTCAGTGCATTATTATTCTGTTTTTAATTGGTAAAAACACAGTACGGCAGCTGCGCTAAAAGTAATTGCCGTACGGAATGGAAGAAATAAAATTCAGTGTCAGTGCCAAGGTCTGTTCGGTCTGTTTCAACGTAAACTTCGAATATATTAACGTTTTCGAACAGATGTTTTTAGACTTCTTTAAAAACTCTTCTCTTTCTCTTAAATTTCTTTTAAGTGCAATTTATATGTTTTTAAATCGCAACAAATATAAAATTTTACTCATTAATCCAACAATGAATTATGTAAATATTTTCTGCTGCATTATTTTATGTTCACGATTTATTTAGTCTTGAATTACGAAATAGTCCATTCATGAAGTTACTTTGAATGGCAAATATTTGAAAAGCTGGGGGCGGCCCGGTGGTGTATCTGATAGCGGCGCCGGTCTTCGCACTGCAGGACCGGGGTTCGAATCCCGGCGGACCGCCTCCCCGTACGCAGGACTGACTATCCAGCTACGGGTAAAAATAAGTCACAGAAAGCTAGCAATTGCTAGCAGGCCAAGACCTACAGAGGTTGTAGTGCCAGAGAAGAAGAAGATAAGTCGATAACAAACTTTCGATACTATTTTCTTACACATTTTCACAGCATTTATTTTCTGAACAAACTTATAACAGCATTATCCGATTTTTATGTTCATTATTTTTGTTAACAGAAAGTTCCGACAGCCGCATCACCTAACGGCTAGTTTAATTTTTGTTAGTTGGGACAAAATGTGTTGTCGGAAACGATTCACTCCGCTCCTTGGGACCATTAACTGTGATCCAACCTTTCGCAGAATACATATTGTGTGCATCGAAATTGATTCCTGCCGATTTTGCATACAAATCAATGGTATAAATTTTCTGGGATTTAAAAACATTTTGATTGCTTACCATTTCGTTAAAATCTCACTATTGGTCAATATAAATTTTCACCAACAGCCGCGTAAAACCGTACGACACTTCTGTCAAACTTTATTTTCTTCTGTCGGTACACTGTCAAACCACCCGCCATGGACTAACCTTGGCTGCAAGTAAAAGAATGGTGTAAGCGTCGCTGGCAGCGCAAAATTGTGCTCGTGAGCTGCATTTTCTCAACTAAGTTGTGTGTTTGCTGTTTTTTTAGTGAAAAGTGCAGAGCTAGAAACTCGGTACGGTACGGATCCCCACGCGTTAATCCTTCCTGTGCCAGTGCCTTTTTTGCGTATGTGTGTGTATGTGTGTTGCTCATCACGACCCTCGGTCACATCACCGATTCACCCTTCTTTTTCTAGACAGAAGAACCTTACAACAGCACGCACACACTGCAGAATCGTTGACGTTTAGCTATTACGCCTGCTCATTTTCTTGGTCATTTTCTACTTTTTCTGTGCTCGCGCGGATGCATCCCCAGTGTTTTTCTCCACCTGCTCCACTGGCTCGCACGGAGAGCCGAACGTGAATTGCTAAATTAGTAGTGGAACATTCATAATCCGGTAAATATTGGCCAAAACCGATCGAGCGACACACTGCGGAAGTGGCGAAAGAAAGGATCCTCCCAGGGATCGGTGGCAGATCAGCAACAACCGCAACAGCAACAGCAGCAGCCACCTCAAAAGTGGATTGGACGTAGGGTCGGCTTTCGCTGGGGTAAGCCACATAGAACTGCACCAAACGAACCGGACCGTCCGGCAGAGGACGGACTACCGTCAGCAACCGTAGCTGCCGTACCGCCGCCACCGCACCGAGCGAAACCAGCAACCGGTGACGAAGCAAAAGAAGAAGAAGAACAAGAAGATCGGCCGGTGGTTGCGGAGCAGATCAAAGGGATCTCGTCCACTACTGCTGCTGCTGCATCGCATCATCCGAAGGCACCGAACAGCCGGTCCTTTTTCAGTGCGCTCGTATCGGTAGCGCCCAAGCGTCACTCGGCAAACATCCCTGCCGGTGGCACTGGTGGTTGTGGTGGTGGTGTTGTTCGGGAACACGGCGTCGGCATCGGAGAGGAAGAGCAGGCCACCGGGGAACGACGACGACGTGGAGGAGGAGGCGGAGGCGTAGGCTTCCATCTGTTGACCCGCTTTCTTACAGTTCTTGGTGGAAAACGTGCGCACCGGACGGCTGCAAAAACGGGGAAGGAATTTCTTCCGACAGAGGGCTTAAAGTACGTATCCAGGCTTAGTCAGCCGAACGAAAACAAAGAACACCTCCTTCGCACCTTCCCTCCCCCATGTTGCCTTTCCCCTTTCTCGCACCGTAGTTGTTTGTCCTTTGTCCATCAATCCCGTCACAAAACACCTCCACCTCCCCTCCCTCTACCACGCACAACATGCTCCTGAGAACCGAACCGGGAGGCCTGGTGTGGCTTATTTCACCTACTCCTCCTGTTCGTTCGGGTCTCTCGGTTTCCCATGAATGTGGTTGTTCGCGGATGGTTCGATCAGTTGATTGTGATAGTGTTTTTGCCCAGAAAGTGCCTAAAGTTTTGTGGTGGAATGAGCAGCAAAATGGTTGGTTCTGTCCATCTACACGAGCAGGAAAATGTTTTAATTAATACCATCCGTTGATGATTGCATCACCGCGGTGTGTGACCCGGCCTCCGGGATGCTTCCCATTCGACGTTTAATTAAATTAATTCGAATGTTTGTGACGCTGAATTACGCACACCGCGCGCTGTGGAGGTCAGCTGATATTCGGTCGAAGACTGATGAATAATGCTCTCGAAGGATATATTAACAGCAAAGTGTGCCATGACAATCTTTGTTAGTGAGATGAGAAGAGCAGCGAATGCTTTGACAAAGGACTGGATGCTCTGTGTGAAATCAACCAGCCAAGATATCAACTGTTTGATGAGTTTTCTCCTATGGTTGTGTTGAATTGAAATGTTATGCAAAACCTCATGCCACCGATCGAAACATCCGGATGCTTCCCTACCCTGGTTACCGATGTTCCCAACCCCTTCGTTCCTTCTTCCTTGCCTCGCTCCTCCTAGAAAGGAATGTTCATCCGATTGTTCTGAAAGTTTGTTTCCATTTCTCTCTTTCTTTCTCTGTTTCTATCTACGGTCCACACACACACTAACAACGCTCGCTTTTCCCCATTTGAAACTTTGATGTCCCGCTATCTGGAACCAAATCCGCCTAAATCCGATATTTTTCCGACCCACCAAAATCGGTTGCTCCACTACCGCTACACGCATCCACCACCCGTCCGCGTCCCGTCCGTCCGTGCCATCCGCGTGTGAACGCATGACATGACGTCGCCCGACCCGGACCACCCGGAACCGAAACCAAAACGTTCTAAACTCTCTCATTCTAGCGTGATGGACTACGACAAAACGGTGGAAGCGATGGACACCCAGGACGACAATGAAATCGATCCGCCCAACATTCAGAACCTCGCGAACGCGGTCGCACCCCCCGCGGCACCAGCCGCCGCCAACGGTGGCGGTGGCGGAAACGCCGGTAACACCGACGGTGGCGGCGAAGCAATGGCACTCGACGATCAGGATTTCATGAACGACGAGGTGCGCTCGGAAGCAACGTTTAGTTTTCAGATACCCAAGTTCAGCCGGTTAACCGAATCGATCCTTTCGCCACCGTACTACGTGCGCAACCTGCCCTGGAAGATATTGGCGATGCCGCGCAACAACGACAATGCCGTGTCGCCCGGCAAAGGGCTCGGCTTTTTCCTGCAGTGCAACGGCGAAAGTACGAGCAACAACTGGAACTGTTCCGCGTCAGCCGAGCTGCGCCTGATGAAGGTGGACCCACAGGCCGAACCGTTCATCCGCAAGATTCGCCACACGTTCTGCATGCAGGAGAACGATTGGGGTTTCTCGTCCTTCATGAACTGGCAGGAAATTCTCGACCCGGCGAACGGCTTCATCGAGAACGATACGATCACGCTGGAGGTGTACGTGAGCGCCGAGCCACCGCGTGGCATTTTCTGGGACTCGAAAAAACACACCGGTTACGTGGGGCTCAAGAACCAGGGCGCCACCTGCTACATGAACTCACTGCTCCAGACGCTCTACTTCACGAACCAGCTGCGGAAGGCGGTGTACAAGATGCCGACCGAGGCGGACGACGATTGCAAATCGGTGGCGCTCGCGCTGCAGCGCGTCTTTCACGACCTCCAGACGCAGAACAAACCGGTCGGCACCAAGAAGCTGACGAAAAGCTTCGGCTGGGATGCGCTCGACTCGTTCATGCAGCACGACGTGCAGGAGTTTTTGCGCGTGCTGCTGGACAAGCTGGAGAACAAGATGAAGGGCACCAGCCTGGAGGGTACGATCCCGAAGCTGTTCGAGGGCAAAATGATATCGTACATCAAGTGCCAGAACATTGACTACACGAGCCGACGGACGGAAACGTTCTACGACATACAGCTGAACATCAAGGGCAAGAAAAACATACAGGAATCGTTCAGGGATTACATTGCGACCGAGATCCTGGACGACGACAACAAGTACGATGCGGGCGAACATGGGCTGCAGAAGGCGGAGAAGGGCATTCTGTTTTACAAGTTTCCGCCCGTGCTGCATTTGCACCTGATGCGCTTCCAGTACGATCCGATATCGGACAATTCGGTCAAGTTTAACGATCGGTTCGAGTTCGATGAGATGATCAATTTGGATCCGTTTCTCGAGACGGAGGAAGATACGCCGGCCACCTACATCCTGCACGCGGTGCTGGTCCACTCGGGCGACAACCATGGCGGCCATTACGTGGTGTACATCAACCCGAAGAACGATGGCAGGTGGTGCAAGTTCGATGACGATGTGGTGTGCCGGTGCAGCAGAAACGAAGCGATCGAGCAGAACTACGGTGGCCATGACAATGAGCGGACGATACGCCACTGGACCAGCTGCACGATTACACGGAGAATCCGTTCGTGCAGAAGTCCAGCATCGGCAACCAGACGATGTACCGGATCGAGGAGGGGGCGGAGGACGAGGTGCAGCTCGGGGAGCACGAAATGTTGGTGCCGGTGCTGCACTTCACCAAGGACATTGCGAGCGTGTTCGGCATCCCGTTCTTCATCCGCACCGTGCAGGACGAAACGTTTGCGTCGCTGAAGGAGCGGATGAAGAAGAGGCTGGCGGTGTCGGATAAGGAGTGGGAAAAGTACCGGCTAGCGATCATTACCGAGCACATCGATTACATCGACGACGAGCTGATACAGATCAAGCTGGAAACGTTCCGCGGCGATCCGAGCGATCCACACTCGCGGACGTTCCTCGGTTTGGAGCACATTAACAAAAACACCAAACGGAGCAGGTTCAACTACATGGAAAAGGCGATCAAGATTTATAATTAGGAGAAGGGCTGTGGAGAGAGAGGCAGCAGACATACACAGGCAGGCAGGCAAGCAAGGTCAGGCGAGCGAAAATCACAACACTCAGTGGAAAAGCCTTTCCCACCACCCAACCTTCTAATTATCTAATTGCGCGTCCCACGATCATCACCAGCAGCTTTTCACCAGCGCTGCCTTTTGCGTCTCTCTTGGCAACAGGTTTTAGTCGTTGAAAGGAAGATTCTCGTGTTCGGTGTGTGGTTTGGTGTTGAATGTTTGTTGCACGTTCGCCATTCTAGCGCATACTTCACAATTCTGCCCAACTCCCGGGTTTGTATCCCCAGCTGGACGGTTCTGATGGACCATACACAACCAGCAAAGTTGGCGGCGAGACATTCTGGTTATTATTTTGGATGTATGTGATGATCGTAGGACAGTGTCATGAGCGTCGGATCATCGTTGGAGTGGGGGCCCCCCTTGGAAAATGGGTTGGAAAATAAGTGCGTGAGCTTTACTATAAGCAGGTATAGTTTGAAAGTGATTCAAATTTGGGTCAGTCTGTGAGATTGTTTTTAAAAATGGCTTCTTGGCGGAGGTGTGTCCCAGCCGTCGGTTTCCCGTTCCAAAACAAAACGAGGGGGTTCCGTCAATGCGCAAAACCAGGAATGCTACTAACAGGGCCAAGGCGAGAACTGAATAGTATCTAAATTATTAGACATGTCATAGTGAGAATTCAGTATCAGAATTAGCAAAACACACCCTTCGTCACAGTTGTGTAAAAATATTTTCGTTGGGAAAAACGTTTGTGTTCTCAAATCAAATTTCTCTCTACCCGTTTTAAACCATCGTCGTGAGAGAGCGAGAGAGCGAGAGAGCTTTATGTATGCGTGTTGGTGTGTCTGATTTGTATGTGTATGGTTACAGACCGCGATTGAATATTTTGCTTTGTTTACAGTTAATATAATCCATCCCAAAATATCCTGTGTTGTTCTTTCTGTTTTTTTGTGTTTCTGTCTTCAACGTTCTTGTTATTTGTTCTGATCGTTTGATGATTGCTTCCTTTTTTTTTAAATTGCAATGCTATCATTATTCGCCTACGGGGTTTGTTGGTTTTAGAGATGAGAAAACTCACTCTTTTCAGTGATTTAAATCAGAGTCAAAGAGTAACTATAACGATTTAAATCCTTAACTCACTCTTTAAAGATTCATTAAAAAATAATTTTCTAAACAAAATTTAATATCCTGTTTATAATCACTCCCTGTGCCGACTTCTAACTCACTCTTTTCGGCTTATACTCACTCACTATCTGTTCCGACTTCTAACTCACTCTTTTCGGTTTATACTCACTCACTCACTTTTTTCATATTATAATTATTCTTTTCGGTTTTAACTCACTCTTTTCATACTATAATTACTCTTTTCGGTTTTAACTCACTCTTTTCGTATTAGAAAAGAGTAATTATAATATGAAAAGCGTGAGTTAAAACCGAAAAGAGCGAGTGAGTGAGTATAAACCGAAAAGAGTGAGTTAGAAGTCGGCACAGAGAGTGAGTGAGTAAGTATAAAGGGTGAGTTAGTATAAAGAGTGAAATAAACTCTTTTTGCTGATTTGAAACCATACTTACACTTGCGGTTTTTAACTCACTCACTCACTCTTACTCAGTGTACACATCTCTAGTTGGTTTACAGGTTTGGGTTAAATTTTACAATAATCACACACACACACATACAACTTACAATCTCGGAAAAGCTGCAATCATTCGAACTGCTCTGCCTGCTGGAGTTGCATTAACCCGCTGTACTTCCTTCGTTCTGTGTCGTTGAGGCACTGGATTTCTCAAGCAGATATAATAGTGATGATGAACACGAAACTAATGTGAAAGTGTGTGATGTGGTGGTGGCACCTCGAACAAGTACCACGACGGAGATTAAGGAGGTAGTTGATGAAGAATAGGAAACAAAACGAATTATGCAGCCCTTTAACAACATAGATAGAAAGATAGCGGGGAAAAAGAAAAGTTAAAAACAGTAGGTAAATAACACACGTTGTACGAAACCTGATAAAATGAAGAAAGCCAGAGATAAGTTAGTGTACAGATTTAAACAAAATCAAGTGAATTATTGGTGAAAGCAGCGTGTCCTTGCTACCTTTTGCTGCCAGGGCGTTTAGGCAAGTTGGTTGGGATCGTTTGACAGATGTCGGCATGGAGCGCGCAGCATAGCTAGGACCCAACTAACTCGAGTATGGTGTCGAGCATTTTGGTTGGATGCTTTTGTATTGAACGTTAAAGAACGTCATAAAAGAGAAGGGTTTTTTTTTTGCTTTTGTTACTAACAGGGATTGCTGACAATTTCGGTGTAAGCATTCAAAAACATCGATAATGGACGAATTGTACAATGTAACGAGAATCGGAGTGCAGCATGAGATATGAGCGAGTGCACTGGTGATGAAATGATGAGATAAAATAGAAGTTTTCAAAGCATACGATTAAATGCAAACGTTACACAGAATGTCTAATGTGAAATACACTGAGAAGAAAAATCTGGCATTAGAACGATATGAGCTGATTAAAATAAGATCGCCCAAAAGGTACTGATTGACAACCTCCGCAGTGTCTGATAATGATGGGAAAACAACAGCATGTAAAGTATACAGCTTGATCTAACGAACCCAGTATACTGTGCAGTTACAAATTGACGCTAGCCAGTCCTATTTTCTTGTGAAAAACAAGTCGGTTAACTACAACCTTTCAACCTACAAAGCTGCGGAGGATATGAATTATATTCGATTACAATTTTTCGTGATATTTGCGTTAGTAAATATTAGTAACAGAATACACAGTCTTCTTGTGTATTTTAGCGATGGGAGTTTCATTTAAAGTGTTTTTATTTGTTGCATTCAGTCGGAAAATCATGTCTACACGAAACGAGCCCTTTTTTTACATAAAATTAAACCTTCTAAAGAGATTTTGGTTCATTAAAACTAGCTTTAACAGAATGAAATGGAGATCATATGAGTATGGCAAACACAGGGAAAGGGCTAGCAAATGCAAAAAAAGCATTTTTTGTTGTTGTTCCGGATCGAACCAATCTCGACGTAAAATGTGTTAATAAGCTTTGTAAAAGTGATATATAAGCTTATTACTTTCACATGTGTGTAGCGTTGTGAGGTGTTGGTGCTGTTCTAACACTTCACTTGCATATTGCGCTCTTGCTGTCTGCTGCGTGTTGATCTAAAAGGTGCAGTTGCCGCATGACAGCAAGCCGATTGATCGTATAAATTACAGATGATTAACAATAATAACAAATCGAGATGAACTGAACTGGCCGCCGCTCAGAGACTAGGAAAGTTAAGCAAAACAAACAAAAAAAAAAGCAAGAACATTGCGAAACGTATAAAAATACAAGCTAAAAAAATCAATAAAAGGTTACAAAAATAAACTTCTTCTTGTTCTATTCTTTAGCATGGCATGTGAATTTGCTTTGGTTGTGCGGTTTCATTGTAATTTTTATATCAATTTTTGTTTTGTATGTGAAACAAAACTTAGTTGTATGAGAATTCCGAAATTTATCCTGTCTTGTAGATTACTTCTATGTTTTGTATTTGTTTTTCTATTAACACAATTCTCTAAGGCCGCACAGTACGACTAGTCCGTCTTTTGTTGCGGCAAACAACGTCCTCCGAGATGGGTTATATGGGATTCATCGTGACACATGGCCCTAGAAGCGAAGAAGTCAGCCGATGGGACCCAACAAAACCACTCCTCGATCTGATCCGAACCCTGCCGATGCGCTGATGTTTGGTCAGAACGCCATGCAGGGACGTGCGATGTGTCCTCTGAATTCTCTCTGGTACGATGAGTGTCCCTCTGTAGAAGCGTGCGATAAACAAACAACGCCGGTGACGCGTAACGGACAAACCAGGGGTTTCCTTCTGCTGCTTTTAGGATAACTCAACCCCGCTGAAGTCCCGTGTGTCTCTCCGTACAAGGGTAAACGCCGCGTCATCAGCAAACCCTAACGGCTAGGTCGTCTTAAATGAATAAAAAAAAACTATTCTTTCCTAACACTACAGCGTCAAGCCGTCTTACTGATAAGAAATAAACAGTTTTTCATTGATTTGTTTGTAACTCTGATCCTTTATGGATGTACCACATCCGTGACAGGTCTTATCATAGTAATTCAGGCTTTCTTGACCCGATTAAGTCAGTCCTTCGTAAGGAGAGACTGTCGTTTGTTTTAAGGATCAATAAAAGACTCTTATGGGTTGATTTCCGTTTGATTCCTTCATGGAATGAAATATCTATATTTGTTTAAAAAAAAAACTATTGTAGATCTTGATCTGCCTTGTTTAATGGCTGGCAGCGGCCTATAGTTTTACGAGGAATGCGTTGTACGGGAGCTTTTATTATACAATTTGGCATAAAAAGGGAAATATTCTGTTCTACGTCAAAACAATGATTGTTCACAGTGGATAAGCATATTTATCTACATGAAAACATAGTCTGCAACTTAAAATTTCTTAATTATTCGATTAACTTATCGTGAAAAATGGTGAATCGACCATGTACAAGTGGTAAATCAAAACCTTTGGCATAGATGATTTGGAGAACGACTTCTGGGATTTTTTTAGACAACAGATCTAATACTGGATTACTGGATGATGAGTAGCCTCTTCGACGCTGAGGGCTCTTAGTAGATGCGGTCCTCCCTAGACGATAAAGCCTCTTGGTAGACGAAGTCCTTAAAACGACAAGGTCGTGGCACTGTAGTTGATTGGTTTATCGGTTGTTTCAATATTGATCGAAAATGAGAAATAGCATGTCAACACTAGCTTGCAGAACCACTGGTTTCTTCTGGAAGTTGTTTGCGAATGCGTTAAGAAATAGCAACACGAATTTCAAAAATGCTCTATGCTCCAAATCGTTGATGTGCAAGATTTCGGAAGTTAGGATTTTAAAAAGCTCTTTTTTGGCAAAAAATGTTTAAAGAAGCTTACTTTAAACAACAGTTTAATTACTCATAATTTAAATTGCATCAAAATTTTGGTCTACTTATATACTATTTTCAATTAAAATAATTAAATATCATTGTCTAATTACTTCTGTTTTCCCTTCGACGCAAATCGATGGTTTCTTCTCAATTTCAATAATCCTTGAGCACACCCTAATCAATATAAATATAATTCCCATTGATGAGCACAAAACCAAGCGCGGCTTTTTTTTCATCATGCAAAAGGATTTCCCAGTAGCAGCACAGTTCCGGCGCGAAAGGTGGATATGGGTCTTCCGAGTTGCTGCTTCCTGTGTTGTTGGCAAATCGATTTATCTAATCTTTTCCTCTGCCCTGCTTGCTGTCCGTAGCAGCAGGTAGAAGAAGTCAGTAAATCCATCATCATCAAAAACACAAACCCGACCTCCTGTCCATCCTGTCCATACTTTCCGATACGATACGGAAGGTCACTCTGTACATTTTGGTGGGTGTGTTCCGGTAGTTGCCAGTGTGCTGATATGCTGGTGGGGACGGGACGTGACAGGTCATTAAAAGGTGCTCGGCTCTAATCAGCTGGTAGCCACCATCGCGAGGAACGCGAAAAAATTGTGGCAACGTTAAGGGCAAACAGGGGATGTAGCGGCAGCACACAACGCACTAAATACTAAACAAAATAAAAACATGCAACAGAGATGAATAGAAGAGAGCAAGAGAAATAGAGAGAGAGAGAGAGAGAGAGAGAGAGAGAGAGAGAGAGTGTGTGTGTGGGAGAGATATCAAGCTCGTGAGCGTGAAACGAAGAAGATTCTAGTTGACCGCGCGCGCGACATGCTGCAATGGTTGGCCCCCGGCGGATTGAAATCCCACCGTGAAGCGCGAATGTGTCGCGATCGATCTAGTGTGTTTCCGATGTCGCGATGCCCCCGGCAGTCAGTCAGTCGCCATTGTTCAGCTTTGTTGCGTTGTTCTGATTCTGCTCCTCCAATGTTAGAGCGGTAGTACACCGGTGTAAACAAAAACGGAAGAAACTTTAAAGAACTGGAAGTGTTCCCTGCAGGTTGATGACGTTACGTTACCAGGCTATTCTAGGCAGTGTTTTTGTGTGCATAATAATTAGCTGGTTGACGATTCGTGAGAGTCGTTTAGAGAAGATGCATCATCTTCCGTGAATGGTCGGTGTTGTGTCAAGTGTTGATGTAACGTTAGTGTCTTCTTCTTCTTTCTTGGCCTAACGACCTCTTAGGTCATGCCTGCCATTTCTGGCTTACTAGACCAATTGATACCGCATAGTTGGTTAGTCAATCCTCACTACGGGGGAACGGCCCAGATGAGACTTGAACCCCGGTCCTGCCGTGTGAAGACCGGCGCCGCTGTCGCATCACCACCGGGCGCCCCTTAGTAACGTTAGTGTCTATTCCGCAATTTACCGATATTATGGATATCACAAGTTTTCAAACGTAACGATCAACAAATGTTCTGATCAAAGTTCCCGTTCAAGTTTCTTAAGATCAACGATTGAACTAACTGTGGTTGTGTGACAGACTGCTGGAATTGGGCGAAATCTCATAGGCCGTTTCACGCTGTTAGCAGAGACCCGCGACAGTGTAGTGTGTGCGTGTTGAGTTGATGATGAGATTACGACTTAATTTATTTTACTCCCGTTGACCACGGCGGCTTTTCGATATCGTTTTCTTAATCTTCGTTTGCCATATGTTTGTTTCATTCATATGTTAGCTTGTTGATCGATAGCTGTGTGTGTGTGTGTACAGTAGTGGGGCGAATGGGGGGGCTGTGTAACTCACATTATAGGTCGACTATTCGCAACATTGGAAACGGTCGCTGATGGCGTGGAAAAGAAAATGTGTGTGTGTGTGCGTATGTGGTTTATTTTTAGTGTAATACCACAACGAAACGACAGGTCCAACAAGACAAATGTGGATAGGTGGAATGTGATTCTACCGATTTTTTTTTGGACTATCCGGACGCGACCGGAATGTCATAATCGACGGGCGGGAGTTGCACTGCTGCCCGGTGCGTCTGGTTGGTTTGTGTGGTTAAGTTGATAAACAAACTGATAGCAGGTGCGCGGTGTTTAACAAACGGGTTTTTGTTAGAAAAAGGTTTGATGATAATGCATACGCTATCGTTGGTCCGGCTGTTGCGACGCTGTTGCTTTCCCCATGCCATACCGGAATAATTTCAACCAAGGTTGTTCTCTCTATTCCAACCAAAACGAAGTCGCTGTTCTGCATTATGTACTGGTTCCAGAAACTTTCTTCTCAACGGAGACTTTGATTACATTATTGTCAAATTAGAAAATGACTGTTATTTTTCTGTTATCTGTAATCCTTTTTTTTTGTCACTGACCAACATTGATAAGGAATGGCAAAATAATTTACAAAATCAGGTCATTTGTTATGCCGTTTCATGCGCATTTTGATTAGGTTTCTAATCAGCTTTTATTGGCTATTTCATTGTAAAGTATGAATTAAATAAAAATAGTCTTCTTAGGTTAAAGTCAGATGATTAGGTGCCCAATACATTCGACTAACTGGAATTAATGGTTGGTTCCTATTACGTGTTTTATGAGGAACGCTTTTAACATAATGAGAAA
The DNA here is from genome assembly GCA_002091835.1 of Anopheles maculatus. Lineage (NCBI taxonomy): Eukaryota > Metazoa > Arthropoda > Insecta > Diptera > Culicidae > Anopheles > Anopheles maculatus. Next base: position 197,467 of record KZ061824.1, read on the forward strand.
CTTTTCTAATTATCAATCGGAACTGCTGCGATTTTTACAAACTCTTCTCACCGTAGAATCAAAAAGATACAATATAAAAGAGGATAAATCCCGGCCATCCAAGTATAACGCTGGACACACATCTAATGCATTAGAAACTTTCAAAACAATCCATGGCTTTATTGTTGTCCAGAGGCCTCGTGTCACTGGGATCCCGTAGTCAGAACATTCGTCTAAATGGTACAAAGTATGCTGTACAACACTGGTAGTTGTAATCCACATGACAATGTCTCAATATACGCAGGAGGTCCAGAGATGTTTTACTAGAATTGCTTTTGGTCGCCTTAGAGGTCTTCATGGTGCTCCACTTCCACCTTATAACGTTCGCTGCCAAATGCTCGGTCTTGAATCTCTCTCTCTCTCTCGAAAGCAGACAAGTTAAGGCTCAGGTTCTATTTGTTGCGGGTCTTTTGTTGATTAGGATCAATGCTCCAAACTTTCAATCCTTTATCCATTTTTATATTCCATCTTGATCGCTCCGCTCCCGTGATCCTTTGTTTCTGTCAACTCGCCGAAGAGCGTTAGCCACCACGATCCGATTCTTGTCTGTATACGTCAATTCATTCGCTTCTAATCCTCTCTCCAAAGGGTAGCTCGGTGGTAGATACGACAGCGGCGCCGGTCTTGATACGGCAGGACCGGGGTTCAAGTCTCATCTCGGAAGTTCCCCCATAGTGTGAGGAATGACTATCCAACTATGCGGCAGCAATAAGTCTAGTAAGCCAAAAATGGCAGGCATGATATTAAGAGATCGTAAGGCCAAGAAAGAAGAAGAAGAGAATCCGATCCCGACTGGCTTCAGTCCCTCTTAATGTTTCCTTGTATAGGATAGGACTCCTTCAAATCTGTATTCGGCGATTTTTTTGAGGGTCTTTATAAGAAGTAGCTTAAAAGCCGATTAAAGCGTTTTCTTTTTTTAGTTTATAAGTTAGCTTGTCAGTTGCGGATTGGCTTAACCTTTTAGCAAGCCTCTTGTGGTTAAAACATACAAAAAATAAATAAAAATGGCATTGGCGGCATTTGCGTAAAATATCTCTCCGTCCGATCAAACCGACTCTCAAGTGATCTTAACAACTGCATATAAATAAATTTGTTTTTTTGGGCAAACTTATTATCGGAGGACCGTATCTAATGAAAAATGGAGAAGTAACTTATGTATTATCTTCAAAAGCCACGACCAAAGTGTCATTGCTTTCAAGTTGCTCGGGACAATTTGAGAGTTATCTGATGTAATTTTACAACACAAATTTTTAAGTAAATAATTGCTATTTACTTCCACTATTTATATTCCACAACTAACAGTTATTGAAATGTTAAACAAAACGCACACAATCTGCTTAAATAAAAAAAAAATATCCATCCGTGTGTTCGCCTGCATTTGCAATTGCAACTGCAGTGGGTGGGTTTCGTTCTTGTCGGTCGACCGTTGCAACCTTTTCCCTAGCTAGCTAAGCAATAAAACGGTCATTGCAAAGTCCGCACAAACTCCCCATTTGGTCTGTGTTGTGTTAGCCGCTGTCCGTCAAACTCTCTGCTAAACCGTGGAGGACGGAAGGTCGGTTGGACATAGTATTCGTTGGTGTGTGCCAGAGCGTCGAGATGCAGATTTGACTGGCACATCAACCCGCAATCATCATTGCGACGAACGATGCGTGTGTCGTCGGTGTCGGGCATCACAACGTGTTTCTTCTCGTGTGTGTGTGTCGATGCGGTTTGCGCGCGCGTGGTTGGGATTTTATTTTAAATTTTAAATTGTGACAGAAACGACCGGGATTGCTGCTGTAACTTGTGACTTGGTAGAGTTTGTTTTAGTTTTTTTTATTAATGCCATTTACTTCGCCTCTGAGTCTTTTGGTGTATGCGTTTGTCCCTTTTACAACCGCCTTCCCGGTTCGCCTACCGGTTGCAACCAGACAGGAAAACACCTTCACACCTTCAAAATGCAATCGTGGCTGCTTCAGTTTGGTATGTGTGTTGGTCATATTTTGAAGCTTCCACTGACACCGGGTCTAGTGCAGCGGGTCTAGACATCGTAGACGACACCTGCACACCTTCTAGACACATTAGAATAATCTAAACATAGAATATTTTTGTTTTGAATGTATTTTAAAGTTATGTTTTTCTGGATCATTTCTGTAGAAAAATCTATTTTTGAACTACAATTTAAGCCATTTTTGTAGTGAAATAATACTTCCTTAACAAGTTAAAACACAGCTCAACACTTTCCCACTATCCCATGCATCAGGGTTGCATACGTTACACACGCTCTCCTTGGCGCCCAGAATCTGTGTCCCCAAAGAGAAGAACCTAGAACCGAGATGCTGTGCAGTTGGCGGAATTACGAATGCTGCCCCCAGATGTGGTGCCGAGACGTAAACCGGCCATTGGCCCACGTGAAACGCCGTCCCCCTAACACGATCCAGCTTTTCTTCTGTTTGGCTGTGCAGCAGCGGGATAGGCAAAGGTGGTGGGAAGGACGCTTTGCTTTTTTTTTTGCCGACCTCCCAAACGATGGCCGGAGCTCGAGAACAAATCTCGGTGAAAACCGTTTTTCATTCCATTCGCAGTTCTGTGCGATTGCGGAACGCGTGCTGCGTGGTTTTTCGGCGCTCGAGACAAGTTGCTGTAAGAATATTGTTTTTTGACGTTTAAGTATACGAAAATACGTGTGCTGTGTGTGCGTGTTTCGTTCGCCGCAGTGAAGTGTTTTGTTTTTAATGGGCGGTACCTAAACAAAGTCCCCAAAGGAATAGTTAAAACCTCACAAATTAGGACACTCTTCCTTCAGTTTGGTGGGGAGTTTTATTTCGTTTTTCTCAACTCCGAAACAGCATAAGCCAGTCGTTAAATCGATCAGCACCGAAAGAAGATTACTGTCGCCGTGACTCTCTCTTGTGTGTTTGTGTTCCCGCTGACAAACTCTCTGTGACGGAGTTTTTTTTTGTTTTTGCTCCGGTGACGAAATTGCGATCGCAACGCGTACGGTATTAGTTGTGCGACATGTTTACAAACATCCACGCAACCATTTTCTTCCTACCGGAACCGTACATCCGAACCTTCGCGATGCGTTGGCGATCGTGGTGTTTGTTGCTGGTACGATCGCTGATGCCGGTTCGTCACGGAAAAAATAGCGCCATGTAACACCGATTAATCAGCGAGTGATGCGATGCCGTCAATTCGGCCCAATTCCGGACGAATGTTCTAACAAGTGTCAAGTGTTCCACATCCCACGCTCAATTGTTTTCGGGGGCGATTGCATTCCCCTGAAGAGAGAAACGATCAGTAACTGCTGTCAAATAAGCTAACAAGAGGTGTTAAAATCTTTTTTTGGTGTTTAATGGATCAATTTTCAATTCACCATGTTTGGATGCGTGAGTGAACTCCCATCTGATTTTTGTTTTTAGTTTTTTCCATACTGTGTGACAAAAGACTTTTGTGATAAAAATATTAATTATTTGTCTTGTGCAATTACAACGGCTTTAGAAGGATACATAAACCTCAGGTTTGCCAATTCGTTTCTCCTAATCCAAGAGAACAAATGAATATTATAATTGCTTGCTTTCGTACTTAAAGATCAGAGACAGGCCCCTTCTCTAGTCAACGATTTTTCAACCATACAAATAGAGACATCTTCAGCTGTGATACTTTAAATGATAGCGCACGAACATCCAAACACCCCATCGGTGGTTCAACTTGCGCCAGTGTGATCTCTGCTTTTTTATTTTTAGATAACACAATTGTTCTCCCGACTACGCTAGTTTTAATTTCGCGTATTAATGTTACATTTGTTCCACGCGCACGTTTGGCTCACTGGCAACTGCAAGCAACGGCAGCAGATAGAGCATATATTAGTATTCTGCCTGTCATCCTGTTGCCTATCCGTTCCTTGCGGTAACTTATGATTGGACCCTCTTTCGCTTAACATCTTCAGTACCACCGGTTTGGTGTCGATTTTCAAAGGTTTGCTGCTACCGGGTGTACCCCATGCCATTAAGCTTCACAGCAGCTTCAACGCGACCAACATGAACTGACCCGAAGTGGTTGACTTCGGTGAGGTGGAAAATCGTTTTTTTTGTTCCTCTTTTCTCAATTTTTCCCTCACAGTAGTGGTTGCCCGGTGGGAAGCGGGGTTTTTTGAGAAAGGAACATAATTTATGGCAAATAAAGCGACGTCGGTAGACTACCCCCGAGATCATCCATACTTCGTGTGCGTGCTGTGTAGAACCTGCTTGTTGCTTGCGTGCTTGTTGGTGGTGCGTAAATTAGACGTTTTTTGAAACCATTTTTCATCTTTCCTCCCTTGTGTAACTTTTCTTGCGTGCGTGATGTGGTGTTGCATGTGTGTTTTTTTACAATAATTCAAGGTAGTTGCGCCCCTGTAAGGACACCGTCTAATAGTCAACTGATTTTCCTTCCGAAATAGTGCAGTGTGCAGTATAAATTCACCCGGTTAGGGAACGCAAAAGCAAAATCGATTCGTCGAAAACCAAATAAAACAACAAAATTTCCAGCCAAGTGAATGGTTTATGGCTCAATACATCGTGTGTGGATCATAATGGTGTGCGTTGGTGGTTATTTTCTCAGCTGTTGCAGAGGCTTGCGCATCAAATTTCGTGTCCAACTGTTACTTTAAACGTTGCAAGAAGTTAATGTAAGAAAAAAAAACTAAAACTAGAAGAACGCAAGCGCCACCGACGTCTGTCTCCATCAATCGATCGTATTGTTTGTCCCACTCGCGTCAAATCGTTAAGCTGCAGACGTTGTGGGGGTGGCGTTACAGTTTCGTTGTGCGCGCGAATGTTGTGTGTGTGGGGAAAACTGAGTCAACAGAATCACGATGGATCGAACGTGTTACGGAAAGTTTGATCCAGGAGCACGGCAACCGTACCGCTGCACGCTAAGGGATCGTGGAATTGCACCAGGATGTAAGTTTTTTATCGTTATCTGTAATGTTTGCGTTTATGCTTTCTAACAAGAATATTATAGAGGTCTTTTTTTTAACGTAGATCTTTATTATTGTACCGGTTAACCCACTGGGTGATGTGTACTACTAATAGTGGAATTTTAAACAATGTTTATTTTGTGCTATTTTTAGTGAGATTAATAGTAAGGTTAATTTTATTTTTACATATGCAATAGGTGGTTGAGATCATAGTTTTCCGAACAATTTGAAACAAAAACACTCGTAATTCATGTTAAACTTCTTTACTATCAAATATTTTGAAGTTGGGTTTAGTGTAGTGTTGGGCAAAACTCCACTACAATTCTGATTCCAGGTACTGCCGGATCGACTCCGGATCGGACTCTGGATCGAATTCCGGATTGACTCCGGATCGGACTTCGCATCGAACTCCGGATTGACTCCAGATCAACCCCGGAGGTTAAAGCGGAAAAAAAACTAAGCGGAGGGAGGGGTTTGATCATTCATGAATCCACTCCGGAGTTCCCATCACTAATGTAGTGTTTAATTTAATGAGATCCAGGCTTGCCATAATGTTTTCCTTTAGCTATGATAATATTTGTTGTAGAATTATTTGTTGCCTAAAATGTTCGATTCGGCCAAGACTATGAAAAGAAACATTTGTTAAAATTTCTTCTCAAAATCCGAACATTTTTTTTCGTCACTCACTGTAAAGACTCGAATCCTTCCGTTCTAATATCCAAAGCCAATAAACTCTCATCTGATGGGACAAAATGTAGGTTCTATAAAAAATTATATATAAACCTTGTCCGATTGGACGCAAATAGAATTGAAGACTTCAAGAGACTGAAGAGTTCAATAACTCTCTAGGATATAAAAGACTTCTGGTAAGATGATCTTTCACAATGCATGATTGGACATCGAATCCCATCCGAGATAACCTAGTGGTGAAATGAAATCAAGGAAACCAGAAATGACAGACCAAAGAAATCTAAACATGGATAAAACTGACTACCCTGGTGATTAATAAACAAAAAAATTAATGAAAAAAACAATAAAATTAAATATTAATTTAATAAAATTAATGAACAAGTTAATATGCTAAACACAGGATAAGAGGATAAAAATATGGAAAGACCAAAATGTTGGCCCAATTCCTCTACTTGAAACTGTGATAAGCATGGGTTTTATTATGAATAAATTTTAATTGTCAAAAGGAAGTGATGCACTAAATTTTGGCAATTAAGAAGTCACAATAATTTCCAATTTTGACAACCAGGATTTAAATAATGCTCAGTTTACTCGGATATTTATGGAGTCTTACCTAGCAGTTGGTGCTTATTTCAAAATGCTGGGCGGCTCCATGTTGGCGAGCTAACCGAGTGATCTACATCGTCGCGCTCGTTAAACTGAATTTTACAAAAAAAAAACCTAAATTACAATCGTTGTACTCCCTAAAGTACATAACATACAACGTTACAATGACCCTAACCATAAAGTACATCACATCATTCCAATCCAATCTTCATCCCCTGCAATACCTAAAGCTCGCGCAAAGCCAACACTTTCAAAGTTCACCAACAGATGGAGCTCTTAGTACGCGCGTCGATCGTCTGGATAAAGTAGTTGTACTGTGTAAAACACGTGGTGTTCAGCGCAACTATTTAAATTCCAACGACACCTGAACCAAACACCCGCCACGTTGATTGTTTACCCTTTTTTTTGCACTCTTTCAGTATCGTTCGTTAATGCGTGGGTATCCGAGACGCCTCCAAAACACGGCGACCATGTGCGACACGTCTCTGAGGTCATACGTTCAAAATGGCATTCTTCCGACACCTTTTTGTCAGGTGTTGGTGTTGCCGTTTGCAGGGTGATACCAAAAGGTGGCGGCCAACTTCCTGTCGCCATTGCTTGTGTCCACACCGATGATGTCATTAACCGCACAAACAGGCGGCAGGCTACAGCTAACAAAATCGTAACGTCTAACGTCGAGTAAATGGCTTTACCATGCCGGAGTTTTGTCCCCCTGCGTCAAAAGTCAACAGTTTCTTTGCCTCGGCTCGAGAGCGTGGTCGGAAGAAGTGAAATTCATTCATTTTGCTTGGTGCTCTTTTGCGCCGGCGCTGACATGAGGAAAAAGGGAGAGGGGGGGCAGGTTTGAGGAGAATGGTCTAAAGTAGTTATGTGTTAGTGACTAATCGATCAGTTGAAAATCGGTTTGTTTATGCTGATCGTGTAAGAGTACGATTCATTCTAATAACCCTTCAGATTAAAGCTTTATTTAAAATTTGGGTGTATTTTTACATTGGTTTTGTTAAATTCATAATAAGATGAACTTATTGTTTGTGTAGAACACTGTATGGCCATAACTCCTTGCAAAGCATGTTATGATCATAATATTAAGTTATTTTATAATGCTATTAAAATATTTGTTTTAAGAAATATTTTAGAAGATCGAGGCGCTGGTTTCGCACACGACAGGAACAGTTTGAAATCCACTTTGGGACATTCCCTTGTACGCAGAATTGATTATCCAGCCACCGGTATGGATTGCTACAACAGACAGACTAGATAACAGCTCCTTGTAAGCATAAGAGTTTTTTTCTCTGTGGATGTGCGAACGCATTCCAATTCCAGCTACTCAATCCATTCACTCAAGCGCACAACAATCATCATTCCAGTTCGCTCTCGCTTATGCTTTCCCTTTCGGCCCACGGCTAAACGGTATTCATCCGATGTAATGCAAAGCCTCGACGCGTAAAACTCCACGTGAGAGTCCCGTCGAGTCCATGACTCCTCCGCTTGAGATCTTGAGCGGCTTCTCGCGAACCTCCGGCTTTTGTGGTTGGCGTTCACGATCGCGACCGTATCCGAGCGGCTGGTGGTGGTATTGGTGCACAGGGATTTGCATTAGCCACCAACAACACCGAACGCAAAGCTTTAATCGCTGACGGCTACGGTTTGATTTAGTATTCATCGAATCATCGTCATCCGCGCGTCATTTCTTGTTGCTGCCGCTGAGAGAAGAACACAACCAGGATTTAAAAGTATTACAAGCATTCCAGCAGTTTACAGTTTCGGTACAATTGAATTCCCTAACCGAAATTGTTTTAATCCGCGTGTGTACTTGCACGTATCGCTTTGTGACGTACCGTGTAACAACAGCGAGAGAGTGTTTGACATCGTGTGCGGGTCGATGTTTCTTGGACCAGCTCGTGTCGTTAGTGCGCTTGTGGTGCTACCTTGACGGCCAAATGTTAAAGAAAATAGCATTTTCATATCTATGCTTGCGTTTTAAGGCACAGTGAAAATTGGGAAACAATTTCTAATGGTGTAAAGTGAGATTGCAGCCAATTTAAATCAATAAAATCCCGAGGGAAACGATCATTAAGTGACTTAAGTGTTGTGTTCAGTTTATTACAATTGACTTCGGTGCGAAACATCTTTATTATTAAACAAATTATACGTAGCGCAAATTTTTAAAGAAAACTTTAAGCAACAAAACTACGAAACATGACGGGTAAGTGCTCTGTTCTCCTCCATAACTCGATCATCTGTTTCGAACAGGTTTTGCTGTGACGTCATCATTTTTATGCGTGCCAGTTAGGGAAGAACGAGCCAGAACGAGAGAGAGAGCACACTGTCTGCAGAGGAAGTTGTTGCTCCAGTGAACTTGAGATCATTTTTCTTCTCCCTTCTTGCCACTTTTATCTTACACAACCTTTCGGAAGCATAAAATTCCTTCCTCCGACAGGAAACAATTTCAATACGACTCAGCCCAAGAAGAAATATTAATTCTGGAATGTGTGTTGCCTTCAGCATTGGGTGGTTTTTTTATTCTAAGATCAACTCAACAGTGGAAAGAAGAAAAATTTGTCTGAAATGTGATTGCGGCGGTCTTTCGAGACGCAAGCAAGTCAGCAGCTATTTTTAGCATTCCAAACAACACGCTTCTTCCTACACACCAAGCCAGGGACCAAATGTACACGAAAAAATTGTGAACCCTTGCATGCAGAATTGGTTGATTTTTCCATCAACCAGATAATAAAGATATCGACATACGTTGTATCAATTTTGATATGTCCAACTAAATGTCCGTGTCGAACGTTATTACAACAGTGTACCACAATTCTTACAGTATTCAACCGGAAATAGAATCGATAACACCTTTAAGGGTCATCAAGCGATCAAGCGATCGCCTACCGAGCGATTGCCTGTTCAATTTTCATGCAAATCGGTTTCGGAACCGACCGTGTTGAAGCACGAATGTTGTGGGTGTTTGCGTGTTTCATATGGCACAGTCATTTTATCATTATGTTCTTTTTTCAAATTTGCCCCATACAGTAGAGCACGTAAAGTGTTAAAGTTTCTGCTGCCACAATACACGGGTTCAGTGGCATGAGATATGATTGCGAGCGTTGAAGAAGAAATGCTCCCTTGTGTGTATTGATTGCTTTCGCCACAGACTGGTCCTTGAAAGCTTTAACGAACATTTTATCTTGATGGGCGATTGCAACCTTGAAAAAGTTGTTAGGGTAAAGTGTTTATGTTGCAACAGCTATCATTGGCTTTCACATCATGATGGAGTTGTTTTCTCTCTTGGTTTAATCATATCTTTGGATTAACTTTATTGACTTATGCTCTGTTTTTACTGTATGATATCGGCTATGTATGAGGCTTTTACATCACGTTCTTTTAATGCTAAGGTTAATTACTGCGCACTTCAATTTCAACCGTGAATTGGTTAATAACAAATGGTCAGAAATATTTTATAGTTCACAATTTCTAGGACCTCTTGTATTATTACATTAAGGAATGTACATAAATGGTCTTATCTTAATCGTCGCACTGCAAATAGGGTTATTTATTTTTAGTGTTTAAAGAGAAAATCAAATAACCGTGTTTTATGTAATTGGTTACGCGCATTATGTGATAAAAACTAATTTGAACAAAACTTATGAATTAAAATGTTAAAATGACACATCAAACATAAAGTGTACGTGAAGCTTAGTTTTAGTCATCTTCATACATTTAAGCTTTATCACTGTAAGTGTACTATTAGCCCCGGCGTTATACTACCACCAACGATAGTCGCAATCTAAGCTATGATTTGTAGCGCCTGGAGGTATGCAATTAATATTTTTTCGATTTTTTCTCATCATCATGGTCTATTATACTTACTTGGTTTATTGTTTTACTGTTCATTTCCTGTTAATGGCATTTTCCATTTTGTAAAGGTCTATTTCTACATGGTTTTAATGCTTGTTTGGTGTCTTAAAATGGTGAAAATCCTTTATATAAACGAAAAAAGCAATTGAATTTCGGAAATGAGCCGCCAAATAATGTAAAATAACAAAACCATTTCCATCTCTGCTAAAGAGATAGTTTCTAAAAATAATGAAAACTTAAGACCAACAAAATCATCCAATCGAGCTATTGCGACCAGGTAGAGTGCTGTTTACTATGTATGTTGAATGTGAACTGGGCGTTTGGAAACATGTTGGAAACAGTATAAAGTTCTTCGAGTATAAACGTTGAAAACAACTAACGGAGACACTTATCACTAACTTCTTCTTCTAACGACCTCTTAAGTCATGCCTGCCATTTTTGGTTTACTAGACTTATTGTTACCACATAGTTGGATAGGCAGTCCTCACTATGGGGGAAAGGCCCAAATGAGACATGGACCCCGGTCCTGCTGTGTGAAGACTGGCACCGCTGTCACATGTACCACCGGGCCGCCCTTACCACTATCATGTCTTATCAATAATAGACCAATTTTAAGTGTCACTGTGACAGTTAGTGTTGGGTCTCGGGAATGATAAACTATTGTGGATTAATTCCTCATCTATTGCTCATTCCTAAAATGGGCACCATCATCAGCTTGGATTCCATTGTCTAACGGCCTGCGCTAAAATAACATCCTTTTGTTAATACCATTATTCCTAAGGGCTGCCCTGCTTATCCAGTCGTCGCTACACGACACTATTGTTCTTGAAATTCTTTCACCGTTGTACGGTTGGAAAAATCGTGAGCAAGAAAGACTCCGCGACACAACCCACCGCACACAGAAGGGCGTTTCATTTGTTGGGTCCATTCAGCAAATGCTGAAGGCTCTCGTTTTTGTTGTTGTCGCCAACCGACTCAAGACATTATTTTACTTTCCCATTTCCTTTTGCACGCGCTTTTGCTGGGTAGCTGCTGATCGTGTTTCAATGTTTTATTTGCATGTTTTCGGTTCCCGGCAGTTGTGTGCTAAAGGCAGCCACATTATGGTGGCGCTTAGAGAGTGTGACCACAAGTTCGCGCTAGAATGTTTCTTGCTTGGGGTGGAAAAATAGAAAATGTCTGATCACAAAACGTCGTGAATCGTATCGTCGCGTCGTATTTGTTTTTTTTTTTTGCTGTCACGATTATCCTCAAAACAAATTAGCAACAAATGGGTAACACCGAATGTAATTAATCTAATGGTTGCACAGATGATTTTTTTTCGTTTTGATCATCGTGCAAAATATGGCCAACCGGGTAAGCAGTCAGATGTTCCACTAAATGCCCTGTTAACAAGAAATTCTTTATTACTTTCTTTGTAATGCAAAAGAAGATCGATTTCTTTTATTTTAAGTTCCTATAAATGATACGAAAGCATAACTCATATTCTTCATAAAACCACCATCAAAGTTATTACCAATTTAAAAATTTACAATAACGACTTTACCAATGTTTTCTATCGCATGATGTCACGTTGCTTTCCTGCCATTTAAAGCACTCCCTCGAACTGTGTTGTTTATTAATCTAACTGGTTTTCACATTATGACTAATTTTGTGGCTCACAGATGAGAGTAGTCGTACGTTACAACAGTGGAATTTAGCTTCCATAAATAATAAGCTAATATTACCATATAGCAACAAATCTTAGTTGCTTAGTTTGCCCGAACCGGCTAACGATCTTTGGCCATCTTTCGTTATCGCCATCCATCTACGGCATATCCTCCGGCATGATGTGGTTCAGCATGGTGATGTTCACTGATCGCTGATGCTGCTGCGTACGACTGGTTTACCGATCGGTTAGCATCGCGCTCACAAATCTTGCTACGGCGGAGCATATCTGAAAGAAATTCCACCCCAAAACGGACCCGGAGATGAGATTCTCGCAAAATCGAACCGAGCTAACCCTTGTCTTGTTTGAGAGAAATCGCGATTGAGATTTCAGAAACGGAGAGCAAATCCCATAAACCTCCCAGGCAGCTTCTCGCGTGAAATATACTGTCCGAATTAGCCGGTGTTTGTGCGATCTGTCAATGCTGGTGGTGAGATGGGCCGCATTTTGTGTTGCGCCACCTTCGCAGCCAGCAAAACAACACACAAAACTGACGTGCTAGCTGCTAAATCTGGCCGGGCATGTCGTCATAGGACTGTAAAGCTGTGGAGACCCTCTGTGTGGTGCATTCGTGCGGGTTTGTAGCGTGTGACAAATCGTCGATGGACGGCTGGATGCTCTGTCCGATGCGCACCTTAGAGCCGTCTAACAGATCGTCTTTCGTGACGTATAGTGCATCCGATCGTACGCACTTGCTGTGTGTCGCTCGTATCACGTCACGTCAACTCTCCCAACGCACCGAATGTGTCTAATCTTGCGTGTGTGATGCTGCTAAATCTGCTCTCGCTCTGACTGGCACGGTTGTCAGTGTGTCAGTGAGTGAGTGCGACCAGCAGCTGCCAACCTGCCCGATGCTAATGTAGTATCAGTGCAAACAGTTTGGCGATCGGTCGGTAGCAGTGAAGGCTCGCGTTATTTCGATCCCACTCGCAGGTTGTTGCACGGGTGTTGCAGATTAGTGCGCATCGTAAATGAACGTTGTTTGCATGTTGAGTGTGGCGTATGGCGAATTACTTTACTCAAAACACTATTATGTATTACTACGGGTGAAAGGCGTTCATGTGGTACAAACCTAACCCCAAATGACAGGCTGCCAGTGTGTGTGAGTGTTGAACCATACGAGTGTGAAAGAGAGTTTAAGATAAAGCGGTGCTACTATCAAATCCCAAAGATAACATAACTGGTTTACAAAGTGTACCGCAGTGTGGCCATATCAAGCAAAAGCCGAAGTTCGAACGGAGCGCACAAAATGTGAAACAACCAACATGAACTGGATAAAAATCTGGCGCAATATTAGAAAAAAACATCTATAGCGCTACGTTTGTTTTGATGTGCTGTTGTAGTGATGGTTTAAGTAGTAGTTTAGTGGTGACCAACGGCATGTGAAGGTTCAATCGTACCTATTACCCACGAGAGTGTACAGTAACTTCGCCACGTCTCGTGTAGGTGTATTTCAACGTTTCGCTGCTGCAAACGCACCGCTACACAAGAAAGAGAACAACTGTTTGGTTCGGGTTCAGTTTGTTGGCAATATTTTTAGTTTAAATAAAGATAATAAGATCATGGTCGCGCGAGTGGACAACGCCGAGAGTGTATTGGCTTAAGAAACATGAACAAAAAGATAGGGCGGCGTTTTGTGTCTCCGAAGAAAATAGAACAGACTGCACGGTCGTTTTTCTTGTGGCCGTATTTCCCTATTGAAAAGTAGCTTATTTCGATGCGAGTTCGATGATGCGTGGTTTTGGTAGACGGTAGCAGACGATCAACAACAATAGAACAATATTGGTGCACCTTCTTATCTGTCGTATTCCTCGTTTTACGGTGGCGACGGATTTGGGCATGCGTGTGATACCATTTTTGCCACCCTGTCTCGGGGATTTTGCCTCGGGGAGTCACACAACACACCCCAACCGCGACCCCTAGGATGATGTGTGGATTTTGTCTAGCGCTATAGTATATCCTAGAAGGATTTGTTTATGTTTACGCTCGCGTGAACTCGCGTTCACCCGTACGCGCGGTATTCATTCGATCGTGGTGCTCGATTTTTCGCACGAACATTTCTTCTGCTGTTTTTTTCTGCTCGTGATGCGTCTGCTACATACGTCGCACATATGCTCAACGGTGTAGAACGAGGTGTGGTGCAGGTCTTGACCTTGGTCTCGTTCGTCGCGTGCTCGAGCAACAGAAAACTCCCCGATCGTATGGGTAAATCATGGGAGCAATAATTGGTTCGCGTGAAAGATGTTTCCGATTAGTGTGTACTGTTGGGTGGGTTTTAGTTGGGAGAGCATATGTGTCCCGGCTGCGCACGACCCATTATTAGTCATAGAACGTTG
>KZ061824.1:218680-259453 GCA_002091835.1 Anopheles maculatus
TTTTTGGTTTACTAGACTTATTGTTACCACATAGTTGGATAGGCAGTCCTCACTATGGGGGAAAGGCCCAAATGAGACATGGACCCCGGTCCTGCTGTGTGAAGACTGGCACCGCTGTCACATGTACCACCGGGCCGCCCTTACCACTATCATGTCTTATCAATAATAGACCAATTTTAAGTGTCACTGTGACAGTTAGTGTTGGGTCTCGGGAATGATAAACTATTGTGGATTAATTCCTCATCTATTGCTCATTCCTAAAATGGGCACCATCATCAGCTTGGATTCCATTGTCTAACGGCCTGCGCTAAAATAACATCCTTTTGTTAATACCATTATTCCTAAGGGCTGCCCTGCTTATCCAGTCGTCGCTACACGACACTATTGTTCTTGAAATTCTTTCACCGTTGTACGGTTGGAAAAATCGTGAGCAAGAAAGACTCCGCGACACAACCCACCGCACACAGAAGGGCGTTTCATTTGTTGGGTCCATTCAGCAAATGCTGAAGGCTCTCGTTTTTGTTGTTGTCGCCAACCGACTCAAGACATTATTTTACTTTCCCATTTCCTTTTGCACGCGCTTTTGCTGGGTAGCTGCTGATCGTGTTTCAATGTTTTATTTGCATGTTTTCGGTTCCCGGCAGTTGTGTGCTAAAGGCAGCCGCATTATGGTGGCGCTTAGAGAGTGTGACCACAAGTTCGCGCTAGAATGTTTCTTGCTTGGGGTGGAAAAATAGAAAATGTCTGATCACAAAACATCGTGAATCGTATCGTCGCGTCGTATTTGTTTTTCTTGCTGTCACGATTATCCTCAAAACAAATGAGCAACAAATGGGTAACACCGAATGTAATTAATCTAATGGTTGCACAGATGATTTTTTTTCGTTTTGATCATCATGCAAAATATGGCCAACCGGGTAAGCAGTCAGATGTTCCACTAAATGCCCTGTTAACAAGAAATTCTTTATTATTTTCTTTGCAATGCAAAAGAAGATCGATTTCTTTTATTTTAAGTTCCTATAAATGATACGAAAGTATAACTCATATTCTTCATAAAACCACCATCAAAGTTATTACCAATTTAAAAATTTACAATAACGACATTACCAATGTTTTCTATCGCATGATGTCACGTTGCTTTCCTGCCATTTAAAGCACTCCCTCGAACTGTGTTGTTTATTAATCTAACTGGTTTTCACATTATGACTAATTTTGTGGCTCACAGATGAGAGTAGTCGTACGTTACAACAGTGGAATTTAGCTTCCATAAATAATAAGCTAATATTACCATATAGCAACAAATCTTAGTTGCTTAGTTTGCCCGAACCGGCTAACGATCTTTGGCCATCTTTCGTTATCGCCATCCATCTACGGCATATCCTCCGGCATGATGTGGTTCAGCATGGTGATGTTCACTGATCGCTGATGCTGCTGCGTACGACTGGTTTACCGATCGGTTAGCATCGCGCTCACAAATCTTGCTACGGCGGAGCATATCTGAAAGAAATTCCACCCCAAAACGGACCCGGAGATGAGATTCTCGCAAAATCGAACCGAGCTAACCCTTGTCTTGTTTGAGAGAAATCGCGATTGAGATTTCAGAAACGGAGAGCAAATCCCATAAACCTCCCAGGCAGCTTCTCGCGTGAAATATACTGTCCGAATTAGCCGGTGTTTGTGCGATCTGTCAATGCTGGTGGTGAGATGGGCCGCATTTTGTGTTGCGCCACCTTCGCAGCCAGCAAAACAACACACAAAACTGACGTGCTAGCTGCTAAATCTGGCCGGGCATGTCGTCATAGGACTGTAAAGCTGTGGAGACCCTCTGTGTGGTGCATTCGTGCGGGTTTGTAGCGTGTGACAAATCGTCGATGGACGGCTGGATGCTCTGTCCGATGCGCACCTTAGAGCCGTCTAACAGATCGTCTTTCGTGACGTATAGTGCATCCGATCGTACGCACTTGCTGTGTGTCGCTCGTATCACGTCACGTCAACTCTCCCAACGCACCGAATGTGTCTAATCTTGCGTGTGTGATGCTGCTAAATCTGCTCTCGCTCTGACTGGCACGGTTGTCAGTGTGTCAGTGAGTGAGTGCGACCAGCAGCTGCCAACCTGCCCGATGCTAATGTAGTATCAGTGCAAACAGTTTGGCGATCGGTCGGTAGCAGTGAAGGCTCGCATTATTTCGATCCCACTCGCAGGTTGTTGCACGGGTGTTGCAGATTAGTGCGCATCGTAAATGAACGTTGTTTGCATGTTGAGTGTGGCGTATGGCGAATTACTTTACTCAAAACACTATTATGTATTACTACGGGTGAAAGGCGTTCATGTGGTACAAACCTAACCCCAAATGACAGGCTGCCAGTGTGTGTGAGTGTTGAACCATACGAGTGTGAAAGAGAGTTTAAGATAAAGCGGTGCTACTATCAAATCCCAAAGATAACATAACTGGTTTACAAAGTGTACCGCAGTGTGGCCATATCAAGCAAAAGCCGAAGTTCGAACGGAGCGCACAAAATGTGAAACAACCAACATGAACTGGATAAAAATCTGGCGCAATATTAGAAAAAAACATCTATAGCGCTACGTTTGTTTTGATGTGCTGTTGTAGTGATGGTTTAAGTAGTAGTTTAGTGGTGACCAACGGCATGTGAAGGTTCAATCGTACCTATTACCCACGAGAGTGTACAGTAACTTCGCCACGTCTCGTGTAGGTGTATTTCACGAACGTTTCGCTGCTGCAAACACACCGCTACACAAGAAAGAGAACAACTGTTTGGTTCGGGTTCAGTTTGTTGGCAATATTTTTAGTTTAAATAAAGATAATAAGATCATGGTCGCGCGAGTGGACAACGCCGAGAGTGTATTGGCTTAAGAAACATGAACAAAAAGATAGGGCGGCGTTTTGTGTCTCCGAAGAAAATAGAACAGACTGCACGGTCGTTTTTCTTGTGGCCGTATTTCCCTATTGAAAAGTAGCTTATTTCGATGCGAGTTCGATGATGCGTGGTTTTGGTAGACGGTAGCAGACGATCAACAACAATAGAACAATATTGGTGCACCTTCTTATCTGTCGTATTCCTCGTTTTACGGTGGCGACGGATTTGGGCATGCGTGTGATACCATTTTTGCCACCCTGTCTCGGGGATTTTGCCTCGGGGAGTCACACAACACACCCCAACCGCGACCCCTAGGATGATGTGTGGATTTTGTCTAGCGCTATAGTATATCCTAGAAGGATTTGTTTATGTTTACGCTCGCGTGAACTCGCGTTCACCCGTACGCGCGGTATTCATTCGATCGTGGTGCTCGATTTTTCGCACGAACATTTCTTCTGCTGTTTTTTTCTGCTCGTGATGCGTCTGCTACATACGTCGCACATATGCTCAACGGTGTAGAACGAGGTGTGGTGCAGGTCTTGACCTTGGTCTCGTTCGTCGCGTGCTCGAGCAACAGAAAACTCCCCGATCGTATGGGTAAATCATGGGAGCAATAATTGGTTCGCGTGAAAGATGTTTCCGATCAGTGTGTACTGTTGGGTGGGTTTTAGTTGGGAGAGCATATGTGTCCCGGCTGCGCACGACCCATTATTAGTCATAGAACGTTGAAGCTATTTTTGACGCAACTGTTTAGTCTTTAATCTCGACTACTCTTCTACCTAACTACTTTTTGGTATAAAAATGTAAGCCTTGTTATGATTGTGGTTCACGATGTAAAGTTTCAGTAAAGTGATAATTGCAATACAACACAGCATTTAGCACTGTCCAAATCGACACTTTCTTATGCAATTCCTTGGAAAAGAAAGGAAGATCGAACCCAATACCTTTAAAGAGAAGAGTAGCGAATGAATTGGCTCAAAGAATGGTTTTGCGCACTGTAGTATCTGAATTCAATAGCATTTTCTCTTTCTTTGTTTCGTTTTCCATCCATTCGAGTTTGGGTGAGTTGGATCCGTTTTTCCGAATCTAAAAATAATTTCGTGCAAAGGTGTGTAAGGTAAAAACCGATGGAAGTACGTGTACCTTCCGGCACACGCACACGGTTTTTGGTATATACAGCACAAACAATTCTTTCGGAATTTTTAAACATTGCTTAACGAGCAACCTCCATCTCCGCTGCTTCTCCTTTTATTTGACATGTTTTATACGAACTCATTTTAAACAATATTATATGATTATTTTTGTTGTAAAACACATTGTCTAGTTTTTAAAATGTTCTGTTTTTATGTGATACTTTATCATCATCAGCTAAGCCAATTTAAACTAATAAGTGCATAAGAAAATGTTTTTTTGCAGCCAATTAGTGTATGACTTCACCAATACTGTCTTTTGCAGTGTGAGATGTCATTTTAGCTTCATTTTTGCGTTTGCATTCGAGACTCTGTGTCTGTGGCGTGCAATAATTGTTGGGGTGGTGACCGCGAAAGACCCGATGGTATCACGATCATTAACGATATGACTTTTATCGACCTTTCTCAGTTGACCTTGGTCTCGTTCGTCGCGTGCTCGAGCAACAGAAAACTCCCCGATCGTATGGGTAAATCATGGGAGCAATAATTGGTTCGCGTGAAAGATGTTTCCGATCAGTGTGTACTGTTGGGTGGGTTTTAGTTGGGAGAGCATATGTGTCCCGGCTGCGCACGACCCATTATTAGTCATAGAACGTTGAAGCTATTTTTGACGCAACTGTTTAGTCTTTAATCTCGACTACTCTTCTACCTAACTACTTTTTGGTATAAAAATGTAAGCCTTGTTATGATTGTGGTTCACGATGTAAAGTTTCAGTAAAGTGATAATTGCAATACAACACAGCATTTAGCACTGTCCAAATCGACACTTTCTTATGCAATTCCTTGGAAAAGAAAGGAAGATCGAACCCAATACCTTTAAAGAGAAGAGTAGCGAATGAATTGGCTCAAAGAATGGTTTTGCGCACTGTAGTATCTGAATTCAATAGCATTTTCTCTTTCTTTGTTTCGTTTTCCATCCATTCGAGTTTGGGTGAGTTGGATCCGTTTTTCCGAATCTAAAAATAATTTCGTGCAAAGGTGTGTAAGGTAAAAACCGATGGAAGTACGTGTACCTTCCGGCACACGCACACGGTTTTTGGTATATACAGCACAAACAATTCTTTCGGAATTTTTAAACATTGCTTAACGAGCAACCTCCATCTCCGCTGCTTCTCCTTTTATTTGACATGTTTTATACGAACTCATTTTAAACAATATTATATGATTATTTTTGTTGTAAAACACATTGTCTAGTTTTTAAAATGTTCTGTTTTTATGTGATACTTTATCATCATCAGCTAAGCCAATTTAAACTAATAAGTGCATAAGAAAATGTTTTTTTGCAGCCAATTAGTGTATGACTTCACCAATACTGTCTTTTGCAGTGTGAGATGTCATTTTAGCTTCATTTTTGCGTTTGCATTCGAGACTCTGTGTCTGTGGCGTGCAATAATTGTTGGGGTGGTGACCGCGAAAGACCCGATGGTATCACGATCATTAACGATATGACTTTTATCGACCTTTCTCAGTTCATCTTCTCGTTGCGTCCCAATTGTAGCTCCACTCCTCATTCCGAATCGACAAATAAGCTACTTTTCAACTGAACTTGCGAGGGAGAATATTAATTATCATTCCAAAAAATGCTTTATATCAATGAATAAATTTAAATACTTCAGATCTATTTGAGGAAAGCTTAAGAAAGCCAAAACAAAAGTGAAACAATTTTACTGGAACGTCCTGCAAATACGTTAGTAATAAGGTAAAACATCCATCCAGTGATCTGTTGTGCAACAGAGTGGCGTCTACCGCAATGTCCCGCAACACACCAACGAAAGGAATCGTCGTGGGTCGGTCGGAAGGGTTTGAAGATTATTTGGGTGAGTGTGACTTATGTCTTTGGGATTGCTCAATTTACGCCCGCCCCACTGCAACAGTATGCAACTCTGTTGACGTTGGACGATGGAGCAATTCTGAGTGACGTTTTAATGTGTTTATTTATAGTTTTGTCCACTCCCGGCATTAATTTGGAAACGAACCTGCTACGAAGCAATATTGCTTAAAAACGGCCAAATATCTCTCACCTGTGCCCTAAATCTAACAAATGTGCAACTCATCAAACAGACCTGCTTTGCTCCACTTTTCCGCGGGCACATTCGGGCACTGTGACTGTGGCACGTGCATGTCATGCTGTTGCGTTCTCCAGCACCCACCAATGCCACCAAACGGGGTTCGGAATCAATATATTTGCATCTTCTCAAGCTGCATCTCGAACGCGTATCAAATTGAGCTGATGGGCACCGTAACTGGGACGTGATGGGTTTTAAATTGCACTCTCCTTCGCTTCATTACTGGTCGATCGGGTTTGATTATTTATAGAGCATACGTTGTGCACGTTGTTGAACTCCTTTACTAATGCGCCTCCCCAGTGCGTCAAACCAATTGTGAAGGTGTTTCAATCAACAGTACAATTCAAGACAGTTGCATGCAAATTGTTGTTTATTTTAATATTTCCTAGGTGAAATTTACAATTTTATTGTAATAAAAGTGTTGTCACCAGTTAAGTTACAAAAAAAACTTTGTTCAGAATGAAGTGGAGTCTTCGCTTTAGTGAGGACTACTCTTACGCTTTAGTATTGCTTACCAGATGCTTTATACCTCCGCATTTTCTTATTGAGCTAGCCATCTAATGCTGTCGCTGGCAAGCCTGTTTTCAAAAAAAATGCATGCGTCTGAGAGCCAACGCAACATGATTCTTTAAATGTAAAAATATTTTCTTTAAAATGTTAGATTAATTCTTTGCAGATGTATGATACGAAATGGCTGAAGTATCTTTATATTTATTTTTGTTTGCATAATTCGCTTAAAATGGGGCTCGTTTTACCTCATTACTTTTTAGTACAACCCAAGCAAATGCCAATATGTCAATAGAACAAACGTGTCTACACTTTATCGGTCCACAGACTTTCTTATCGTCTAACGTTGGTGCCCTTCACGCTCCCCCACTAAGAGAACGCGTATTTACCAACACAAACCAACACACAAAACGTTGCATGTAACTTACATTTTCATTCAACGAAAATCTTCTTCCACGTGCAAAAAAAAAATGAACGCGGTTAGTAGAGACATTCCGCAAAAGTTCGTCATCAGCGGTTGGTTGGGTCATCTTCCGTTTTGCGGTTTAGCGTACGGGTTCGCGAAAAAAAAAGAACGAAACAGAACCTAACAGCAGCTCCACAGCAGCAACAGCAGTGGTAGTAGTCGTTTCGCACCCCATATCTTTGGTGATTGTGTTGGGTAGAAGGCAACCATATAGCATCGCCTGTTTCCACTGTGCGCTCCAAACGGCAAAAACGAAAAAGGGAGATAGTCGTGAAGCGGGAAGATCGTCTTCTGAAGCTTTCGCGATGCGCGCCAGTTGAACAGCGGACGTCACCGGGGAAGCCTGGAATTTTGGAAAAACAAACGCATTCTGCTGACTTTTTGTCCAACACAACCTGTCTGTCAACCAGAGAAAGCCGGTGTCCGCTTGGAATCCCTCCTCAGTGTGCTGACTTTTCGCTTACTCATCAACAAAACGTGTCACTTTACGGTGCGAAGGGCAAAAATTAACCCTGTCCTAACGGCAAACTAGCAGCACTCATGCGTGATCCAAAGATGGAACAGCTAACGTACGAAAGTGTGGAGGAGAACTGTCAAGATTTTCTCGGTATGGTTCTCGATGGAGAGAAAAGTGCACCGATGGCATTATATATTGGCCCCCTTTGAAACCGTGTGACAGAAACTTGTCACCGGTTCCGTTGCTCCAGTTTTACTTTCTGCATTATTCATTCCTTCGTTTCTAACTCCGTTTTTTTGCTTTTCTCTCTCTTCCAGATGCACTACTTGCTGACCTTCAGAACACGGTTCCTGGGCACAATCAGCAACATAGCGGTGGTGGTGGTGGTGGTGGCGGTTCATCTGTTCCCGGATATGGTAGTCTGAATGGGGTCCGGAACAAGCAACAGACCAGTCCCATTCCGGTAGGTAGCGATTGGAAGCGATCAGTGTGATAAGCGTAACAACCCAAAGCAAAAGTAAAGCACCTTACGGTGGTAGTGTTTCATTGAGTGGTGGTGATGCTCCCATTAATCGACGCTGAGCGACGTATGCTCACTTTGTATGTGTACCCGTAAGTGCATTCGCTTCGCGACAAACGAACTCTGCAAACGATGCAATTCTTGAACGCGCGCGCGCGCGCGCACATATGACGAAAGAGAAGATCCCGCGTGCGTCCGCTACACTCCGATTCGGTGCAGTTGCAGTGATGCTTCTTGCGGCTCACCAACACGGCTCACTCAAGTACGTTCGGTTCTCTTGCTCTCGCACTTTGTGAGTCAACGGTACAGAAAGCGCGCGTGGTGTGCAATGTGCAAGTGCATGAGTGCGATGTGTATATACGGTGACTTGAAGCTGTACGGTCTCTTCGAAACATGCGCTCCTGGTACCGGACTTACATCGAGTCAGCAATACTGGCCGGTTGAAAGTAGCAAAACAAAAATGGCGCACACGCGTTGTGTAAAAGGCAGTGGTAGTCAGTGAATTTGGACGCTTGCGGAAGAGGTGTTTTTTGGTGTAAACAATGTGTAATTGATTCCCAACTGCTTTTACCTTGATCGTTTAATTAAACGTTCGAAAAGATGTGATAGATTGGGAAGACTATCTACTTGAAGTTATGTATTTTTCAGATTTTTAAAATAATAACATACGTATTAGTTAACTGTGAGACCGTTTAAAAGGACATTGTAGTTGATTGATGGTACATTTAATCAGAAGATACCACAATCAGATAACCGTGTTTTATTCTTGCTTGTTGATAAACAGTTCGATGAAAGACGCAAAATTACATGTAATTTAGATTACAGCTGGTTGGGTCTTTATGCCGTCAAAGTTCTTCGTAATGATGTTACTTTGAGCTGCATGAATCATTGCTTTGCTTTCTCGGTATTACGATAATTAGCGAAGTAGAACATTACGTCTAGACGTTCTCGTATGCACACGTCCCTGCCCAACGACACCAGCCAATATTTACGTTTTTCTCACAGCAAACGCTTCTTGTCGAACCATACTCGAACGAAAGGAATAGACTGGGATGACAGACAAATACACAAGTATACGTATGTACGTGCGTTGGATTTACTGTGGTGAATAAATCTGTCACCAATGACGGCAGTTTGGATGCGTGCCAAAGGCGCCTTTTTGCTTTGAAGAAACCGCCAAAATAATTGATTTTATCTTTCGCACTAGTCGAACTATACCGTTGTTCAAGTCTTTTAACTTTCTACATCTATGTTTTAGTAAAAATGGACGGCTTTCTTCACAATTAATAATATGATCCTCCTGTTCCATTACAGCAAACATATCAAAATACTTCGACCAAAACGGTCACCGAGACGCGTGCCACTAACGGTTACAATGGTTCGCTGCCTAGGTCAACGACACCGCACAACTCCTTGCCCCGATCAAGCACTCCACAGAAGCTGCAAGCCTCTGCTTCCGGCAATCTTTCCGAACTGGACTCGCTGCTACAAGACTTGAGCAGCGCTCGATACGGCAATGTCGTCGAAAAGCGTAAGTTGTAGCATGCATGATGCCCTATTCTCACAGTCCATTAATGAAAATAATTTCTAATTGCAGAACCTAATAACGCCATCGTCACTAGTCCATCTCCGTATGCCATTAATGATAGCATTAAGCGACCATCGGTAGACAGCTTGCTGGAGGAGCTAAGCAATGCTCACTCGAACCCTATCTATGCGGTTCCACACGGGTGAGTAGAATGGATGTGATGCGTAGCATGTCATCTAGCTCAGAGAATGCCACAGTATCCACAGTGACTAATCCGGAATGTGGCCTCCATTCACTCTCGGTTTTAGGAATCAAAATGCAAACCAACCGGGTCGGCAGGTTACGATAACGGTGCGTGAAACTACCACGGAAAAGCTAACCGGTACACCAAGTGCTCAGTATCAAAATCAAAGTAAGTATACTTGACAAAGCAGCAATATGTGTTTAATGTAGAGATGGAAATAGTCCTGAAATATAAAAAAACAACGCCCTGGCCATATCGTAGACTTAACATGTTTGGTTTAAGTAAAGTATTGCTTCAATCACCTGAATACTACAAGACAGGCTGCTAGTTCTTCTTTTGTAGATCATTTTGGAACAGAAGTTCAATCAACGTTAGTGTTTGCTTAATTAATCTTAAAATTTTTCATTCATTCAAATAATATTTTTGCAAACAAATTTAGTTGCACTTATATACATTTATTCAAATATACAGTTTAATTCAGGTATATTAATTTAAATTAGATCAATTATAAAAAGGCCGCGGCGTAAAAAGGTACCGTCCGTCCGGACCATGTCTCCGTGCGTAGGACTGACCGTCTTTGTATACCTATAATCAAGCATGAAAACTAGTAATGGCAGGCCAAAACCGCTCGAGGTTATAAAGACAAAGAAGAAATTCAAAAATACTATTAACTTACTTATCCAATTCTAAAACTGCCTATCAATCTCGATCTGGAACAAATAACAAATATTTAATGGACCGTAAATAAATAACAAATATTTACTGTTAAGAAGATAACTATCAAATATTTTAAATCTCATTTTTGTTCTCTGTCCTAATCTAGCTCTGTTTAGCAGATTTTGGCACAGTCCGGAGATCTAAATCAAACAATTTCTTATAAATCAAACCCAGCATAAATAGGCCAGAGATAACAAATATGGGTTTTTTTTTCTATACAACCCGATTTTAGATATACCAGATTATTGGACAAACCAGTTAAATAACACGTTAGATAAGACGTGGCTTGTAAACAACGTCATTGAGATAGCTTCCTAATATTCCCGAGAATCGAGATTATCGGAGTTTTCAAAATTATAATTTTCTTAGTAATAATAACTCCTAAAACTCTCCTTATCCACAGTGTGAAAAAATTTGTCATGATTACTTATTTATCAACATCATCGTTAGCCGCAATCTAAATTATTTGTGAAATGTCGCATTTCCTTTCACCAAACGCAACTCAACGAAACATTTGAAAACTCCTGTAACGTATGCAATCGGCACAGCACGGCACATGATTTTTCGTACAAAATTGTCGCCACTCATGAATTTAATGAATTTCTCTCTGTTTTACCATTTGTCTCTTCTCTCATTCAGTGTATCAACAACAGCTGGCCCAGAACGAATCCCACACTTCGTCGGCCACGAAGGAACTGTGGTGAATAAATCTGTCACCAATGACGGCAGTTTGGATGCGTTCCAAAGGCGCCTTTTTGCTTTGAAGAAACCGCCAAAATAATTGATTTTATCTTTCGCACTAGTTGAACTATACCGTTGTTCAAGTCTTTTGCTTTCTACGTCTATGTTTTACGTCTTCACATTTAATAATATGATCCGATTCTCCTGTTCCATTACAGCAAACATATCAAAATACATCGACCAAAACGGTCACCGAGACGCGTGCCACTAACGGTTACAATGGTTCGCTGCCTAGGTCAACGACACCGCACAACTCCTTGCCCCGATCAAGCACTCCACAGAAGCTGCAAGCCTCTGCTTCCGGCAATCTTTCCGAACTGGACTCGCTGCTACAAGACTTGAGCAGCGCTCGATACGGCAATGTCGTCGAAAAGCGTAAGTTGTAGCATGCATGATGCCCTATTCTCACAGTCCATTAATGAAAATAATTTCTAATTGCAGAACCTAATAACGCCATCGTCACTAGTCCATCTCCGTATGCCATTAATGATAGCATTAAGCGACCATCGGTAGACAGCTTGCTGGAGGAGCTAAGCAATGCTCACTCGAACCCTATCTATGCGGTTCCACACGGGTGAGTAGAATGGATGTGATGCGTAGCATGTCATCTAACTCAGAGAATGCCACAGTATCCACAGTGACTAATCCGGAATGTGGCCTGCATTCACTCTCGTTTTAGGAATCAAAATGCAAACCAACCGGGTCGGCAGGTTACGATAACGGTGCGTGAAACTACCACGGAAAAGCTAACCGGTACACCAAGTGCTCAGTATCAAAATCAAAGTAAGTATACTTGACAAAGCAGCAATATGTGTTTAATGTAGAGATGGAAATAGTCCTGAAATATAAAAAAACAACGCCCTGGCCATATCGTAGACTTAACATGTTTGGTTTAAGTAAAGTATTGCTTCAATCACCTGAATACTACACAAGACAGGCTGCTAGTTCTTCTTTTGTAGATCATTTTGGAACAGAAGTTCAATCAACGTTAGTGTTTGCTTAATTAATCTTAAAATTTTTCATTCATTCAAATAATATTTTTGCAAACAAATTTAGTTGCACTTATATACATTTATTCAAATATACAGTTTAATTCAGGTATATTAATTTAAATTAGATCAATTATAAAAAGGCCGCGGCGTAAAAAGGTACCGTCCGTCCGGACCATGTCTCCGTGCGTAGGACTGACCGTCTTTGTATACCTATAATCAAGCATGAAAACTAGTAATGGCAGGCCAAAACCGCTCGAGGTTATAAAGACAAAGAAGAAATTCAAAAATACTATTAACTTACTTATCCAATTCTAAAACTGCCTATCAATCTCGATCTGAAACAAATAACAAATAACAAATATTTAATGGACAGTAAATAAATAACAAATATTTACTGTTATAAAGATAACTGTCAAATATTTTAAATCTCATTTTTGTTTTCTGTCCTAATCTAGCTCTGTTTAGCAGATTTTGGCACAGTCCGGAGATCTAAATCAAACAATTTCTTATAAATCAAACCCAGCATAAATAGGCCAGAGATAACAAATATGGGTTTTTTTTATACAACCCGATCTTAGATATACCAGATTATTGGATAAACCAGTTAAATAACACGTTAGATAAGACGTGGCTTGTAAACAACGTCATTGAGGTAGCTTGCTAATATTCCCGAGAATCGAGATTATCGGAGTTCTCAAAATTATAATTTTCTTAGTAATAAGAGCTCCTAAAACTCTCCTTATCCACAGTGTGAAAAAAAATAGTCATGATTACTTATTTATCAACATCATCGTTAGCCGCAATCTAAATTATTTGTGAAATGTCGCATTTCCTTTCACCAAACGCAACTCAACGAAACATGTGAAAACGCCTGTAACGTATGCAATCGGCACAGCACGGCACATGATTTTTCGTACAAAATTGTCGCCACTAATGAATTTTATTGCATTTCTCTCTGTTTTACCATTTGTCTCCTCTCTCATTCAGTGTATCAACAACAGCTGGCCCAGAACGAATCCCACACTTCGTCGGCCACGAAGGAATTGGATGATCTGATGGCGTCACTGTCGGATTTCAAGGTAAGGCAAGGTGTTACGCTTTGTTTATGTTTGATTTGTTTGCCCTCCTCTCCGTCCCGGGACAAATTTAGAGTGCTACCAAGAAGAAAATTTTGCACACATTCGCAAATAGCATTCGCAGACGTATGCTTATGTTTCGACCAGTGGGAACCATTTTTTCACCGTTGTGTGATTAATTATACTAACGGGAAGGTGTCTTTTGTGGGTGTTTGCATGTTAAGCACGGTTCCACTCGAATATGTTGCGAATATTTCGCGCTGGTTTTTGTGGGTTTTCACTTTAATCAATCACGTTCCATCTTGGCAAACGGGTAGGTTTACAATGCCGCGCGCGTTGGACCCACGGTCAAGTTCAGTGGGCGGTTGTGCTAAAACACCATGCGCCTCCATGTAGTGACAGTTTTATGACAGTCGCCTGTCGACGGTTTCAGTTCTATGAATTCGTTACATTGAGAGTGTGGTACGGAAATTCCATCGCGAGATTTCACCTGTTAATTTGTGCTTCGATTCATTTGCAAAACCGTTACGGCCCCGTTACGGAACGGAAGTGTGCAGGGTCGGTTCAATGTGATTCTAAAGGGAATGAAACGTCTGTTGTGGTGGCAGTCTTTCTTGACGTTTGATATTTAACTTTACTGTATATTGGCCTGTCTGTTTATAAAACGGCTCGCTTCGCGAGGGCTTACTGCCAAAGTGTTCTATATTTTAATCTATCCATGCTTCGGTACGCACCAATCTGTACCGTTGAGCGATCTTCATTCCAACGTGACGTTATGTGACACTCTGATTGATTTTGTATAACGCAACGAAGTTTCTCAACATTTCCACAGAATGTAGAAACCGTAATTTTGGAATGCATTCCTATTCCTATACCTTGAAGATCTTTGTATGCACTCCATTTGGCTACCAAATAACGCTAGCTACAACGCACGAAGATTATGTATGTAGCAGTCACTTCGTGTATGGAATGGATTCTGTTGTCATACACCAAAACCACTTCTCATTTGACAGTTCTGCTACTTAAACCATTGCAGAAGCGATAAATTATTGTTTCTAATTTTAACATACCTCCCGTTCCCCAATGAAAACGTACAACTGTGACTAGTTCGTACCAGGAGTCCCAAGCCCCATGCTACTTTATTTTGCTCAAAGCGCAGCCACTGTTGAAGGTTGATCAGTTGTCGTTTTGTCCGTTCGTTGATGTGCGGTCATAATTATTTTCGATGTATTTACGTTACCGTTGGTTGTTCCGCATCCCAAAAAGCGCACTGTAAGAATAGACGGCGTCCATGAATGGCAGAATATGGTGCCCGTGAAGAAGGAGAACGATAGACGAGGCGCTTTACTCTTCTTCCAAAAGCAAAACGACAAATCCGCTGCCAAGTAGTGGTGTGTTTTGTTAGCACATCTGTTTGTGAGGCGAAATTTATCACGATCACTGACCGTTGCTAACTTGACGTTAATGATTGCACTAAATGTCTTGCGGTAGGCAAGTGTTGTCAGATTAACTGTCGGTTTCGATGAAATAGGCTTGAATTCTGCATATGTTTTGGACACGTAACGATCCCAACACTTGATAGGATTGTTGCTGTCTTGAAGTCCTTTTGTTTGACAGTCGACTAACGGAGAGAAGATGAAGAATGCCCGTAGTGCTACGATGGCGCACTATGGCTTTCGAGGAATCCATAATGAACGCATGGCGCTTGAACTGTTTCTATAGATATCGACAGTTTATTTACAATCATACCCAGCTGCATTGCTGGCAATCAGGTCGTCATAATTGCATTAAAAATATAATGCTTTGGACGTGCTAGTAACATAAATGTTTATATTCTTGAACGTTTTGCTGGCTAATATGGCCCACATCAACAATGTAACAAAAGTGCGTGGAGGTACTTTGTTCATATTATCTTAAATTTCGTTTCCACGAAAACACTGTTAATGCTTGAAAGCTTGTCAGAGAACTGTTTGCGTTCTCTTCGATACCTCACCATTTGTGTTATCTTTTTCTTCTATGTTTGATTGTTTAGTTCAACAAATACGAATGCATTTCGCAGTGTAATAAATATTTAATGCAGTCATTCTATTACTATACTTTTCAATTTACGTAAAACTGTAATGATTACCATGCCACAAAAATTATAATCAAAAAAGTAATACTCTATAAAGTATTAAACCGAACGTAACAACTTTCGCCGTACATGCTAGAATGTAGAACTACTTCAAACTGTATTAATTTCTCAGAATGTTGCGAATACGAACCACTACATAAGTTTCAGACATTATTGCACTCAATTGCACCGCACTTGAATTCATTCGATCTCGTAAATCTTGATTAGCAATCCTAAATGGTACGTACGCTATACTACAAATTCCTTCTTTCGAGAACTACAGCAACGATCAAACACTATTTTGCATCAGTAAGCTCAAAATACATCGTCCAGTTTTGTTCCGATACACCCCTGGCTTTTCGGCATTAATCGTTCCCGCACCAAGAAATGAAATGAAAACGTAATATTTTCATACTGCTATCGAATATAAATAAATCATTCGACAGTAGTAAAGCAGTTCCGTTTAAACGCCTGCTAAACCAGAACTTCCCGTTTTGCATGTCACGGCCTTCAACACATTTTCATGACCGAGGGACATACTTTTTCGCTTTGTTTACAAAACTTTTATTCTGGGGCAATTGCATCAGCGAGAAGGTCGTTTAGTGCGTTTAATGTTGTAAGCTGGTGAGGGAAATTTGTTTTGTGGTGTGATCGAATTATAAGAAAATTATAAAATATCACGTTGTTTGATCATGTCCTTCAAAACTGGCACGTGACAGATTACAATTTGGGATGAACCAGGGCGCCAAATGAAGCGAAGACAGATCGTTTAATAAATACGAAAGCCTTGACTTTAAACCGGAACCCCAAACGAAGAACGAAGTTTGTGCAGCCTCGAACTTGCGTGAGGACATCTTAATAGACATCAATTGAAATGGATCCGATATATCATTTGTAGTTTGTAAATCTGTCGCCTACCGTCCCACAATTCCCCACGGGAGTGGACGACAGATTGGCGGCACATACGGTTTCAAATGTTAGCCTATACTCCGCGCATC
Organism: Anopheles maculatus; assembly: GCA_002091835.1. NCBI lineage: Eukaryota > Metazoa > Arthropoda > Insecta > Diptera > Culicidae > Anopheles > Anopheles maculatus. Next base: position 235,176 of record KZ061824.1, read on the forward strand.
ACCAACGAGAACCAAACTCAACGAAACAACGCGCTTCACGCGATGTGCTGTCGTCGTTTAGATACTCATTTATTACGGTCGTTGTTGTTCGGTTTGTGGTTTATGTGTCTTTCTTCTCGGCGGTCGTGCGACGAACCATACCACACCACTCCACACATTAATTAACAGCAGCCGAAAGGTGCAAAGGGATTGCTACACTAAACGCCATCCCTCACTCGCTGTTTTGGTCCAATTCGCGTGGTTGTAATATTAATTTTATTAACCATGCCATCATTATAACTGGCGGGACAAGCTTCGGGTTTTATAGGCGGAACACTGAATGCAAACTTGTCTGCGAAAAAATCTGGCACGTGCGACTATACTAAAGTTTTTATTTAAACCAAAAACTAATCCAATCAGAAGTTCAAATTAGGGCCATGTTTTAAATAGTATCCCAAACTTTTCTTTCCCACAAACTTGTAAAGGTTCTTACAATGTTTCACAAATTTACGATACTACTGTGAATCTGTTGCATCTCACCACTGCACCACCAACGCGTAACACGAAGCTAATTATTGCGCTGCTAATAAAATTAAATATGTCAAGAGTCGTGAAAGAGTCGCGAAAGTTAAATACTTGATCGCGTAGCGCGTATGTAGTGTCACGCGCATAAACTAGTTCTTGCTTTCGTTAGAAACCAACCGTAACATCTAAGGTGATGCCTTGTTGATTTGTGAAATGGCGCTCCTCGATTGCCAGTACGGGGGAACAAAAAAGTTACCAACAAATCTTAAAAGCGAATTACAAGCGAAATATAGTAAAGGCCATGGATTCAGAGTGCAGGGCAACTCGTTTCGTTCCATACTGCAGTTCATGCAGGCAAGAAATAAACATTTGTTGTGCATTGTTACCGCGTACAAATGTATGATGTCATCTACTTCAGCGATATTGTTTAATGCATATTGTTCTCTACGCAACAATGCGTCCGAATGCACGTGGCGTCCCCGATGCCAACAATTTGCCCCGGTCGGTGGCCACCAAAGAAAGTGCGAATCGCGATCGGTTCGGATTTGTGAGGTCGGCACACAATTGTTGTTTGGCATGCGATCCTAGCCTGGGTGGGGCCTTTTTGGGGACGCAAGATGGTCGCCTCCATTTAGGGAATCAAAGTAGCGCGAGCACCGACGCGTGTGTGTGTGTTCATCCTTGCCGAAGGGCATCGATTAAACCTGCTACCGGCACATTTACCTACCGCAAGTAATGCAAGTGTATGACGATGTATGACCCTGAAATTGGCGCTTGTACGACGAAAAAGGGCACACTAAGTACCTTCGTAAACAAGAGCTTTTAGCGAATACGTGCCCGTGCGGAACACGGTTCAGTCGACTAATCGATAAATGCAGGCAATCGTGTGGATGATACCGACCATCGACAGTATCATTTTGCGCATCGCGTCTCTCTGCTTGGCTGAGGAGTGAACGTTTGAGTGGGCTGGCCGGTGTGTGTGCGTGTGTGGCGGTACGTTGTCTCATTCTGACAGGGTTAAAACTGCGATTTGTCTGGGCTACGAGACGTCGTATAATCCTTTTAATGAGCGAGTGGTTTTATTTGTTGGTTATGGAACATTTAGTTAAGCTATTCTTCCATTTAAAAATAGATTTCATCAAACACATCTCGTTTCCTTCTTTCTCTCTAATCAAAACGATTTTAATAACTTCTTGACTTTGAGAAACTTTATTTGAATTTAAAGTTAATCAAACTAGGAGACAGATTAATTAGAGAGGAGCATGACATTCCGGTAGTTTCCGCTATACGCGTGAAGATGCAACAACTGCACTGTAAATTACTACATTTTGCGCATCAAAACCTGACCAGCCACACCCGTGGCGACTCGCGTGAATGCAAATCTACCAACCTGTGAACGCACACCACCCAGGAAGAAAGATGGAGACAGACAGGGGAATCCGTCTTACTTACGATACACATGAGTTGACTTTTATTATAGCACACTTTATAGATGCCCCGAGCGTTGGGATGACTCATCAGCACAATATGGGGGTTGGGTAGAGTGTTGTCCAGCTTCGAACGAAATTAGTTGGAGTGCTTTTCACTTCATCAAAGATAAATTGTGTGATTAGAAGTAGTATTTTGTTGTGTTTTTTTATGTATAATACGTATTTGTTATTTACCAATGAGTGTGGATTGTTTACTGAGTAAAATGTCCAAAGTTTTGTGCGGTAAATTCATCAAATCTGGCATAAAACTGAAGGTTGTTAGTAAAACATTAGCATGCGCCTTTTCTTGTCTCAATTATTATGTTGATCGCAATGACCATACGCGTCTGAACGATCCACCTACAAGATCCTTACATGGTTTATGGGTCAATAGGAGCAGAGTTTCGGTAAACTTCATCTACGGTACTGTACCCTCAGGCGATCGTTTTACATCAACCATTTTGGTGCAACTATGTGCCACCGTGACTACTCTATTGCTAGACTAGACGAATGGTTTCCAAATTATTTGAAATCTCCATATAAGAAACGGCATGATCTGATCTCCATCAACGCCAACGCAGTCTGTGCGTTCTATTGATCGATGCTGCTAAATCTATCATCTGGTTTTTTTCTTATTTTAGCACTCGGACTCTAAGAGAGGACGTTTTTATAGACTTGTGGATAATTTTTTTAAATTTCGGGAGCGTTTTCGAAGTTGAAAAAGCACTCTTACCGATCGATTCGGATTTACCTACGAAAAATATTATTAATGACACATCATTAAAGTGGTACTTGATGTAGATCGCATCCGCATTGAGTTACCATTCATCTGATAGACTCTTAATTTAATGAGGAAAATTAGAAGACATGATTTCTCAATAGTTTGGAAATTGAAAACTCGGAACTGTGTTTAAAATTCAATTCTCTTTTCCATGAAGAGAGAGAGAGAGATAGACACTACTAACAGCAATGTTCCGAGAGGTGGATATTGGAAATGGAAATTCCAACCCAAATCGGATGTCTGTTTTTCAATTTTACTGGCAAATAGCTCCCCAGTAACGCCACCACCCCGCCTTTGCACGATCGTAATCAAATCGCCTGATTCTGATGAATGGAACTGCGATTCCTTCTTCTTCCGACATTAACTTTTGTAGCGACATTCAAATGTACCTTTTTTTGCGACTGTTCGCCATTTGAGACAATTCCCAAAACCACAGTGCACGACGGCATCGCGTATGTTTGCGTAGTAGCGCACCGCGCACACAACACAACCCGCACACTGAACTTGGCTTGTTTTCATCCCGCGTTGAGTGTGGCGCACGATCGGTGTCTCTGCTCTCACGGCTGCACACGGCGCGTTACTGTTTTTTCCGGCTCATGGACGGCCAAATCGGACCGACATGAGTGCAAAAGATATTGGATGGTCGTAAGGTGGAAAATACGCGGCAACAAACTGTGTGCTCGCGGTGCTCTCTCGATTCGACGATCGGTGAAAGGTCTGTGATCGTGCCGGGGGAAAGAACGTTAGCGATGATTTTTAGTTGCACAAGTTTTTCGGTGAAGAAAAAGGAAAATAGAGATCCTTTTTCAGTTGGGGGAAAAAGAAATGCAAATTGAAATTATACATCACAATAGAATTTTTAACATCTCATCCTAATAACTAATCCATGACCTTGTTATTGACGATGGATCGAATCAGTTCCACGGGGGTCGCTTGTAGAATGTGACAATTTGACGAAACATTTCGGTTTAAACGGTTCGATTTGAGGCGGGGGTTTAAAAATAGGACGCCTTCGTCAGTCAGTCCCGCGTCTAAATAAAGCGTTGTTAAATCATATTTGTTATGGTTTACATTCGCCTGGTTCGTTTAGAAGAAAGGCCAAGTGTTGCATAGGGGGACCACTCCGTAATGGGCACAACTACTATAGCAAATGTAATCATCACAAACTGGCAAACAAAACACACGCCTTATCATTTAAATTACTTTCACATGATCAATAACATTTCTAGCGTTCTAAGGTCCCAGTACGACCTTCAATTCTGATTACTTACTTACCCAGAGATATTATCTCACCCAGCCCTAGCTAATGATAACCATAAAGTGTATTGAATTACGCTTCATATCATTCTAACTAGATGAGTACGCAAGCTTTAGTCTGTACCTCACTACAAAGTCAACTTATAGCTCAAGTGTAGATAAAAGCCTTTTCCACGTCTTCGTCTAATGTCGAATACTAATTAGGAGATTAAAATGTGCTTCAAAATGTGCTCCATTTAAACCAGATAATGCACCCCACTCAAGCCAACCAATCAGACTGTCTCGGTGAAAACAAAAATCTGTTTAAAATCTTAATCACCATCCCCCATCGATCGCGGCTAAAGTGATGAGTGAAGTGATTGCATTTAAAAATGCTGTGCTTCCAACTCAAAACAATAAACAGAATCCCAGAAGCGCGTTCCTTTCCATTGGCCGAAGAATGGGAGAAATTCACGAAACACGACTCGATCGTGTATCGCACCTTCCCAATTTCAATATCGATCGATCCGCATCTCCATATTTACCATGCGTTTGCGTGAGTGTATTTGGGATAGCCAAACTTTAACCGAAATTGGTCCCGGAATCTGAACCATTCCATCCATCCATCCAAACCTCGGCCTATCTTCGGTGTTGTGCATTTCCTTTACCAAGCTGCCCTTGAACGTAAAACCATCTTTCTAGCTCTTCTCCATTCGAGTTGCGTGTAAAATCGATCCCGCTAGCTTCTCGTCTTCCACAGTTGAGAGTTATAGAGCGTCATCTTCTATTATAACTATTGCGAGGTTCGCAAGAGGAAACAAGCGTGCGCGCGCGCGCGCTCCACCGGGAGAACTATAGGGTAGCGCCACACCGCGAAATTGAACACCCCTTAACGTGTGTGCGTGTCTGTGTGTGTGCAATTCGCTCCAAACGGTGGTTTTAAAAAGCGGCTGTAAACGTCCGACCGCCGTCCGTCCGCACGCACACGCCTTGATGCGATGATCCTCCCTGTGTTGGGCCCATTGCGATTTCTAATGGAAAACAAAACGACTTCGCAAGTGCAAGCGAGAACGAACGAACCGGGCGGCAATCCCGTCATGTCCGATGCATATGCTTGTAAGTGTGTGTGTGTTTGTGGGGGTGATGGGGTGCAAAATATCACCCTCATCATCAACGCCATCGCACGCGGCGTACCCCAAACGCCCCCCCGGTACCATCCTGGTCAAACAGGGCTGGTAATAGTAGTAGATCGAACGGACGGCACTGCTCAGTTCACATTGAGACCGCATCGCGGCAACACCTATTTGGTCCGAAGGAATACTTTGAGCGTAGACGTTAGCGTCCAGTCGTCCAGTTTTTTTTTGTTCGTTCGCACCTAGAGAAGAGGTTCGTCTGCTACGTATCTGAAGCTTAAAACTGGGACAGAATCCTGAAGGTAAATAATTGTTGCTAAACCGTGTGCTTCTCCGTACTTTCCCATTTTCTCTTACAGATCAGTGCCGGGACCTCGCATCAGCACCAGTCGGTGACGGATTACGCGAAGCCGAACCAGGGCACCTCGCACTACCAGAGTACGCTGACGACGGTTTCGACCACCGAACACTTGCCACCGTCGTCCGATCAGCTCGATTCTATGCTCGGTAATCTTACCGCCGACATGAGCCGCCAGGGTGTGAACACAACGCAGAAGGGATGCTGCAATGCCTGCGACAAACCGATCGTCGGACAGGTGATAACGGCCCTCGGGAAAACGTGGCATCCGGAGCACTTTACCTGTAGCCACTGCAACCAGGAGCTAGGCACGCGGAACTTCTTCGAGCGCGACGGCAACCCGTACTGTGAGCCCGACTACCACAATCTGTTCAGCCCACGGTGCGCGTACTGCAATGGACCGATTCTGGATGTATGTGTTCTGCGATGTTGGCTGTTCAAAAGAGGCGCCTAATAAGTTGCTTGCCATGGCAATTTTTGTTTCTCTCCCCCCCCCACGTTAGAAATGTGTCACCGCGCTCGAGAAAACGTGGCACACGGAACATTTCTTCTGTGCCCAGTGTGGCCAACAGTTTGGCGAGGATGGATTCCACGAGCGCGACGGTAAACCGTACTGCCGCAACGACTACTTCGACATGTTCGCCCCGAAGTGTAACGGTTGCAACCGGGCCATCATGGAGAACTACATCTCCGCCCTGAACAGCCAATGGCATCCAGACTGTTTTGTTTGTCGGGTAAGTGCCAAACGATCAGGCGTAATACTTTTAATGGGTTATGTTTTCCATTTGTTTCTTCTAAATGAGTCTCCTGAGCAGCAAAAGACATATCCGTTCCAGCATATCTACCCGGTAGCGTGTTCGTAGATCGGTAGTAATCGATTTTATTTATAGGACTGCTCGAAACCGGTCACCGGCAAGTCATTCTACGCGATGGAAGGCAAACCCGTCTGTCCCGGTTGTGTTGGCGCTGATGAGGACGAGTAAATAAGCGACAACTAGCATAGTGGGCATCGCACGCACACCCCTTGTGGCACTCTCGGTGGCGCGAGGATGACGTTGGTCGATAGGATTTGCCGCAAGGAACACTTAAGGAGCGGAACGGACGAGTTGTTGCAGTGGCGGAAGGATGAACCAGTTATCACAACGCGCTACCGAGCGAAATCGAAATGATGCAATATCCGGTTAAAAAGTGGCCGATGATCCGGCGATGATTGGCATCGGAGTTTAAAAATAGAATTTCGCTTCTCGTTCGCCTGCCTGCGGACCGGGCGTTTGATTAGTGCCGGGTTGAAACTCCATCAACACAACAGTACGCTTACCATCCATGCCTTCCCCCCACCCCCGGCAACTCGACCGATCGTGCTTCATTTTCGCGTGTAAATCAATCGACCAACGCCACCCGTCCACACGGCCATCAAGAATCATCCGTCCTGCGATGCTGAAGACCCGAGATGACCTACATTTTTGTTTTGTTTTTTACACAACCATGTGCGCCCGAAACGCGTTGTGGACAGTAGCATCAGCAGCATCAACAGCAACAAGTTTGCAGCAACTATTTTCAGCCCGTGCACGACACGCTTTCGATGGGACATGTCACACATCACACAGCGCTACCAGTGCCACATCCCATCAATATCTCACCCTTGTAGCATTTTCCCTTTTGTTGAAGGTCATGTTTCTAGTCTTTTCCTTGAATGGGGGCCCTATTACCCTGCTTACCTTAATATCATTTATGAACGGAGGAAGAAGAAAAAACGGTCCTTACTACATGACAAGACGCCCGTAGACAGAATGACGCCCCCGGCGCAACATCCGGAAGATCTCTGGATGATGTGTACAAGGGTCGGGTACAGTGACGGCGGAGTGTGTGACCATAAAACTGACCTTAAACATTTCGACTACGTGAAAGAAAAACAAACCTGGCTTACCTGGCTACTTTAGCTTAACCAAACACACAAGGCTTCTCGTAAACAATTGTTAAAGTGCATCATACCATTTTTTTTATCTTTTCATATCTAATATATTGTTAAATGTATATTGTAAATAAAGAGCGATAAAAACAAGACGATAATAAACAAAACAAACACACACAAAAAAAAAACAAAACAAAACCACAACAAAATACTATCAAACAAGACTTTCACGAAGCGCGTTTATCGTGCGCTCGTTGCCGGCGGCCTTGAGGCACGCATGTTTTGCTTGCGTGCGTATGGCACATTTTTTTTTTTTGGTTTGTTTTGATGTTTGGTCACCCAGAACGGATGACCTCATCCTGTTCAGGATGACGTCATGAACATGCCCTAGACAAGTACACATACACACACCGGCACGTAGGATGGACTGTGAACCAACGCTGTAATCGCCCCTGGCACGCATTTATTCTGCCCGGGTGATGAATAGAATTGTACGAGCCACCAGACGTCTCCATCTAGTTGATACCATCACTACCAGACTCTTTTGCTTACACTGGCCGGAACGAACCACGACTTGCGAGACAGCAAGAGAGAATAGAACCAGTCAGCCACTAACCGTGTCACACTCGTACACGGTGTTATATTCCAGACGGGAATGATGTAATAGGCGCACGGATTAGTACACGGTACACCGATCTTTTGTTCTTAAACCGGGTAGTGCGAAATTGCGTACTAATTATTATGAGCTGCGGAACGACGAGATGTGACGTTAGCCTCTCTCACTTTGTTAGTCCCATTTGCAGTAAGTGGTCTAATTTTGGAGACTTCTTCATCGGCTCAATGATTGATAGTGTTTTGCGAAAATTAGAATGGTTTTTTTACGCCTAGTACGGGAGGCACGACAACGACATGATAAGGCACAGACATATGGTGGCCAACACAATTATGTCATCACTGGAACAAGCCGCTTTTAGGCATCGTAAACAGTGATAGAGCGACAATTGAACGAAAACCGGAACTGAACAACACATCCTCAGTCGTTATCACATGAAACATTTTTGTGCCCACATACTCGCAATTGTATCCCAATGTGGGGGTGTGTGATGGTTAGTCAGCTATTTGAGAAGGTGTGTGTGTTTTCACACCTCTCACGAAGAAATGTAAATTTTTGCTCACCTTCGTTGATTGATCCATTGATCAAACAGTTGCACTGTAAGCAGGGTTTGTTTTGTTAGTAGCTGGACTTAAAAAATACTTTAAAGATTTAATTCTAATTGTTAAATTTTGGACATCGTATTACTCCAAAATATTACCCTCTTTTGAACCAGACTCAGAACTCGGACCTTATTGGCAAACGCAAATTTTGTTCAACAGACTGTTTCACCTAAAGTTATCAGACGATCAGAGATTTTTTTTTCAAAAACTTTGGCAATCAGTGGACAAAAAATTGCCATAATTTTTATGTATTTCACACTACACATATCTTTAATAAATTTACAACTTTTTCTATTTGACGATTCGAGGATAGCCGATTTGGACGTTAATCGAATGATCGAGGAACTTTATTTAAGATATATTCCAACAAGGATTTTGGTCTTGAACTTGAAGAAAGTGTAATAAAACTTAGTGGCCAATTCCGGATACCCAATAGTGTTCGACATGTCAGACGAGGAGAACGGAGACTTTAAACCCTGGTGGTGTTTTATCGTTGTAAGACTTAAATTTAGGGTGATATCTTTTCGATGAGCATGTCGTCAATCAACGAACCTGACCAAATAGCGGAGTTGTGTGGGTCATTTGAAACTTTCACAGATTTCCAAATTATTCGAAAAAAATACTTTAAATTCCTCTGGATGGACAATTTTGTAGAAACAGAAGCACTAAACAACTCAACGTATAATGTACAAACAATCGTGACTAGGACCTTTTGCGACAACTGAAAACCGTACGAGTACAAACAAAACATCAAACATCAATCCAACAAAAACTTACATTCCCCTCACGATCGCAAAACGCCCAGCATATGGACAATTTTCCTATTGATCTCGACAGCAGTTTGGCAACGTTCAGCAACGATGCAACAAAAAACCTAGCCGTGGGGTGTTGGAAGGTCCTAAAAATACGGTTGCCAGTTTGTAGCAGCAGGACGCCCACCCAAAACCCAAACCCCCCTTAGCTTGCGAACACTTTGAAGCAAAAGATCTCTTCGGTGTTGACAACTTCCGACTTTTGAAGTGTGGCCAAACCGAGAAAACGAGAAGAAAAACCACGTCTACCAGGACGGAAACCAGATTTCGTCCGGAACTTGTATCGTCGTGTTTAGGGAGCGGAAAATTTTCTTTCCTCCCACTCGATCGTGGATCCGATGTACGGGAGCGTAAATTAAACCGACGCATAGTATAGATGGATGGTGTGAGTGTGTTGCTTAGTGATAGAACAAAACTTCCACAACAACCTACCTACCTGCCGAGCTCCTGTAGAGAAGGATGGAAATGGCTTATGGTGTGGATATTTATAGATGAGCAAAAGATTTTGTTTTCATTCTCACTCATTCACTTATTTGGCATAAGCGATCATGTTGTTGCTGCTACTGCTTCTGCTCGAAACAAGTGTAAACGCCCCACTTAAACACACAAGTTCATCAAAGAGCAACGGTTCCGTGCGGTGAACCTTATTTTGTGATCCCACGTTTGGAACATTCATCATTTTTATTCTGTGAGTTCATCCAGAAGAGTTACTACAAGCAGCTTTCGAATGATGTCCTTCAGAGATGCAAACGGAGGCAATATATCTCCCCGATCGAGTCAGATGATGGGTCACATGCGTAAACCTAGTGTCATTCTTGTTATCCTTGATTGGAAGGACAAGTGTGAAAAGAGAGATAGGGGTCATCTTTAACGATCCTACTGACAAGTCTGATTAGTTTTTACTGTACTGTATTGTATTTTTCTATGCTAATTCCTGCTAATTTGTGATACCATTTTTAATAAGACAAAATAAGCTAGTAAGAAAGCAAGAAACAGACACAAAAATAGACTGTTGTTGAATTGTTGAATCATTCCGAGACAAAACCAAATAAGCATAGAAAGCACTAGGTAAAGGGAAGACTATGGCAAACAGTTTACAAGGCACCGGTGACGACTAAGATCCTCTTTGTACAAGTATTGTTCTGACTGAAGGCCTTGTAGTGCAACTCCAAGATGCATTTTTTTCCAAAACGCCTATTCGTCGACAGTTCCAGGGTTCAAGAGACCAAGAAGTGATTGAAGAGGTGAAGTCACCAAAACACCTCGCGGTCTAAAAAGCGTCATTTACCAAAAGATCTCGAAAAAAGATAGTAGATGATCCTTTGTCATACAAGTTAAATCTGCCAAGAGACTTTATAGTAGAAGTGGCCTCTTCATCCAATCGACCTCGTGTAGCCAATAGCTTTCATTGTCATTCAAGCAAGAAGCCTCATCGTGCAGAAGTCTTTGTCTACCAAAAGTCCTCGTAGTAATTGAAGAGATTTTGTCGTCCAAGGGACCATCAAAGTGATCTCAACTACCAAGAAACATAATTAGTATTAGTATTAGTATTAATAGTTGAGAGTGTCTTATTTACCAAAAGACCAAAGTGTTAAAAAATATGTAAGAAAAACTCTTGGAGCTGAAGATGCTGCGTTATCCAAGCTTCATCTACCTAGGGACTTTGTAGTAGAGGAAGTCTCGTCGGAATCTGACGTACGGCTGCCATTAACTTCGTCTAACCAGAGCCCTTAGTTTGTTAAGAGCTTCGATGTCTCAAGGGTTTGGTCTAGGGTTCAATCGGACCTCAAAAGCCTTGTTGTATAAAAAAGGATCTTATTATGCACGGTCCCTAAATGTCTATTTGCCACTAAAACTGCTGAATGCTAAGCGTTCAATTTTAAATGACTTGAAGTAAATATCCATGAAGAATTCCTTAAAATGATGTCGATTATATCGTCTCAAACAATCACGAAGATCTTCCCACTTTACAGTCTAATGATCTAAATCGGCATTTCATCTACCAGAACACAACAACAAGATAATATTATAAAGAAAGATAGTTTCGTAGCAACAAAGTACAATCGCTAGCAGCTACATCCTCCATCTGCCAATTATTTCAACGGTCAATTAGATACCAATTTAAATTAGCGTAAAACGAGATCTTCAATAAAGCGGGGGGCCATTAGTAATAATTCTTCATGTAGCTGCTCGTGTAGCTAAACTGTAAATTCAACCGTCACGTAACCTAATGCACTGTTTTCTGTCCTTTTCTTTGCAGGATTGCCGTGAACCGTTCCACGGTGGTTCGTTCTTCGATCACGAAGGTTTGCCGTACTGTGAGACACACTACCACGCCAAGCGAGGATCGCTCTGTGCCGGTTGCTCCAAACCAATCACCGGTCGGTGCATTACGGCCATGTTTAAGAAATTCCACCCGGAGCATTTCGTGTGCGCCTTCTGCCTGAAACAGCTGAACAAGGGCACCTTCAAGGAGCAGAACGATAAGCCCTACTGTCATCAGTGCTTCGATAAGTTATTCGGTTAGGACTGGTAGCATCGAGACCGAGATATGGTACGTGGTCCCTTCACCACGAACAGGTCCGCATTGGGTACGCATAGTAGCGGGTGTACTATTCCCTCTATCTCTTTTCTGCCGATATTTTACTACTACTTACAATTCAACTGTCTTCCGGATCTTTCAAATTGCATGTTGTGCGTACAGAGAGCGCGCACAATACGTTTCTAGCCCTAGCTCGAATTTGGACCTTAGCTAGATATATATTATTTACTTTTACTGACTTAAAAGGTAATTCTCTTCTGCTTTCCACACGGTTCCACACCAGAAAAACAAAACACTCACACACAAAACAGTTCTCTCAAACAAATTTGGTAGCGCTAGTGTGTCAATTAATATTTTAAAACAGGAGGGTACGATAAGCAGTATCAAAACAAAACGTTGTCTCACTTCTTTAATACACTGATTCACCGAACAGTACGTGGCCCACCTGGTAAAGAAATTTAAATTTTCTGTTTATTGATAAACCTCACGAAAAACTATTAAAGTGTGTTGAAGTTTAAACTAACCACAAAATGATAATTATGCATTCATATGTAACCAGGTTTGTTGACCGTTTTTTTTAACAAGCAGAAGGATGCAATTCGAGTAGAAATGTTTACGTGGTACAATCGTTTATCTTATGTCTTTTGGGTATATGCACAAAATTATCAGCGAAATTAAAGCTTACACAGCGAACAGCAGTACATTATAAGGAGGACAAACACGGATGAATAAATTAGCTAGCAGGTAGAAGCATCGTCTGAACTATGAACCGCAGTTTGGGGACAAATCCTGTCCACTCTGCGTGCGTATAAAACCCGTATTATATTAACCCTGTTGCATGACGCGTACGTTCTGGAGCGTATCTTCTTAAGTTTGTGTTGAAACGCGTTACAAAGTTTCCTAACTCTATCGTTACAAAACAAAAAAACAAACCTAGCATTGCCAATTCCAGGAGTAATAAATAGTCAACGTTCTAATTAATGATACACAAAGCGTTCGGGTGCGGCACAACACATGATGATAACACGACGATATATACAACACTGCAAAATGCTTGCCAATCACACCTGGTTTCATCCGAATCTGGGGGTCTGTATGGCAATGTGGATGGAGCGATGGAAAGATCGGCAAGGAACGAATTCGTTTGCACTAAATCATTGTAACATGCCAATAAAACTTTGAACTTTGTTTGTTCAAATAAATCGTGTAGCGGAAAAGGAAAACGTAATACAACCTCTAGTTCCGAAAATGCCCCATCTTCCAAGCAATTTTTACTGCTTAATCCAAACTAGCCATCTGGACCTAAACAAGAAAGGTTAGTACTTAATTACTTACTTATCAGGCGCTACAACCGCTTCAAAGTTTGGGCCTGCTGCAACATTCCTCGATACCGCTCACGGTCTAGGGCCGTCGTCTGCCAATCCATTATCCCGGCCGTTCTTGCGGACGCATCACCGCCATCACTTCATCTCAGTTTGGGCCTACCACGCCTCCTTTGTCCATGTGGTCGGTCTAAAAGGACTTTACGGGCTGGGTCGTCCGGTGCCATTATCATGACGTGACCAGCCCACCGGAACATAGCCTGCCTAATTCGCTGAACGATGGTGAGATCACCGTACAGCTCATAGTCATAGAGCTCGTCATTGTAGCGGCTCCTCCATTGTCCCTCCACACATACGGGGCCAAAAATCCTTCTGAGCATCTTCTGCTCGAGCGCGGCTAAGATGGTTTCGTCAGTTTTGGACAAAGTCTATGTCTCAGAGGCGTATGTGAGTACTGGGACTATAAAGGTTCTATACAATCCCAGCTTCGTCCGTCGTGTCTATGTTGTTATCGGTACTGACTTTTGACCCCAGATTGGATGACTTCGAAGGTGCGAACACCTATTACAGATAGGTCATCGCCCCTGCGTAAATCAGTGTTTGTTTGAACCTCCAACTCGAGGTTCAGTGCCGCATGCTCGATCCTTTGGTAAGCTTCTGCTACATAGCAGAGCCTCAAACCAATGATGTCTATGTCATCAGCGTATGCCAAGATCTGGAGTAACTTATAGAAGATGGTCCCCGAAGTTTCCACCTCCGACTCTCGGATGGCCCTCTTTAGCGCCAGATTGAATAGGAGACAAGCATGCCAGTCTCCCTGGCGCAGGCCTTTGGCGGTAGCAAAGGGCCCTGAGAATTTTTCATCCACCTTCACCTGGCATGTGATGTTGGTCATTGTAGGAAGAAGGTCTAGAGATATCAGAAAATTATCATGAAAGAATCGTGAATATTGTTAATAGTTGGTAAAGAAATTGTAGCAAAGGGCCCTGAAAGTTTTCCATCCACCTTCACCTGGCATGTGATGTTGGTCATTGTCTGAAGAAGGTCTAGAGATATCAGAAAATTATCATGAGACGATCGTGAATATTGTTAATAGTTGGTAAAGAAATTGTTAGGCACGATGTTTTAGTTCTTTGGTTTGGACGTTAATTTGAGTCACAAGAGCGATAACCCTCAAATATCTTTGCCTAGGGATGTATGCATTGAAGTTGATGCTAACCGCGGCAATCGTTATCAGTAGAGCAGCTGTTAAAAAAGGTAACACAGTTTTCCATAACTAAGTTAAACTCGCGCTTTTGATTCTACTAAACTCTAATTTTCCTCACGTAACGATCAAATTTAAATTTGAACACATTCCTACCCCCGAACAAATAAAATTGCCCGCACGAACCCTTGAAGAAAAAAGGAACGGGAAGAAAAATGCGAAGGTTGACTTTGACAGATCGAAACGAATGGAAAACAAAACAACACTGTTTACAACTAATTTTGCTCTCAAAAACTATATTCGCAACACGTTTCGGTACCACTTGTCGCGTATCTCTCTGCCGTTCGGTGAATAAGCAACACTTTTGCTTTTACTATTTACTTTTCAATCTACTGTGCAAAGCTACGGTTCACTGTAGATGCCTGTTTTACACGATAACAACACACACGCAATGTCCAGCGAAAGCCCGACACCGGCAGATTATTCCACACTTATCGGTGAGGATGGCAAGAACAAAACGAACGTGAAATGTATTCACTGTGGATCGTTGATTCTGAAACCGGCCAACAGTGATTTTGATAGTACAGAGGTACAGTTAGCTTACGGTGGCATCATAACTCCACTGTCTTAACATGGTTCCGTTTTTTTTCAGTTCGACCTCCCAATGGTAAAGCAAAAGCGCCAACCGGCAGCAGACAAGGAGGAAGCATTTACGACTGAAACGTTAAAGGACTTTTGGATGGTGAAAGATATGTACACGTTCGAAAACATTGGCTTCAGCAACACGGTCGACAATCATAAATATCTGATCTGTGCGGATTGTGAAGTTGGTCCGATTGGGTACCACGATTTGGAAACGAAGAAATCGTACATTGCTCTCGCACGCGTTCAGCATGTGATGTGAGATGGATGATGGTGAGATGGCGGTTCTCAAATAAAAACCCTGAACGGTAAATATTTACGATTACTTTCAATATCTGCAATATTAATGTAAACAGAAAGTTAGTCTATAGGTCCCTAATTTTGAACAGAGTCAGATAGTTTTGCAGACTTGTGGCTCGAAAAATGTCCAGATGGAATCATCCACCAGGTTAAAGTATGGACTGCTTGGATCTGATGTAGGCCATCACTTTGAACATGGCTAAATGAGGCAATATCTCCTTTGGGTGCCACACCAATGCCAACATTATGCCAGGCCAGGAACATCATTATGTTAGCCTAGTCATGGTCTCGTGGTCAAAGTACTCAACCTACACACTAATCACGTTAAACCTATTGAAATAATCAAGAAAACTGATTATAATGTTTAATTTTGCACATACACGGTACAGTTCTGAATGCTGACAGAAGTATGGCGAGATCTTATATAGGTCCGAATAGGGTTTGCCAACAATTAAAACCATTACACAGCATTTTGTTGTATCGTGTAGTAGTAATCTATTCTGTTTATTGAATATGTTTTAACTATCTCTACAAATAAGCTAGATTTATAGGGTTTATCATCCTAACATCCACTTCCGCACATCTGCATCCGAACTCCAGAGTTTTTCTTGTTCTGTTCGTAAAAAAAGCCTTGACTTGAACTAAAGATGATCGATCCATTATCCGATCATCTAGTTTGTGGCATACCGACGAACTGGCTCCAGCTAAACGTACTCCACAATGAACGACTGTTCCTCCGTTTCGATCACCACATTCTGCTCCAAAATGTCCAGCCCGTGCTTGTTCTTGTTGTGCTTCTTCAGCTCCCCATTCGTCTTGTACGCGTTGCCACAGATTTCGCACGAAAATTTACGCACCGATGTGTGGGTGAGCATGTGCGCCTGCAGGTACCGTGGCCGCTTGAAGCTTTTGTTACACATCGGGCAGTTATAGTTCGTTTCGGAATTGTGCATCTCCATATGCTCCCGGTAGCTAAATCCGCGCCGGAAGCTGCGGCCACAAACTTCACACTGGAACGGTTTCTCGCCGGTGTGCAGCTTCATGTGCACCTGGTACTGGTTGAGAAAGGCGAACGATTTGTTGCAGATTTCGCACTGATGTCCGCTCAGATGCTTCGAACGCTTGTGCACATACATCGCTCCGTACGTTTTGGCCACATAGTCACAGTTCGGGTAGGGGCATTGGTTGTCCTTCAGGCTAGCCTGCCGCTTGATGGCACGCTTTGCCTGCTTGTCCAGAAAATCATCCAGCTCCTTCCCGGTCAGATGTTTCTCCTGCTTGTGTGTTTCGAGCTTCCTGGTGCCCTGGAACGTTTCGCCACAATACTCACACCGACAAACCATGTCCCGGAAGTGTTTTTCCGTGTGGCACTGCAGCTGGTGACGGTCGTAAAAGCGTTTCTCGCAGTACTTGCACCCGTACGGCTTTTCGCCAGTGTGGAGCCGCATGTGCCGATCCAACCGAGCCTTGTTGCCGAACGCTTTGCTGCACGTTCCACATTTGTACACTTCCGAGCGCAGTGCCGTGTGGCGCTTCATGTGGTTTTGCCAACTTTTCTTATGCGTAAACCCGCGGCCACACTCGTCGCACACGAACTGATTGTTGCTGTGGGTGGGCTTGTGCCGCGTTAGCTGCAATTTGCGCAGGAACCGTTTGCCACAGATGTCGCACCAGTGCGGGAACCGGTGCGAGCGGAAGTGATTTTGCAGCGACGAGACGGTTTTGATCGGACGTGGCGTTGCTCCGTCCACTAGGCAAACGGTACATTCGTACGGCAGCATCATGCTGTGCATATCGAGATGTTGCTCCAACAGTTCTTCCGTTGGTTCGGTTGCATCGCACACGTAACACCGCAGTTTGTCAAACATGTGCTCCTCTCCTTCCTCCGGCACGTCTTCCGGGTCGGTTTCTTCGTAAATTACTTGTTCCGCCTGCGTTTGATCATTATCGGTATCGGTTGGGATGCTTTCTTCCAGCGCCGTTTCTGGTGAGGCTTGCTTCACTCGTGCCTCTCTGCGACGCTGCGACATAAATCGGGACTGTTGGGAAACTTTCTTTTTACGGGTCGTCTTTGTCTCAGCGTAGTCGTCCGTTTCCTCCACCGACTGCAGCACGTCTATCTTCATCTCGACCACCTGCAGTTGCTGTTGTTGCTGGTCCTCCCTGGTCGATGATTCAACGCTACCAACGCTGTAATCGAGGTATGATTCATCGTTATCCTCCTCCACAACGTAATGCTCCAGCATCGTGTCATCCTCCGTGTCTTCCTCTGTTTTAACGAGCTGCAAATTAATGCTCTCCTTATCCGTAGCCGTACTAGCGTCGACCATCTTGGGCTGTATAACCGTCGTGTTTGTCTGTTTGTTACACATCTCCTTCGGCGGCTCCTGTTGCGGCCGCTCGAAAAGACTGGCGTGGCGGTCAATCAGTTCCTCCATTCGCTTGTCAATCGTTTCGCTTCCCTCCGGCTGATACTCCTGCAGCTTCTTCGCAACGGAACCGCTCCAGTAGAAACTGCGCAATCGTTCATCCTGCTGGTGGAACTCGTTCAGAAATCGGAACGCACAATCCAACTGACAAAAGCACCGCTGGCAGATGGTGCGCGGATATCCATCCTGCACCTCAATCTGGCGCCCACACAGCTTGTACAACATTTCCGGAATCATTACACCGTTTACGCGCTCCAGCAGGGGCTTCAGTTCGGGTGCTTTCAGCAAACATATTCGACAAAACTCATCGGAGGACACTGTAACGGAAGAATGCACGATCGTGAATGGGTGAACCGGTAATACAAACTGGATAAGGTTTACAACATAGCAGTGTGAGGTAAGATATGCATTAACGTGTCCTACCTTCCGCGGTGAGCTTCACTTCATTTGGTTCTTTTCGTTCGGGTGGTGATGACGCGCTTGGCGTACCGCTTCTGCTGTGTTTTGATGCGATCGGTGTGTCCATTTTGTGTAGTAAGAGTGTGCAGTTTTATATGCACGGTGCAAAGCTACGCTATCAACACAAACCAACAACGACCAAGCTAAAGGAAACACTATGTTTTTAAAACATTCACCGCGTACTCGTACAATAAAGACGCAACTTCTATCGATCTTGACGTTGACGCCATTGATTTCTGGCAGTGGAAATGTCATTTCGCTGGCAGTGTTGCCAGCGGGCGCATTTTGACGGATTTAAATTTGTGTAACGAATATCTTTGAAAAGCTCGTGGGCAAAACACTTTCGGGATTAGGATAATTTAAGGACGCTTCGTGGATCTTTAGCGTAGCTAATAATCTTAATATATACGACTTTATACGTCCCATAATCCCTAAAAACATTATCTTATCGATACACAAACTTTCGCAAAAACTCATCACATTTTAACCTAATTCGTCCATATCGTAAAACTCATAAGCAACATCCTTTGAGATACGAATAATTTTAGATAAGCTAAAGGGTAGATCATCAATACTGAAGCAGTTACTAAACGTATAAAACATCAATAGAATAGCGTGAACGAAAGTCAAAGGTAAAATTTATCAATATTGCTAAAAACATAAATATTCAATGATGATAACTGAAAATGAGCGCCATTATGCTCAGCCATTACTTTTCTTTTGCCATTTATCCATGGTTAATATATTCTATGATATATTCTTCTTTTGTCACCTCATCGATACCGAAGCTAACAATTGGCTGCTCCACGACAATAGACTCCTCCACCGTTTCGATTACTTCACCGTACGTTCCGTCCAGCTCAATATCCTCATGTACCAATATACCTTCCGGTACGCCTTCTATAAGCATTCCATCCATTACAGGATCTTCGTCATTCAGCAGCACAACCTGTTCCGCCTCAGTACTACCGTCCTCTTCTCGCGAATCCACCTCTTGTTCCACCTGCTGCCCATGTTTGTCTTTCCGGTGTCGGTTCAAATCGCTCTTGTACTTGAACGTTGCGCTATCACAATCCTCGCAACGGTACGGACGAACGTTGCTGTGGGACATTCGATGGTTTACCAGATTGCGACGCCGCACAAACTTTTTATCACAAACATCACACTCATAGCGGCGCACATTGGCGTGTGAATCCATATGCTCCCGGTAGCTTTGCGCGCTCAGGAACGATTTGTTGCACTGCTCACATTTGAACGGGTGTTCCGACGAGTGGTATATACGACGATGCCGTCTCATTTCACAATCACGCGCAAAGCGCCGCCCACACACATCACAATGATGGGCCATTTCGTGCCGTAGTCGGTGCAGGTAGTACGCTTGATACGTTCGAGCCACGTGCTTGCAGCCGGCAACCTGACAAGACCGTGGACGCATTTTATACGTAGTGGAAACTTTTCGCGTCTCTAGCGTTTCGTGTGTTTCCAAGTGCTGTCGCAGCATAGCCTTGGTAAAGAATGCTTTTCCACACTGAGAGCACTGGTGGCCGCGTTCATTATTGTGCCGCGATATGTGCGACGCTAGTTGCCCCGAATGGGTAAACGTCTTCGGGCACAGGTGGCATGCGTACGGCCGTTCGCCCGTATGTACCCGTTCGTGACGCTCTAGCCGGGCGCGTGTGCCAAAAACCCGATCACAATACTGGCATTTGAACGTTCCCATCTGTTCGTGATAATGAATGCGCATGTGGTACCGGAACGAGGGCCGGTATCGCATTGTGACGCCACATATGTCGCACGTGTAACCTTCGGGATTATCAAACAGCTCGTGTCGGTAGCGAACGTGCGCGTAAATCGTGGCATGTTTCCGGAATCGTTGCGGGCAGTGCGGACACTTCAGTGGGTACGAATGCATTCGATAGTGACGTTGCAACATAGCCAGCGATGTGATGGGTGGATTATTACACTCTTCGCCCTGTTCATCCGCCGGCAAGCATTTGGGGCACGTGTGCGGTAGCATATTTACATGCTCGACCAGATGGCTCCGTTGTGCTTCCTCTGTTTCTAGCGTGGTATTGCAGATGTAACATTTGCAAGGGTCAATGGGGGTCACGATGACATCGGTTGGATTTTCTGCATCAATTGTTTGCCGAAGCACACGCCGATTGGGCAGCTTTCGTTTTGCAGTCGGTACCGGTTTAGTTGTGCGAACAGTTCGCCTAGAAAAACTTACTGCAGGTTTCGATGGACAATCACAGGCGACAACAGTCCACTCGGCAGGTGGTTCCACCGTTTTGAACAAAGTTGCTGCCGTTGATTCGGCATCACGCATGTTCAGCGCCTCATTCTTATCATCGACCATGATCCTTTCTGCTAGCAAACCGTTACCGTGCTCTTCCATCACGCGGTCTGTATAGTTCTGCCTCGAAACAGTAATTTGCGTTTGATAGTCGAACAATTTCGACAGCAGATTGCCCTTCTGCTGGTAATGTCTCAACCGATGTTCATTGCGTACAAATTCTTCCTGCACGTGGTATGCATAGTCCAGCTTGGTCAAACAGCGTGAGCAAACTCCACCCGGTAGGTTCGGTGTTTGGTCCAGCTTAAATGCCCCCAACAATCGTTCGAGCATATTGGCGATCGTGTTTTCTTTTAGCACCGCATCGAAAGGTAGCAGAAACGGGTGTTCTCGCATGCATAGCCGGCAGAAACGCCGTAATATGGCTGTATGTGATTGTGTGCAGTAAGATTCCATTGGACAGGATGTGTTGTGGTCATCTAAAAATTAAAAAAGGCAGGAGTTTGTTAACGAAGACACGAAAACACAGCTGATACAAGCGAATAATTTACCCTCCGCTTCAACTTCCATCGTTTCCAAAATAAACCATCTCTCGACTGTCATTCGCAAGCAAAAGATATATAGAGAACAGTTCGCAAGCGCACACACCGCATGTAGCAACCGTGTGCGCGTGCTTTGCGAAAGATCTACCCAGACCAAAACATATTCTTTCGATTACGTTTATTCCCTCCGTCCTGCTAGTGATTCTAGTGATTCACATTAACGGAGAAGCTGTATAGTACCTTCATTCGAAACCGTACAACCGCACCGGTTACCGAAATGTCGGAAGCAACGAACGAGATACCGCTTGACCGCAAGCTGACCGAAATTTTCGACGAAGGATACAACGCCATGAACCGCTTGGATGAAAATAAAACCATCCCTTCGAATGCACCCGAATTTCAGGTGAGCTAAGCAGCAGCTACATGGCGCACCTTCACGGGTTGTAAGGAATAAGGATCATTTTCCTATCGTTTTAGGTGGCAGTAAAGAAAGCGATTGGGCTCTTTGAAGATGCTACACGGCTCGTGAGCCTCGTCGGAATGTTCAGTACCAACGAATCGTACGAGGAAGTTCCAACGGAAAATCTGCGCTACTTTCTGCTTCCCTACTTCCTAGGCAGCATGACGCTGCGGCTGTGCAACGTGAACCGGGCGGAAGTGGTGGAAGTGGCCGAAGTTTACTTTAAGGATTTCCTAACGCGCTGTGAAAATTACCGACTGTACGAAACGCCCGATCGAGACAGTGATGCAGCACTGGCGGAGCTGGCACTGGTGCCGGGCGGCGCATCGAGCGATAAAATACGCGAACTGCAACGCATGGGACAGCAGCGGAATGAAAAGATTCGTAAATTTCAGGAAAAGAAAGAGCTGGAAGAAAAGATTAAACAGTTGCGCTACGTAGTCGAACAGTCGGAGGCAAAAATCGACGATGAGACGAAGCGTGAGTTTTTCCTTTCGCTGCTAAAATCCGCCATCATCGAATCGCAGGAAGAGCTGGAAAGTATTGGCCGTGAAAAGCAGATGTTACAGTACGTTGCGTCCGCTCGGCAACGTGATGAGGATGGCGATAGCGAGCTTGGAGAATGTGCGCTGAGTCACGCCACGAAAAAGCGTCCAGCAGTAAAGCCGCTCAAACCCATCATCATTACCCGGGACGCGGTACAGAAAGCGGTTTATGGGAGAGGCTATCCCAGTCTGCCAACGATGACGGTGGCCGAATTTTATGAGCAACGCGTAGCGGAGGGAATTTTCCCGGACCCGGAAAAGATGAAGGAAGTGAACAAGAACTCGCTGATGAACAAGGTGCACATGGATAATGCAGCCGAGCAGGATCGGGAAGACGAGGAGCAGGAGAAGCTTATCGAGCGGGACGACGAGGAATATTTGGCACGTCAGCGAGCGAAGGATGAGTTTAAGGATGAGCATCGGCGCGGTGAAGGAAACCGGCACAACCGTAGCTAAGGCGTATGAAATATTCGTTTATTTTTAAAACATTTGTTTCACAATGGAGTGCAGTCGCTATCGAATAGAGAGAACGAGAGAGAAGCAATCGAAATCAACCCACGGACGCGTGTGTATGTTATTATTGTAAGGGCTGGTTGAGAATTGTTAACATTTTCTATCGTAACAACTCATCTTGCCATTTTCACACTCGAAAAGCGTCCTGTATGTATTGCCGGTTTTCTTTCTGCCAGTATGGTTATATCTCTATCTCTTTCGAATCTTCCACAAACTCCACCACATACTCGCGCACAACGTTCAAGTCGCCCGCATTCCACTCGGTGCGTATTATGTTATCCTTCACCTTTGGCCACGTCACCTCCTCCTCCTCCGTTTGCATCTCCTCGTCCAGCTTCACCTCCTGGATCAATGAATCGTCCGCACTCAGTTCGGCTTGCGACGATTCGTCTATAATTTCCTCTTTCGGTTTCTTCATCGCACCAGCGGTACCGGCTGTCGCACGCTGGTACGGTTTTCTCGGTTTGCCCGAATGCATCAGATTCATATGCTTGCGGACGTACTTCGGAGCCACAAAGCGTTGGCCACACTCTTCGCAAACGCACGGCTTGTTGTGCCGAAGCCGGTGCTGCGTCATAATCATGCTGGAAACGCTCGTGAACGTACACCCTTCCGACTTGCAGCGGTACAGCCGGGAACCGTCCGACTGCAGCGTGTAGATATTCCGATCACCTTTGGGCGGTACCAACGCAGCATTCTCGCTGTGATAGTTCCGCTGATGCTTCTCAAGCGATGCCTTGGTGTTGAACGTTTGTGGACACTCGCTACACTTGTGGCACCGTTCACCGGTGTGCAAGCGCAAATGATCGAGCAGATTGCACCGGCGACTAAACCGCCTCGGACAGTAGGTGCACTTGTGGTTGCGTTCCCCGGTATGCACCATAATGTGACGCCTGAGCAGCGCATTTGAACCGAAGGTTCGACCGCACGTCTCACACTTGAACCGTTCCGCAACGACCTGCTTGTGGCGTCTAACGTGCTCCTGGAAGGGGCGTCGTGTGTAGTACCGTTTGCCGCACCATTCGCACGTTAGTCCCTCCTTCGAATGCTCGTGATAGTTCCACGTGTGGTGATGCAGCAGATACGTGGACGTGAACCGCCTGTAGCAGTGTTCGCATTTGTGCGGCATCGTGTGCATCATCATGTGACTGTTCAGCTGGATGACGCTTCGCAGCACAATGTGCTTGGCAACCGGTTGCTGCTCCTCTTTTACGGGCGAATCTTCCACCGGCGGATCGGCAATGCATTCCGTGCATTCGTACGGCAGCATGTGGATGTGATGGCGGAAGTGATCATCGCGCAGCTCGATCGTATCATGCTTCGTGTCGCAGATGTAGCACGTCGTGGTGGAAAACTGATTTTGTCTGATCTTTTTCTCTTCCTTCACGTCCTGCTGGGACTCGGATGGCGATTGTTTCACACGTTTGCGTCCCGCGGCATTCGGGTACTTGCGCCGAAAGGGTCGCGCCGGTTTCAGTTCGGCCAATTTTTGTGGCGTGATCGGATTGAGACTGTAGCTCCAATCGTCCTCATCGATCGACGTTGTGCTGGATGATTCCCAATCGTTCGAAAAATCGGCAAAATTTAAATCCTCTTGCGGTGGT
>KZ061824.1:261231-305560 GCA_002091835.1 Anopheles maculatus
AAAAAAAATGGTGAATCGATACTACGCATTAAGATATCGACGGTGGCCAATGAGCCACGCGTCACCCCAATCGGTAGCGCTAGCGCTAGCGGAAACGCCCCTTTAATTTGCTACCTTATCGTAACACACCAAATGTCATCATGTGCTCGCCGTCATCGTGCACCCCTTCAGAAACTGACGGTCGTTTAGTTTCGTAAAAAAGACTCAAGGTGGCGCTGTTACCACATTGTGCTTGTTTCGTTCCAATTTCAACAGCGTCGGTTGTGTTAAAGAGCCAGAGTGAACCAGTGTTATTTTTTGTTGCAATTAACTAGTAAGAGTGAATATTAATGGAAGCTTTTCTACAACTTTACAGCAATAACCTGTATTTAACGATAAAACATTGCTCGTGCAGTCATACGTAGATGTGAGCTGTGGCGTTAAATGGCCTAAATTTTAGCGCGAAAATCAAAGGATGAGATCATCAGCAGGTGTGATATAGATGAATAAAAGAAGGAGGGTGTTTTTTTTCTCTCTAAATAAATTACAAAACAATCCGATAAGAAAGTTTTGATAGTACAAAACATAAACATTACAACAGCAAAACGACTACGGCTTCAAGATGGTGAGTAAATGGCTGCTATATCGCACAGTGTTGTGTTTCGTTTGTGAAGAGAGCATTCTAACCGTTGCATTTGTTTACTTGTAACAGCCGCGCATCGATCCGATGAAACTGCTGGTGTGTCTGAGCGTTCTGCTCGCACCAAACGGTGGTATTCGAAACGCAGGAGAAGTGAGACGATTAGCAAAGTAAGTGTCCAGCAGCAGCGTTAGAGAAAGTTGTGATACGTTGGTGTGATTTTTTGTGTTGTAATGGTGTCTGTTTGTCTTTCCACAGTTTGATGGCCAAGTTTTCGAAAAAATTGGTCTCTAAAGCCATTTACATACAGATACTGAAGTGCACCGAAACAGAGCTGCTAGGTCAGTTCATGCAAACGGGCGGCTGGGCACTGGTGCACACGTGGCTGATTGATGGAATCGGTACGAAAAATTGGCCCCTAATCCAGGAGCTGATGGAGTTGCTGCTCTGCTGTCCGGTGGATGTGGAAAGGCTAAAGATAAACAGTACACCTCGGTTGGTCAAATCTCTGTCCACCGATTGTGCTCACGAAAGTAAGTGTCATGTGTTTGTTGTTTGTCTAGATTTTAATTAACCATATTGTATGTATCAAATGAACAAAAAAACGTGTGCAGCTCCGGTTTGTCTGGGGGAAAAGACGATCATAGCAAGCACTTGTGAATGGGTGTACCTCTTATTTCATTTCTGTCTTTGCATTCTCTTTGGACACAGGTGTGAAAGTTCTGGCAACGAAGCTGGTCGAACAGTGGTTGTATATTGTGAAAGCTCCAAAACAATCGTCCCCGATGGTTCCACTAACACAATCAGAACTGCCATCGATAACCGGACTGGCAGCTGATGGGAAGCAGGAAATTAATAATGCTTCAAAGCAGCAATACGGTGGCGAAACGGGTAACGGAATGACGGGTAATCATAGCAACCATCACAATGGCTACGGGGAACAGCATACCTTCAACAATAATGAAGTGGACGAAATGGAAGAGCAGACCGGGGGCGGCAATGATACTGCAGATGGTGGTAAAAAAACATTCCAAACTGCTGCTGCTGGTGGGGACCTTCAGCAAACGGCGCAGAAGAAAACGTCGCTTGTGTTGAAAATTACCACAAAAAACGGAAAGCAAGTGGTGGCGAAGGTGATAAAGTCAAGTAGAAAGATTGACCGTGATGCAGCGGGTACAAACAAGTTGGCTGGTAATTTCCATGATGATAATGCGGTAGAAGCGGAGGACGACGATGAAGAAGACCAAGAGGAAGTGTTGGTAAATATCGAATCGGGTAAATCTACCGACGAAGCTGTTGCCGCCAGAACCGGCAAGGACGATCAGGTTGTTTCGGATACGAAAAAAATAGTAGATGTACAGAATGGGCTAGATAGTAGTAGTAGCAAGGAAAGAAATATGTCGTCATCGTCGTCGTCGTCGAAAGATAAGGATCGACATCATCATTCGCATCGCGATCATCGGGAAAGGGATAAGGATCGAAAGGGTAGCGGTAGTGGCGGCGGTAGCAGCAGTCGGTCGTCTTCTTCCAAATCGTCCGGGAGTAGCAGCAGCAGCAGTAGCAAACACAAATCTTCAAGTAGTAGTAGTAGTAGCAAAAGCGGTAGCTCGAGCTCTAGTCGCAGTAAGGATAAAGATCGCCACACTAGCAGCAGCAGCAGTAGCAGCAAACACAAGAGCTCCTCGTCGTCTTCGTCGTCCAAATCAGGCAGCTCCAAGAGCAGCAGTAGCGATAAACATCGAGATTCCAAAGAAAAATCAAGCCACTCCACCAGTGGCAGCAGCAGCGGATCATCTCGCGATTCCAAGAACCAATCTCTTTCTTCGCCCAAACTATCGCGTAAAGACTCGCGTGACGACAGTGTTGGTGGTGGCTCGAACGATAGTGGTTCGGAAACGAGCAGCACTACTAACACTAGCGCCAACGGTACAAAGTCGTCGTCTAGCAAATCCGCCATCATTCCTAGCAAGAAAGCATCGATCTCGATCGAGGTGCGCAATCCGGAGAATCGACCGAAGACGGTTAAAACCTACAATTCCCAGTTCCGTTCGCACGGTCTCATCGAGGAAGCGCCTCCACCACCATCCCGGAAGGGTCTGAAAAAACCGTCATCGTCTGCTTCTCCTGCAGCACCTTCTTCGTCATCATCGATTAGCTCGTCCGCTACAGTTGGATCGACCGCCATCGGTACGGTAAAGCGCAGCTCTCCTACACCGGCGTCGGGCCGGGACGCAACATTGGCGGGCGCACCGGTAGAGAAAAAGGCGAAGGAAGACCCAGTGGAGCGACCCGGCTCCATCAAGCTCATACCACCGAAACGTCAACGTAAGTGCAGCTCAAGATTGACCTTGCTTAATTGGAGGTCCCGTTTTTTGTTTTACCTTTCTTTACAGCTTTTCAAGTGGGCCGTGCGGGTGGCTAGGAGGTGCCTGCTGGACTGGTGTCGCTCTGGTAGGTTGGTGGTGTGTGCTGACAGGCAACGATACTGCTGGCTGGGACACGCGTTGGTATTCTAACCGCGTAACTTTTTTTTTTGCGAGTGAGTTGTGTTGAATGAGAAAGTAACCGCACTGTGTGGTCTCCATTGTGGGAAGCTACAACACGAAATGCTGCCTACAACCACCACCACTGCTAGGATGGACCCCCACTACCCCGGGTGTTGTGTGCATCTTCAGTGCGGATTACCACGATCAATAATACAATTCTTCGGATACGGATTTATTTGGTAATGGGGGTGGGGTGTGTGTGTGTTCGTCTATGCACAAGTTTCTCTATTTCTCAAACAAAAAACCGTTCGTTCCCGCATAACGTTCACACGATGATTTTTGTTAACAGGTTTTTATAATTTGGGTTTATTTGTTTATGTTCTTCTGTCCACGTCCTTCTCATCCGCAAAAAAAAAACAAATCAGAAAGCTCTCGTACTCCTTCCCAAATCCTTCTAAGTGGACCCTATAATGGCTGGAAAATGAATTAGTTTGTTGTAGAGTCTGCTTGCTGAGAATTGGTGGTCGAGTCACGAGAAAAAGGGGAAAATGATGATAAATCGGTAACACAAGTATGATAAAAGGATACCACGCTAAGAAAGATATCATTATTGCACTAGTAGTGGACAACACGGAAAGAGCAGTCGTCCGGGGGCGGTTCTCACACGACTGGACCGAATTGTGTGTCGAATTTTATCCGGATCATGCCGAGTTTATTATCGAAATACGGGATAAATCATTTTGCTGACCAACCCCACCTCTCGAGGATGTAAAGCTTAACAAAATGTTACGACAACTTGTGTAGGTGTTTGGTTTTGTTAAACATGCTGGAAATGTGTATTCATTTTACGAATACTTCTCGATTACCACTACCAGTATTGTATAATTTCGATTAGCATTTTACGATAATCGATGACTCTTTATATTATTGAATTTTGACTACACATAACGAACGGATCATTCCTTTAAGGGCCATAAAGTAGGGTCCTAATACGTTTTCGCTTTGGTTTGGAAACGTTGGTTTTTTGAAGTGCAATATTTTTGACGTACTGTCTTGATAAGAACATTTAAATTTCATAGTTTTTTGCAACTTTCAATCAAAGGTTGCGCCATGTATCATATATCTTAGCTATTGGTGGTATTCTATGTTCATTTCGTTTCCGTAAATTTCCTAACGTCACGCTTACTGTTAAATAAATTAAAATATGTACTAGCAATCTCTTACCCACCGCCTGGTGTGTAAGATCGATGCTATTTGATTTGCTGTGATAGTAAAAAAAATGAAAATGTATGTGTACACACAGTGTGGAGTGCGACTAGCAAGCACAATAAATATTTTCCCCAATGATCAAGCCTGAGATATTCCTTGTCATCCGTTAAACGCTTAAATATCCTTCGACATATTCGATTTAACAATACCACCACTTTATTCTTAACTGTAATATAACCAATTGGTAGCATTTCGATATTTATATATATAGATCAATTGAATATACAGAACAATACCCTTGCATATATTCTGCGTAGTAAAATCACATGATATGGCTAGGATTGGAACCACTCCTTTGGATGTTTTGAAGGCTAGTGTTTGAAGGTCTTATTTTTCTCTTCGAAAAGGAAGATGTGCACCGTGGTCGTATGCGACGGCAGGTACGGGCAGTGAATCATGCCCCATACATAGCACTGAATAATCTGGCTATGGGTACCAATTGGGCCAAGAAAGCCTGTATTCGCAGACCTCTAGAGGTTCTAGTGTTAAAGAAGAAGCAGAAAAGTGGGTACGAAAGCCCAAAACTCATATTATCTCTGGGGTATGGAAATATTTAAAAAAAAAATTATACCTGGCTTTTGTGTGGTCTTATGTAGGTCAGCTGAATGAAGATGTGATAAAAGCACAAAAAGTAGAGTGGGTTTTTATTATAAGAAAGTCTCGTGGTATATGAGGAAAGGCGAATTAAGTTTTAAAATAGATTGACATGAATTGCGCTTGCTCAGTCAGTGCTTTCGCTGTCGCGTGTACTTGAATATCCGATCTCCATCCGGACCAACGACCGAAAGGAGTGTATGGGTTCGTTTTACCCAGTATAAATAATTTTTTTGAGTTCCACATTTTACATGAGTTTACATGCTACGTACGTGGTGCTTTGGCCCTTCTGTGTGCTACTGTTTATATGATTTTCCGCCTGCTTCTTCAAGGCCACACTCTAGTCTCGATAGAGCGCATGCTTATGCTTGCAATAGCGCGAATTTGTCATGACAAAAACCACGCACCACGCTGTTGTACGGATTTGTTCGATGATTTAGGATGAATGTAGATTACATTTATCTATTGAGATTAAATAATCGTTGAAAACAGTTTGTTCTGCATAGTATCCGACGGACCTTGATTGCTACTACTGACGAAAGTAATTTTGAATCGTTCTAGTACCCGAAATACGACACGAACAACTTCCCAAGGGCGAACAACACACGACGCCACGACATTTTAAGAGGGATAACCTATTTTGCAAAAGATCTTGCTTAATGCTTAATAGACACTGTGAAAAATGTCAATGAGCGCTCATTACTTAACAGATTTAATAGACATACGCACGAAAGCATCAGTGATGAAGACGTTTTTGCGTAATATCAAAAAGCGTACTATACAGCTAATACATGCAAGGGGACAGGCTATTGTAGAAGCTTTTCCGCACCACGTGGATATATCTATTTCGCGCCATTAGCAATTTTGCGCTAGGGATGAGACAATGTAATGCTTATCTCTCACTCTCGTTTGATTTCGGGAGGATGATATAAACCCAAAACGATGCGTTAAACGCCGCAATGTCCCGTAATTTCACATAATTGTGAAATGGGTTGAAATCTGGGCTGAATTTTACACATGCTGCTTCAATTGCTTCGATTATCATTAAATCCAATGGACCAACCCAACGATTGGGCTTTCTTTGTTGCGTTAAGGGATAGCTCGTATTCTTCCATAATATCCTGCATTAATTATAACGCCTTATATGGTGCAATGCAGAAAAAGAGTGTCATATTAGCGTTAGATTTTGTATTTTATTCACAGAATTCTTCATCCGCAAGCAGCGCGCACCATCACCATTACCACCCAAACGGCGAAACGGCTTCTTTATGCTATTGATTGCTTGATATGTTTATATATAGTATATGATACATGTATATTTAAAGCAATAAAGGTTAATCGTAACCACCGTTACCGCAAACATATTTCAATAACTGATCTTTCTTTTTTTCGCAATTCTTTTTCCGCCTTTCCACTTATAGATGCTTTGGTTGAGTCGGACATGTTCATGGACGCACTATCCGCAACGCTGCGCAAGGACGTTAAGAAGCGTAAAAGACGTACGAGTGGCTCGGAAGGTACTACTACAACCACTACCACCAGCACCACTGTTGCAAGCAGCAGCAGCAAGCCTAACGAAGCGACTCCTGACAGTAAATCGACTTCTGGTTCGGATGCTGGTACAACCACAAAAACCACCACCACACCGGGTAGCCCAACATCAGCAACAGCCGAAGATTCGGCATCGGAAGCGACCACACCAACCACTCCTACCTCACCGAAAGTTCCTACGATAGCACCCATGTCTTTCTATCGGGACACACTTGCCGAGCAGGACGAGGAAAATGGAAGCGAACTGGCGGCCACAGAAGACGACGGGGTAAAGAAGGAGCAAGATAAGGTTGAGGGCAATGAGGCGGAGGGGAAGAAAATAAAGACAGAAGAAAATGAGGACGATGATGAGGGGCCAATACTGAAAAAGCCCAAGCGAGTCAAGTGTGAACTGAACGAAGATGATGAGGAGGAAAGTAGTAGTGCCACTACCACTACTACGGAGAAGAAGACGACCACCACGGTGAAGAAGCAATCTTCGGACGGTGCTGCTGATGATGATAAGACTGAGCTGATGGATGCGGTTATGAGCGAGGTGGAGAAGAAGATTGCCGAAGAGGCCGAGGGCGAAAAGAAGGCGGAAGGGTCGGAAAAGGACGAAGAAGCGCCGACCGATGGTAAGAAACCGCCGGGTCCGGGCTGCGGTCCCGATGGGCCACCGGGTGTGCTCGTGATCCACCGCCGAAAGGGTCCGAAGAAGCAGCTGCGCTGGCGAGCGACCGAAGAGCTGGAGGAAGTCCGTTACTTCGAGCTAGACGTAACGGAACGCTGCAACGTAACGAAATCGTTTACGGACATGAAGCAGATGGAACGGGTGGACGAACGGCAAAAGTTTATGCTGTCGCGTAAGGTTGGCTCCGAGGACATTATGGTGGAACGGACCGCATGGCGTCCGCTGCTAGTGGTAGATAATGTTCCACCCTCACCGGATGGTAGCCAAAGTCTGGAGCGAAACGTTCAACGGCAACGCGAGCGCGGTTGCCTGCAGGCACTTTACTTCAACAAGCACATGATTCCCGATTCACCGTCCGAACCGGATCCGGCCGACATTTACCAGACGGCCGATCCGGTGCACATTCCGCTCGAAGACGTTACCGGCAATCCGGATTCGGTGAACGATTTCACCAGTGTGCCATGGCCGGATCCAAAGTCGACACCACCGCACGAATCGGGCGCCTTCAACTCACCATTCTTTCCCTCCGATTTACCGCCGGCGGCCGGGTTTGGTCCGGGTGGTTTTCCGCCACCGTTTGCACCGGGAGCCGCTGCTACCATCGGTCCCGGCCCGTGGAACATGGGCCCACCGGGTGGAGCAGCGGGAGCAGGTTCACGATCTGGAGGAGTTCTGCCGCCGGGCATGTTTCCGCTCAATCAGCCACCTCCCGGTATGGGTGGTGGTGGTGGTGGCAGTCCAAACATGCTCAACCTACCAATGAGCATTTCACCGAATGTGCCTCCGCCAGGAATGTTCCCGGGAGCGGCGGCGCACTTTAACGCACCACCACCCGAGCTGGGACTCATGACGGGCGGCGGTGGTCCGGACATGGGCGGTAGACGGGGAGGACCACCCGGCGGAGTCGATTTCCGCAATGGGCCACCACCTCAGCAACAGTGGGTAACGGGCAATCGGCCATTCGCCGGTGGCAATAATCCTTCCCGCGGTGGCAATGCTGGTGGTGGCTTCGGGAACCGTGGTGGCGGCGGTGGCGGTAATTGGAACAATCGTAACAACAATGGCAATAATGGAAATCGAAACGGTGGTGGGGACCGTGGTCGAATGGGCGACGATGGGCGAGGCAATTATCGCGGCCACTGGCTACAGAGTAACCGTGGCCACAACCGTGGCGCCGGTGGACGGAAGTGGTAGCACAGCAAGGCGGAGGAGGAGGACACTAGTTGGGATAGTGCCGACGCCAGTTCGGAGGAGCGGATGGATTTTTCGTAAAGAAGAAGAAGCAAAAAGAAGCAATGTGACCGCGGCGCGCTCTGTTCAATTCGATCTCGCACACCTATTTTGTTTTGTAGATGTTTCGTAGAATGATTTCATCTGCTCTGGTTAACTTGTTTTATGGAATTTAATCTTAAACGTGCCGTATATTGTTCATATTAGTAGTAGAAGCTAGTAGTAAGTAGTAGTAGCAGCAAGCAACAGTGTGGAAGTGCGAATAGTGATTTAGCGCCATTCAAATGAAGGGTGCCTGATGGAATAAAACCACAAGAAGTGTAAATAATGTGAAAAGTAAAACAGAAATCAAGCAATGCGTAGTTATCACTATGTTTCCGGTAGCTTTAGATGTGTGTGTATATAGAAGATTGCCGCTTGCGTTGCTTCTTGAGAGCAAAGCATTTAATTATTTGTACAAGCGGACAGCGCTACATAATGGAATCAATAACAATATGATTATATTACTTTTTGCTGTTGTTGCACTCAATCGCGATAGTGAAAGGATTCAAATAAATGTATCCCTAGAAGAAGAAAGCGTTGCCAAATTGCTTCATGACAAAATTACGTTAACAAAGTGTAGTTTTTTTTTTTGCATTCAAGATGCTATGCGCACTCTCACTGCATTGCTAATAATCATAATCCGATATCGTTCACGTTCGATCGATGAAAATAAGGGAAATGTGTGAATAAAAATACAGCTTAGGTTCTAGGTTAAAGGATAGAGAATCGGGTTTGGCAAGCATCACAGAAATCACAGAAAAATGAACTAGAATTTGAATTCTAATTCGTGTTGAATTGGATGTAGTTAATTTAGAGCGCATAATGTAATCTCTTGCAAGGAATGTTGCTTTTGTAACTTACTTAATTTACACGTGAGTGAATAAATATGGATTATAAAACTAAACGCGTATATTTACATGTATTAACATTGTTTCTTATTTTCAAGTTCAGCAACCTATTCAAGCAGGTCAGACAGAGGTGGGTTAACCAATTTTACAGCTTAACATTACAACATTCTCCCTGCATGTAATAACGAACAATTTGAGAGAGAGCAAAGAAAAGACACATGTGGTAACACCTCCACAATCCAATATGTCTGTTCGCAGTCATTTGTGGGAGGGATTCAGTTTTTCAGTCCTCTTTGCTTCCGTTCAATGTAAAACGCACTGTCGGGTCAAACGTAGCGGACAAATGGACAAAATTTTTAAAAACATTCACAATGGGATTCGCTGTCCGTCAAAATACGAATGACAGGCAAGCGGCGGCAGCATCAATTGGTCGGGCCATCATCATCGCTGTCATTTAATTGATTGTTTGGTGTCATGATGGTCGGTGGTGCTGCCGCTTTCAAGAACGAAGCTTTCAAAAAATCAGTCAAGTCACGGTAGAAGTATTCGGATTTTTTTAGCTCGTTGTTGCGTGCGTACGCGCGTGTGTGTGTGTGAGGTGAGATCGTTAAATCTGTGGTGGAGTTTTGGGTGTAATTACGGATTACACGGATGGTTCGCGTAGAACAAAGGAGAAAGAGTTGTTTGGTTGGTGATTGCGTTTATGAGCGAAGGATGCTGTTCTTTCGTTAGTTGTGTTGAGTACCGTGTGCTTCAATCTGCTGGTGCTTCATTGTTAGTGAGCTGATTTAACAGCTGATTTGGTGGTGCTATTTGATCTCGGGTTTAATAGTATTGCTATTGATGATCACAAGGAAGGAAGGAAAAGTACAGGAGCGAGGAGAAATCTATCTTCCTATTATTGTGCCGTATTGTTTATATGCGTGTGTGTGTGTTTGTGTGTGCGCGCTTACATCGAAATTCTTACTACAAAAGAAAGGTGAGTGAAAAGAATCGTGTGTGCGCTGCTGGGATCATGGATTCCACACAAGTAATTGCAAGTTGCATTTATCGAGTTTGTTTGTGTGCATCGATCAACGAGCCTCGCGACCAATTGCTTCTTCCATGGCTCCGGTCCGTACATGTCCAGAAAGTGCGTTTCCCTTCGCCGAGTGACACAGAAAGAAAGTAATACAAGCCCGAAGGGAAACTGGAATAGAAAAAAAGGGTTGCTATGTTATTTCCGCGCGCGTGTGTGTGTGTTTGTGTGTTTGCTGCTGTTGGTTACTGTGGGCACAAGCCTAATAGAGAGAGGGTGCTGGAGAGAGAAAAAACGAGTCATGTACGACGATCGTTTGCTGCAGCTTCTTGTTCAGTTGCGTTTTCTTGAAGAAGATGGAAAAGGGATTGATCGTTCGCTGTGTTGGTCCTCTCTTGGTGGGTGCCCTAGTAATGGGAGGGCATCAGGGCATATATCGTAGAACTGGTTTCCCATAATCATCGCCGACTCGCCCCCAGAAACGAACAGCGCTCTAGTGGGACCAATCAAATGCCCAACATGCTGCTAATGCTCTGTCCCCGCAAAGATGTAATTTGTATTTTTGTGCACACGCATACACAAATACATCGCGACACACCTGCCCCCAGGTTCTGTTTCAGTGTCTCATTCGTCTGTGTGTTCGTTGTCACCTTTTGGGCGGTGCGCTTGGGTGTATATTGTCCAGGAATAATAACTCCATTGTGCGTGGAACAACCCGCTTTTAACTGAATGCTCCCCGCGTCAGCCGGATGGATGTACGAGTGAGTGTGTGTGGGCACGGAACGCAAATGCGCGCGAGTGTGTTGGTGAAGTAGTAAAAGGTATGTGGAGAAAGGGCGGTCAACAAGTACAGCAAGGGATGGTGCGGAAACGGTGCAGACCAGAAGACAAAAGCGAACAGAAAGAAAAACGGTTCGTTTGAATCAAGTAGGCTGCGTTTGCCTTGCTGCTTTGGTCAAGATCGTTTTGCTCAGCTCTACATACCTTTCCAGATGATTTGCTTCGATTCGCTTCCCTTTTCCGCGGGCCAATGAGGAGCTGCGACTTGCCACACATAGAATCGCGCCACATGCCAAACGCGTAGTGTGATTCATACCAGAATTCGTCGCGACACATACCACCGATGTTTACGCTACTCCAAACGAGTGTAACAGCCGCACGGCTCTGTGTGGTGCGTTGTCTTGTCCATTTTTTGTTGTTGTTACTTGAGCCCATTGCATGACAATATGACTGACCAACTTTGATCGTGTATGTTGTCTCCATCTTGCCGCTGTTGCTTTCATTCATGGAGAATATGAGAATATGTGTGTGTGTGTATCGGTCTTATGGTTGGTCGGTTCGCCGCTTAACCCTACTTCACTCTGCGGGAGATATTTGTATATTACTTTTTTTCGTCTTCCTTGTTGCCTAAAAACCCTTCTGGCACGTTTTTGTTACGCTGAGTGGTGTATGTGTGTTTGTGTGTGGATCACAAGCCCTCGACATGAAGTCTATACAAAGGGTGCTGGTATTCTCTTGTGTTCTTCATTTTAACAAAAGGAATGTCATGCCATGGAGAGTACGATCGAGCCTGATTCGATCCTCATAAGCATGGGGCAAGAAATTTAACAGAGGTTTCCCATTTCTATCAATTCTGATTTCCTAGACTTTGATGTACCTACTTCCTTATGGGCGACAACTCGAATGGCATTTGATGCCAAATGTTGTCTTCGCTGCACCTAAATCACACAACAAAATAAATTATGCTAAAGGCTGTTTCCTTTTGTTTTATTTTTCATGAAACATGTGAAACATCCTGACGAACCGAGGCTTTATTGCTGTAAAACTCTAACCTTTATGTCAGAGCATTCGTCCAAAGAATCAATATTCTGGACAAGACATTCTGGATTTTTTTTACAAAATAAACTGTTCCTGCCTAAGACGAAATCGTGCACTAGACAATTAAGAAAAATATCTTTTAGAAAAGCAAGAGTTTTGTCAATCCAAAAGATTCCTAACCGACCGCAACAGTGACTAAAATATCTGTTTGGGAAAACCTCTATTGAAGAATCTTATCCAATAATCATGTAGTAAAGACGATGTAGCATCTAATCATTAAAGGCTAGAAAACCCTGAAAAAGTCAATAATTTACTTTTGAGACAACCATCGTTCAAGTTACCAGCTAGTTGCCGATGCATTGTGCATTGCAAGGGTAGCAATATTCTTGTAGAATGCCTCGCAGATGAAGGATTTTTTTGTTCGCCGAGAAGGAAATTTTGATAGAGACCCAGTATTAACTGCTCGAAGCGTGGCACCACGCCCTGGGGACTGTCCGATTCGCACGGACTAACATCTTCTCCTGCCTCAGACCTATCATTGGATTACCTGTTAGGGTATCACTTCAATGACAAGCCTTCTGTGTATGTCTAATGACTCCACACGGCGTCGCACTATGATACACTGGTGAGGGGCATCAGTCGTATGAGACCATCGTTCGGCAGTTAATCTGGTAAAGTATCCTCTAAACTGCCGAAGTTAGTCCGCCGCTCCTGCATGGTAGCAGGCCACCAAATAGTATAAAGCTGTAAGATCACCCGATCACGACGTTGACCTCTCTGCTGCTGCATCCGTTGTTGTAGTCGCATCATGATGGACTTGATGGCTTCATTGACGATGCTTTATCGTCAATGTCGGTTGGACAACATTATCTGCATACTGTTCCTCGCTATTAATCGCTCACCAATAGCTAAGTTGTCGTATTTCTTCAAACTCCAGGCCCTCGAATAGAACGTGTGCTCGAGACTCTATGCTGTTGATGTCAGATGAAGGATTTCAGCAACATTGATTCTGTAGAAGTTTTGTTTTCATTACCATCTAAAGCCACCAACATCTCTTAAGTTAGCAGAAGAATGCTTCTCGTTTATTTTGTTTTAAATCGACCATTAAAGTGATTTCATCCGCAAAAGTAAAACAATACAAAATAACAAGCTTAACTTAACAGATGTCGATCACATTTTGCCATTGAAAACGCTGTGTACCAATGGCACTTGGCTCACTAACCGGCATTTGTGGGCGGTTATACAGGTTTGTTTATCTCGGATGTTTATGGATGGAAAAAACAAACACGAATGTGATAGACAAACGGTAAAGATACATGTTCAAGCACACGTTAATGAATTAATGTCGTAACAACGTATTGTTTACATGGGGCTTAGACGTTTTTAAAATGTATCTTACTAATAGGCGTAGTGCTATTTGACACATGAGCATTGGTTGTATCAGAACCTGCCGTGCGGTTTCCCAGGTTCTTTAGGTGTTGTATTAAAATTATAAGTTTTGGAAAGCGATACTTATTTAACAAATGGAAATGATGTTAAAATATTACTAACGCTTGGGTTGAAAATTATCTGCCCAACCGCACGAATTGTTTTTAAAGACTCTCGTCATCGATTTCCGGTCCAATGGTTGGTTATTTATGCTTTAGAAATGAAAGAAAACTTCTATAGCGTGGCGCCGGAACCGTTTCTATCGGTTTGTGGTAGAAGAAAACTAAAGCAGCATTGAAGGGAGGCAAGTTTTTCTTTCTCGCTGCATATCTGGTGCACCTCTCGTGCCATTCACAGTTGTTGGGGAGTGACTAATGAACTATAGGAACAACATGCGTGTGATGCTCCTGTCGACTGAAGAACGTGTACAAACTTTATTTATCATTCTACTTTCATGGATCGAATTAGATCTTTATACATGTATAGATATGTTCTTTTAAATTAAGTTTGTTGCTCAGTAAAGCATTCTCAAAATCCGACATCAGTAGTTGACTTTTTGCTACACACCTCGTCTTGTTAACTGTGCCAACCGGTATGTAAATCGGAGTGTTCTAATCAAACTTTTTAAAAGCCAGTATAAAACGAAGAACTACACACTCAAACCCCATTGAACTGCTAAACTTTTCAAATATTTTTATTCATCGTTCCGTTTTTGTTTAACTTTTGTTGTTTGCTCAATTGCTGTTTAATTGCACCGACCGACCGACCGTGTTTCATTCATTGCCAATTCTGAAGATTTTGGCAAGAGCTCGACTGCGGTGGCTTTCGTTCGTGCACGATTTGTTTACTTATTGTTTCTACTAAAAGGTACTCACCCACCCCAACGGGGGTCGCATTTGGTTTTGGACGATGTTTGGGCACTAAATTGTTTGCAGCTTTCGGGGGCCAGCTGCCCTAATAGAACCTTTCCGAGCCGAAAACCCGGACATGTAAAAACATACACTCAACAGAGAGAGAGAGAGAGAGAGTCCGGTAGAGATGATGGATGCAATGATCCCGGGGAATGGTTTTTGTTTTCATTAATTAAGCCAGTCGCTTTTCACCGTTCGGCAAATTGGAGTTGAAGTGAACCGCACCGTTTTTCTATGTTTTTTTTTCTTCGTTTATTGTATCTCTTCTTTTCGATATTTTGTTTTTTTTTCGTGTGGATGTGCAAAGGTACGTTTAAATATGTATTTTTTGTGTTTACTTCTGACATTGGACATTGGACACACACCGATGACAGACCGAGTCGGAAATGATGAACCATCGCGGCGGGGTGCGACGAGTTGTGCCGTTATAATTGGTAGAACACTCTCCCAACGAGTGTTGCGGTGGCAGGATGGAAGGACTTGCGGAGGAGAGTTAGAAACGGAACCAATAATCACAGCAATTACACGTACTGGAGGGCCAGGGTCTGCACTGAGCAATTATCGTGAGGGCCACATTATATTTGTCGGAAAAGTGATCGCGAGGCGTAACGCCGCCACGTAACGCTGTTAGTGTGTGAAGTTTAGTGTCGGTCGGGAAATTGTTTTGTATGGTTCTTTTTAACTTCCACTTTGTTCATTAACTTTATGTTTGTCCTCCAAAATGTGCTTTTCTGCGCAATGTGTGCTAAATCATTTGCTGCAGCAAAACGAAATTCGCCAACTGTTTGGACGTGTCAAATCGAGAACGAATTGTTGAGGAGGCCCCCTTGCTCGAGGTGAAGATTTTGTCGGTTTTACGATTTTTCATGGAAGAATTGCATTTTCGTGTTTTATTTGACACGTTAAAGAATTGCTTGAAAAAGCTATGAAGAGGGAGTATTATTTGCATAATTATGCATTAAAAACTTTGATTTGATTGATTTTAACGAAGAAACTATTGAGGAAAATCGAGAGCTTACTATCGCATTGAGTTATGTTTGTGATCATTGTAAAACTTTAATTTAGGGTGTCAGAGCATCCGATTCCATGGCTAAAAATTGCCGTCCTTGTAACAAAGCAATTGATAATCGAGGTTCTAGGATGCTTTTTCGCTGTAGGATTCAAAGAATATTTAAACTATACAGTTATCTGCATCAGTTTCATTTTCATTTTCACCAGAAATTTGTCTCCTTTTTTATTATGGTATACATCAATACTTGTTCCTTGAAAAATGTTATCACTTTTTTATCATTGGCCTATATAATTGTGACTGCCAACATTTTTTAACTAGTGTTTTAACATCTCGAAAATATGATGAATAGCGCAGTATACTGGTGGCATAGGACTTGGTGTTTGTGCCAAAAAAATATCGTCATCCACACCAAAATTCGTCACAACCTCGGAAAAATTGGAACAGGGCGAGTTTGTTTTTGAATTTGCTTTTTTTTGTTGTTCTCAACGATCGATTTTTCACGGCATAGTTTTCCATTTTTCAGCCGTAAACTTGTTGCATATTTATCTTTCGTCACCCTGTGTGTGTGTGTGTATTGTTGTGTGAGAGAACATTTGTTTCACTTTTCCTGGCTACAATTTGTGGGCCGATGGGTTTTGATAAATTTCCATCAGCTACTGCTGTTGGAGGGTAGTTTTAATTTTGCTGAAATTGAATGCTCCGATCCTTCGCTGCAGAGGGAACCACGCAGTGTTAAACGCAACGCCGACGGTTGGTGGCAGATATCCAAATTCTGTGTGAGAACGTAAACTCGTTCCCATGCGATATTTAGCAGCCTCTCTAGCGCACGAAGACATAAAACCGGGCGAGCTTCACCAGACCTTTGGAGATATTGCTCTGGCGGCGGCATGTTTAGTTGCAAGCCGGTGGTGGTACCATGATCCAGTTTTAAATCGGTGGTGGCTGGTGGAAAAATCGGCTGGAAAATGGAGTGATGGTTGTTGGACTGGACCGAGCGTGGCAAGCCTGCTGGTGTTATTTAATTATTTATTCCAGACCACGATCGTTGGAGGTTGGCGAGTTCCCTTCCGTCTGCGTTATGCCAGAGAGTGCGGTCGGGTGGCTTCGGTCTTAAATGGTTTCGTAATCGGAGTCGGTATTGTTGTGTGGTGTAATTTAAGGTTGAGCTGCGGCTGCGATGCACTTTCTGCTGGGAAGTACACTTCTATTGCCCTCATCGCGTAAGTAAGGTCTTGCCTATCTGACGAAAGTCTGACACAGTAGCGACGGTGTTTGGCAAACAAAACTTGAGTCTACGTTGAGTGATCGTTTTATTAATTTTTGTTTTATTGTAAAAAGTTTATGTAATTATGAGTTTAAATTGTATCATGTTTCAATTTAAGAAAAATTGAATAGAACTTTGACATGAAATAGCAGCAATATGTAAAGGGTGTTCAATAAGTTAATCGCACCATATGCATTCTGTGAATTGGCATTGGCGTCATCTTTTGCCCCATATATATGCTTGATAACGCAAGAAATGTCAAGTAATTGTTATTGGTTGTTGGTTTACTACACGCCATAAAGCAATTCTGCGATATTAGTTAGTCACGAGAGGTGAGCCACCTGGTGACATATTCAGGCAGTTGAAATCACTCTTGGTGAAGCCGAATTTCAATTATACCATCATCCGTCAGAACCGGGAGAAGGGCTCAGCCAACGGCCGTACATGTTTCGGACAACCGCGTTCGGCAAGAACGCCAGCAACCATAAAGATGGTGAAGAAGCGAGTTCGTCGAAAAAGAATCGCTCGAAAAACACAAGGATACATACTATACAAGAAACACAAGGTAACGAAAGCTGCGACTAAGAACAGGCTGAACAGAGCTAAAGTGATACTGTCATGGCACGCAAGCCAGGAGTTTGTGTCTTCGGATGAGAAACTCTATGTTCTTCAACAACAGTACAATGCGTAAAACGATCGTCTATGGGCACCAAACATGGTCAGCATCCCCCCATCCCAGACTTACATCCATATCCCGTTGTGGAAAGCTCCCTCTGGTGTTTATCGATAAAAACATCAAAATTAGCGCCATGGACTGCAAGAGTGAGGCTGTGGAGAAGTTTCTTTTGTCCCAGAACTTCGGAAATTCTAAGGAAACAATAATTACGTATTTCAACAAGACATCTCACCACCCCACACGACGAACATCTTCCAAGCGTGGTGTCGGGAGAATTTTACCGATTTTCTCGAGAAGACTTTGTGGCCTCTCAACTCCCCGCACCATACCTGGATTTTTTGTATGGTCGTTGGCATGTTGGCCAACCAAAGTGAACATCATGTGAGCAGTATGGACGTATTCGAAAACCTGCAGACCAAGATTTTAGACGAGATGCCGAAGGCCGCGTGCAATGGTTTTGAGTAGCGTTTTAAGCTCAATATGCACCGCAAAGGAGCGGCACTTCCTAGAAATATATCCTAAACGTGCCCAACAAACCCTACTTTAAGCAACAAAAGGATAATTTGAATTTTAAAGTTTTTAATTCAGATCGTTAGGCCAAGAACGACGACGACGATTTGCGGATAGCCTAAAAAGTTTATGGAATAGTGTCAAAATACTCTTAGGTGTACAATAAGTTCGAAATCACTTTAAGTGTGAATTCTTCTTCTTTCTTGGCCTAACGACCTCTTAAGGTTATGCCTGCCATTCTTGGCTTACTAGACTTATTGTTACCGCATAGTTGGATAGTCAGTCCTCACTATGGGGGAACGGCCCAGATGAGACTTGAACCCCAATCCTGCCGTGTGAATACCAGTGCCGCTGTCGCATCTACCACCGGGCCGCCCCCAAATACACCCTATAAGTATTTCAGCAATCCTCAATGACTTGTTTGACAAAATCGTCAAAATATTTGGAATCGAAGAATAAAGCATTGTCAGGGAAATTCTAAAAAACTTAGGCAATAAAATCGTGCTACCCTGTAAGAGTGTTTTGATTGGACACTCTGAAATGCTTATGTTCAGCCATAATTATATTTGCCTTGAACATTGTGAACGACTGTGGAAGTACAACTAATTTTGTTAACGAATAATCACATAGTCCAATCCCAATATAAGACTCCTTCATAGAAGTACGTACGATCCTCGCCGTGACGCAGGATAACGCGAGCACTTGGCGTACAAATTATTGGCATATTTGCCATCGGAAGCAGCCAGCCATTAATTTGGAGAGCAGTAGCGTAGCACGAGTCCCGGTTTTATTTTTTTGGTTGATTTTCGGCCGGCGACAAGAATTTGTCCCATTCAGCGATAAGCTTCAAACTGTGATACCCTTTTTGCGGTTGATCCTTCCATTTATAACCCAAGCGCTTGTTCGTTCGGGTTCGGGAAAGGTTTCTGCGTGTGGAACGCTGTTTGTC
Source organism: Anopheles maculatus (assembly GCA_002091835.1). Classification (NCBI taxonomy): domain Eukaryota; kingdom Metazoa; phylum Arthropoda; class Insecta; order Diptera; family Culicidae; genus Anopheles; species Anopheles maculatus. Next base: position 280,130 of record KZ061824.1, read on the forward strand.
ATAATTTTGCTGACTTCTAGCGCACTTTATCTTCCGAAAGGCGCTCTTTTGTTCGTTTTATAGTCTTTCGCAACAAAAAAAAAAACCTCTCGAAGGACAACCGGGCTTGTTGTAATGAAAAAGGCACACCACCAACAGGACAGGCTTCTAATCCAAAATGGGGAGAGCCTGACGACCCCGAATTCGATAATAGCAATCATGCCCTTCGGAAGGTTGCTTCATCCATCGGCACCACCGGTCGTAGGTCATCGTCTTCTGGTGGGATGTTTTATTTTTCTCTAGCGACCGCTGGATGCAAAGAAACTCTCAATCTCTCAAGAAAGCGTTTTCGTCCGCGGGGAATTGGTGATAAGCTGAAAAATGGGGAATTTATTTGGAATTTCGATCGAAATATCATTAGGGAAAATTGTTTTCCAGTCGTTGGGGATGGTATTGGTGGCCATTTTTTGGTTGGACTATGTGGTGCAGTTGGTACTGCTTTATCCCTTAGTGATATGCATAAGGTAGCGTTGTGTCAAGGACGAACTGAACGAAAAACTAACCAGCAAGCCAGTAAACTTCGCTCAGTCTTAATCTGTCGCGTGCCAGCTGGAGTACACTATTCTGTCACATGGTCCCAGCGAGATAACTAAAGTTATAAACTAAACCGTACAGCAGTAAGCAATGGAGTCGTTGCAAGGGATCCGAATGACCGACAATGTGGGATATGACTGCTTGCGTTCCCTCCCTCCAAAACAAAGAAAAACATCATCCCCATCGTCGATGAAAAACGGACAAGGACATTTGCTGTTTGGGTATGAGTGTGAAGCAACTGCTGTAGTACTACACTGATATCGAGAGGGAAAGCGTGTGGGTGTGCAAGAGTTTAAAATTTCTCGGTTTACTCACATACCACGCACTCGATTTTAGTTGCTCCGGGGACGGCCGCGCTTTGTGTGTGTGTGTATGTGGGTTTGCGTTGATTGCGCGAGACGATCCTTCTTTCCAGCGTCTGTTACACCGCAACTTCGCACGGATAAGGCCGGATGAGAACGAAAGTTCGCTGACTTTGCCCTGGCTGATTTTGACATCCTTTCTGTGTGTTCGTCGACCCTGTCGATCACAGTGGATACCTCTAGGTGTGTGTGTGTGTTGGTGTGTCCTGTGCGCTTTTTCTTTCTCTCCAACATACAGTCAGCACCATTTGCTTCTAATGCTCCCACACTGGCGATGTGTCTGCTGGTGGGGGGATGCTTTGCCGTATGTTTTACTACGGAAGAAAAAGAGACGGATGAAATGAGCTGAAACGAACGCGAAAGGAACGCAGTTTCGGTTTTATCTCTTTCTATTTTCTTTGCTGAAAATCATTTTTTCCACAGGTTTAGCGCTCAGCACACCAGAAAGCGGGCATTTTTTAAATCAATGCTGTCAATCGATGTCTAAACCGCGTACCACTTGGAGGGGTAAAACCAAAACTGCTTTGCCCTGAACGCATTTGCATTGTTCGTTTGCATTCTCGTTTTCCAACGTTTGTACGGTGTGTGGGATTGTACCGTGAGATTATGGCATTTGCATTGAGTTCAGTTCGATTACAGTTTAATTTTAAAATGCATTACCGAACAGAGTATTTTAAAGATTAGTAGTAATTTCTTTAATTTATTTTGTTTACTCGAATATCGTTTGATTTTGAACGAATCAAGCATCGTTTTAGTTATCTTTTTGGGGCAATTATTTTCTTCAGTTGATTAAGCAAAAGTTGTATGAGTGTGTTGTGATGTTTCGTAAATTCCACATGCACTTTAAAAGCAGTCAATGCATCGGAAGGGTAGCAATTCATTTAGGCGATTTTTCGCACAGTGTATATCAATAGAATTTTGTGGGTAAACTCTTATTACTTCTTCTTCTTCTTCCTTGGCACTACAACCTCGTGAGGTCTTGGTCTTGACCTGCCATTGCTAGCTCTCTGTGACTTAGTTTTTACCCGTAGCTGGATAGTCAGTCCTGCGGACGGGGAGGCGAGGCTGTCCGCCGAGATTTGAGCCCCGGTCGTGCCGTGTGAAGACCGGCTCCGTTATCGTATACACCACTGGGCCGCCCCCGCATCCCTCTTATTACAGGAGCTTATAAAATGGTTTCAGTTGCCAAGATAGAAAAGAAACTTATTGCGGAAATTACGAAAATTTATTTTCTCCAATGTTATGATACTTTTTAAATTGTTCTTCTACTTTAAACTTTTATTTTTTTTATAGTGATGAATATTCGATCCATTTAATTAACAACAAAAGTTAGTTGATTGATTACTGAATTGGATTGTTGTGCAGATCGTTGCACATTAATTTATATCTTATATACAGCTGTTTTTCGATTTCTTCATCGTTTGCGGCTTTAAGCGCTCTCCGTCAAACCAAAGAATTGTGTGAAATGTTTAAATGGAAACAACCTAACTGCCGAAGAGACGAATAATGCCTGGAGTACCGGGCACTTGTCTGGTTCAAAAATCTAAAAGGATTTATTTATAGTACTATACATATACGAATGCGCGAAGTACGCGGTGGGTGAGTGCACTCTCCGCTAATGCACATTTCATGCACTTCTGCGTGCTTTGAAACCGTAAAAGGTTGTTACTCATAATGTTCTTGACATTGCCTTTCTTTGTTGATTGAGTTCCGTTTACGTTAGAGAGGATAACAAATGTTTAGCGCACAACAACAACGGCGAAATGTGAATCAATGGCGCGCTGTATGAAGTAGAAGGAAGGTTACACGCGAGAGGGGATTGTATTTCCGAGGACAAATACAGTCGGATAGGAAAAGCTGGTTTTAAAAACGTGCGTAGGAGTGATATCAAAGCGAACCGAGCGAAGAAGAGCGCTGCATCCTCTGGCGCACGAGAGCAGCGTGATAAGAAGCGTTTCTGAGCAAAAGGACTAACGAGAAAGATCTTTGGAACTTTCGGGAGCATACGCTCTCTCTCTATCGAAGTGAAAGAGAACCTAAAGCCATGTTGTGTATCCTTTTTAAAGGACACGCGTACAACGAAATAGACGAATCGGTTATTGCTCTCGATTTCGATAGTACAAACAGCCAGAGAAATGAACACCTGAACTCTGTGCTCCGGACCTGCGCAGCACTGCTTCATGTCGGTTCCATTAAACCATGGCGGCAATGAGATCCTGTTCGTTCTCTATTTTCAACAGTTTCTCACTTGATTTTCCTTGTCAGTTGAATCGTTTGTTATGTGTATGGTTTTTACCCGTGCATTCCTTCTCTGCCCAGTGACTTCCGCTGGCGCGAGGATTCATTTTATGCGTGAGTGACCGTCCGTGCCAGGGATAACAAAGACCTCTCGATGGTTCAGGATTTCGTACACAGTTGGCGAAAGCTGAAACTGTCAACGATACGAAGGTGTACCGAAAAGTGTGTTTTACTTTCGCCAATGTTGCATATTCCATTCCGAATCGATGAAATAGATGGTTAAGGATGGTCATTTCAGTTCAACTGTAGGTGAAAGACGTTAAAGTGAAATCTTCGGTTAACAGTGGAGAAATGGCGTATGTTTATACACAGTCAGTATTGCGTTGTTTTGTGGGTTGTTGCTCTGCTTTTCTTTGTGTTGTGTTGGCACACTAGTGGCGGTGTGAAGTTTGGGTGCCATGTGCATCTCCACAGCAAGAAGTTGGTAAAACCATACGTGAAAATTGTCCTAAAGGTTGCTCTGCAACCATCAACTTTTCTAGTGTGTTTTGTGTGTTGTGTATAGGAAGGACAGTATTCTTTTGATATCGCGTGCGTGCTTTATCTTGCTGATGCATTAATCGAGATGTTGTATCCTTTACGAGGAAATACAGTTACCAAGTTTTAACCACTTTTTCGTCGTCCGTAAGGTCGTGTAGATGTATGCGAATGCGTGCTGAACAGTGGAAGAATAAACAATATGCAACATTTGGTTTATTTTGCTTGTATGTTTCAAAATAGAGGACAACTTCAGATGACTGCTGATCTGAAAGAATTCTCAAAAGAAATCCTTCAAAAGCGTATTTATGTTGTCTACTTTTCCTTCGACAATGAAATAACGATAAACTAATCCTGCGAGTGGATTGATTAGATTCCTATTGAGTATACATAAGCTTAATCGTAAGAACTGTCTATGTAAGGGTGCAAAAAGACGAAGACATCAGCATCCACTACGATCTGTAGGAAAAGCTCTCTTTGTGTTTCTGATACACAGTACGACGACGGTACGCCGAAAAGGGGCTGATGATGGTGAAGGACAGCAACAACGCATTTTTTCAGCGTGTGTGTGTGTGTGTTGTTGGGGGTTTTTCGCGCTGTTGTTGATCGGGAGTTGTTTTTCACTGCGAGACTGCGTGCTTGGTGCGGGGACTAGGGAACGATAGAAGCAGAAAAAAACACACAACAACCATGACTTGAATACCAGCGAGATGAATTTTCCAACCGAATAGAGAAGAGAGAGAGAGAGCGCTCGTGAAAGGGGGGGCCAAATGAACCGAAGTTATCTTGAGGGTGAATGAAACAGCACGTATAAAATCTTATTCATGAATTCGAGACACATCTCGTGAGCAGCAATGCCATTGCCTACTCGCTTTAATGTTTTTCTGTGTGAGTGTGCTGAAATGGGAGGGAAATGGAAAAGCTAGAGAGGAAAAAGAAAGAAAAAAACAGCTGACCTTTTGTTTTGTCGCGAACTTTCTGTCGTGGTGGTGGTGGATGTGGACCCCTACTAATGTACGTTCGTGTACATTTACCACATTTTGTGACTGTAGGGTATGTTGTTGGTGAGCTTCCGTTTTGGAAGGACTCTTGCAGTTTTGTACAACGAGAGCTACGAACATTGTGATGGCAAGTGATAGTGAAGTTCTTTTGCTTATAGTGCGTGTTGTGTGTACACTGCTCGCAATTCAATGGCATATAGCAGTGGAAAAGTATTTGATTTGTGTTAGGGAGAAAACCTGTGTGACGACTATTCGGGTCGTTTGGTAATCCTGGTGTTAGTACCTCCTGAGTCAGACAAAACGTAGTGCAAGAGCAACGATTTCCATACGCATAATTTTACACGTTTTAACCCACGCTCTAGCTGTAGGAAACAAAGAAACATAAGTTTTGCTTCGGCTAGCAACATTTTTAACTAAAGGAACAACAGTATGGAACAGTCCGGGAGAGTGAGCGGTTCTGCTCGTACTTGTGGTCAGGGTTGCCGTCTCTGATTGGTTTCAACTTTCTATGCGAGATTGTTTTTAAATATACCAATACAATGTACCATTTTACCAGATAGAAAAAAGGTTGTGAAATCTTGTAGAGTATTTCTATGAATTGCCAAATATCTTTTTTTTCAACTGTCAAGGATCATACAAACGATTTTTTTTCCAAAGAAATCCTTCGTTCTTGCAATACAACACGATACAGCCAACACGGTTAGATACATCTATTCGAATATGCTAACGAACCGTACACTACTACTGCTCCAGGACATGTGTGTATCCTGAAATCTTGATCGCAATCGTATAAGAACATTTGGTTCGCTTTGAAACTGGAAGAGTTTGTCGATGCACCGCTCGTATATTAACCAAACGAATCGCAAGATCAATAACAAAGTTTTCGTTTCCCTTTTTTCTCTATTTCCTTTCAGAAACACCAGAGATCACAAGAAATTGGAGTTTTTTTGCGTTCCCGTCCGAATTTAATTGAAACAGCTTTGTTGAATAACGTCAGTGTTTAACCGTTTTATACGAATGAGCGAATTTGTTGGTGCAATTAGTGTCTCGTGTGGAAACATATGCTCCAAAGCAGGAGTTTAGCGTTTTGGAAGCCATTTTCGTTATACTTAGTGTCTTTTTGTTTTGGTCTACTTTTTTTTAGGTGCGTGTGCATTTACTAAAAATATATATGTGTGAAGTGAAGCTCTGAGAGAAGAACGTGAAAAATTGTGTGTAAAAGTGATTCAAAATCAATTATCTCTATGAATGCATGAAGCAACCTGGCGCACATATGAAGGGCAAGTGCAACAAAATAGCTCACTAGTGTGTTGTGTGTGTGCGGTGGTGTAGTGTGCTGTGCAGTGTGGCAGATCGATAAATGCTCGACAGAAAGGATCACATCCCCTCCAATCTCATCGTTTACAAGGCTTAGTAAGGGTCGTGATCGTCAGTTTTCCATGCCGATAAAAAGGCAAAGCATCGGTGTGAGTCATCACGGGTAGCGAAGGAATTGGTGCAAAATTGGTGAAGAAAATAATAAACAAGTGATCGATAAAAGAGTTGCACGAATAACAAGGGAGCAACACGTCCACACGTTCGTCCGTAGTGTTTGTCTAGCCTACTCTTTCTCCCGTGGACGTGTGCGACGACGTGGCCAAGACGACGGCACATTCGCGCCTCAGATCACAGCACGATCGGCGGCGGCCATCCGGTTCCGGCTGATCGGGTGAAAAAATGCATCTGAAATGTGGATTATTGCTACTTTTTATGCTGCTGCTCCTCAACGACATCGAAAGTGGTAAGTAGATGGACGTAGAGTGGACATTTAGGACATCATACAGGGCAACAGTGGATAGAAACATTTGTTTTCCCTCAAAACAACCCAACTATTACAAGGGAGTACCATCAGAATGGAAGGGATGGATGATGATTTGGGTATACAAACATTTGGAAATGAGCTTCCATTTTGGCTTATGATTTCTCAACTTCTTCCTAATCCTGTGGCAATGTTTGACTTCGTATCTCTAATCCTTTGCCCACGATCGGGGCATTGGATTGAATAGGATTCTCCGGGTTTTTCGCTTAGAGAATGACACGTGGCGCTTCCTGCCGAGCCGAGCAGGGTGCTCAGTGTGATGAGCATGAGAAACAGGTAGAGGGATTAGGGAAACGTTCGTAGAATTGAAAGATATTTGTTTCCTAAGTTCCCCTCCCGAGAGCATGTTGAATGCAAATCATGCTAAATTACCATCAGTGGGGGATTACTTCTCTACTCGCTCGCTTCGGTATTTGCAGTGTGGATGAATTTGGTGAATGTTGTTGGCTTTCATTTGTGTACATGCGAATTCTTTTATAGACGTGGACCAGAAGGATACAAGTTGTCAGCTTTAAACTGCTTCAATTCCAGGGATATCATAGGTTTGATAATTTCAGAATTGGTGAAGTTTTTGAGAAGAATGTGTTTTGACATAAAATATGTCAGATTTCAGCAAATTTGGACACTTTTTGCTAATGGTGCAGATGGACCAACTGTACTCTTCCAGAAGTCCACAGAAATCCGTTTTAGATTAAGTTAAAAATCCGAGGTTTTTAATACAACAGCAGCAAGTTTAAATGGTTTATTCTAAAGCATGATAAACAGTTTATCTACCGGACTTACGAATCCAAAACGTTATAAGTCTTGCCTAGTCATGTGTTTTGTTTAAAAAATTAAATACTTTCTTGGATAGCAGAGAGTTTCCATCCTACCGCCTGCAGCTCGTCAACTGATCACGATTTAGCATTTAGCAATGGAATCTTTTAGAAGCGACAGATAGTTGACGTTTCGCCGTGTTCACGTGGCAAGATGATGACTGACTGGTGACCTGTTGTGCGATACGAAAGCAATTAAAAGTTACAAAAGTCTGTTTTTCCCTGTCTCTGATGAGTGCAGAACGTGATCGTCGTTTGACGGTCTCTACGTGACATATTCTTTTGCATTCTAATCGATAGTTTGATTGCTCGATGTTGAGATAGGATAAAAAATATGTATAGACCGAACATTAATGATGAATTTGTAACTAACAGATTCTTGAAAATCTTGTTAAAATTCTTGCTCTTGTATTAATGATAATTGAAAACCTGATTAAATATCTCTACTATGCGGCTAACTAGGCTGCTAAAAATAGGTCAACACATTTGAACTTTATATTTGCGCATAAAAGGCGTTAGTTTGCTGTCTGAAATGTGTGGTTTACTTTTTGAATTATCATTGCAATACCACTGCCTGATGCCTTGTGTGCATGATGATGTGGTTCCGTTAATTATCTTCCAACACATTTTCACTTGAGGCGATTTTTGAGTTCTTATTTGCGTTTACATGTCATTGAGATTGGGGATGTTGTGCTCCAGTTTTGTTTTCTGTTTGAGTTTTATCTCCGCTGCGATAGAAAAGCGATGCAGGTGGAGGGGTGTGTTCATCGCTCAGCGTAACTTCGTACGTACGTGTGCCACAAGTTGGAAAATGTAAGTGTGCATGATACTAATTTAATTGCACAGTGTTTGTAGACACTTTTTGTGATATGTTTTGTGGCTATATATGCAAAGGTTAAGACATGAGCTACACATAAGTTAATAGAAAGCACCACTTTTGAACAGTATTTCGATTTTTCTTGGTGAAAAACTGCATTAAGCGTGGCCTTAACAACGAAACCAAAATCTTTATTTGTTTTCATTTACTTCGAAATATTTCATCACACCGTGACTCAAAGTGATTTGCGCTCCTTTATTCCTTCCTCTTTGGCGCTGTTCTCTGATTTTCCTGTATGAGACATCTAAACCATCATAAAGGCGGAAGGGAGTCCTTTTCGGATTAGAAAGGTTTCTTGGTTCCTTTTTCTTTGGACGATTCAACCTTTTTTGAATGTCTTGCGGGGGATGGTGCTCATATACAAGGATAAGGAAGGTCAATTTAATTTCTTTTGGGGAACTTTTATTCAACGCTCCTGTTGCTTACAGAAGATATAGGATTCATTTGTTATTAGGATGGACTTAAGTGGGCGACATCGAGCTCTGTGTGGTTTGCATTTTTTATGACATATTCTGAATGTGTAATACCTGTTGTATGACAGCGATTACTAGAGGGTTGGATCAGAGCGTTTGTAATTACATTTAAATACGATGTTGGAAAGCAAACTTAAACCAGACATCAGAAACAAAATTAGTCTGGTTGATAAGAAAGCGGGTTTCTTTTAGAAGCTGCCAAGTGACTTATTTAAGTGACTTGAAGCTTAGTCTCATTTCAGTAACTTCTCGTCACTAAAACCACAGGGACTCATTTCTATTAAATTTGTAAAATTGGCATCTATTTTACGAGCCTCAGAACAACTTTTTAATTTGTCTGCGTTGTTTCGACAATGGTTGGTCTTATTTTTTTGCCGCGTCAATTATACCTAGGTTTTGCCACAAGCGCGCTACAATCATCACTTTTTTTCTGGGGCTCGGTTTCACGAGTCACAACCGAAAATAACCTCCAACGTGTCTTTGAAGGACGCTTCAAACCAAAGACGAAATCGTTAGAAGAAGCAGCACCTCGCCGGCCGTTTGGTGGGTAATGTAGTAATTTGGAAGCGTTTCACAGCGTTCGGTGTGTGCTTTTTCGCCCGAAACGAAGTGGATGCTTTGGGCGAAAATTAGTTCCTTCCCATTCCGCGACCGTACGTGACTGGCGCAGACGGTTTGTTGGTGTGTCGCTCCAGTCCGACTTTCGGAAGTTGTGTCCTTCAATCGGAGATGGATAAAACATAAACCAGTTAACACTCCGGTGCGTATGAAATGTCCCAAAAATTAATTCAACCGTTGCAAACGATGTCGATGGCAAAGTTATGGATGGCGTTGGTAGGGTGTGTAGAGGAACATCAAATAAAAATTGATTCTAAAAATGTTCGCGCACGGCAATGTTGTCTGAGTTTTGTTGCAGTGAATGGAAACTGTTCTTCCGGTTGAAACAATGAAGGTTTTACTGTCAGTAGGAAGTGTCTTGGGAGTATAAATCGTTACATTCAATCGATTTCATGCATTAAAATGGATCACGGTGATCGTATATAAGTTGTTATGTTCTCTTTTGACTGTGAATAGTTGTTTTTTTACACATTTAGGACAACCCTAACCTTATGGTTTATCCTAATTTACAATAAATATACAATTCACATAAGTTGCAATAAAAGATGCTAATCGTAATAGAAATATGTAATAAGGGAAAGTATTTCTTTCACGAGATCTCTTCTACGAGATATCCCGAATATTGTTGATCGTAAGATTCTGGGCTACTTTCCTGGACAGCTTTTCAATCTCTTTCTGTTTTGTATCATTATAAAAAATGAAGTCGATGGCAAAGTTATGGATGGCGTTGGTAGGGTGTGTAGAGGAACATCAAATAAAAATTGATTCTAAAAATGTTCGCGCACGGCAATGTTGTCTGAGTTTTGTTGCAGTGAATGGAAACTGTTCTTCCGGTTGAAACAATGAAGGTTTTACTGTCAGTAGGAAGTGTCTTGGGAGTATAAATCGTTACATTCAATCTATTTCATGCATTAAAATGGATCACGGTGATTGTATATAAGTTTGTTTTTTTAGGACAACCCTAACCTTATGGTTTATCCTAATTTACAATAAATATACAATTCACATAAGTTGCAATAAAAGATGCTAATCGTAATAGAAATATGTAATAAGGGAAAGTATTTCTTTCACGAGATCTCTTCTACGAGATATCCCGAATATTGTTGATCGTAAGATTCTGGGCTACTTTCCTGGACAGCTTTTCAATCTCTTTCTGTTTTGTATCATTATAAAAAATGAAATATAAGGCGAAATTCACAACTATCTGGGAAACCACAAAAATTACGTGACGACTCCAGCAGTTTTCGGAAAACCATCAATAATCTGTGGGACGGTTTCAGACGGAAAAGTATCAAACATCTCCGGAGTACCCTATAACATATTTTATTTAGTTCAAGAATGATATAATAATTGTAAACATTCCGTTTTTATATACATTGAACGTTAAATCCATTCAATTTTGAAAGATTTCGTAATATAAGGAAAAACTTCTAAACTACTACCTTACGCAATCTTTACCAAACTTCTTAAAGAGCAAGTTGCGTGAATCTGCTTTTACTCAACTTTGTCCAGACGGGGAAAGGTTGGATTTTCCCTGCCGGATCGCTGTTACAAGTGCAGTAGAGCGAAAGGACATAACTCTGCACAGCTGCCATTTTCGAAGCATCACTGTCAGCGTGTGTAAATAAAGGAGCTGTAAGTATGCGTTTCAGTTCAGTTTCAGTTTTTGCTTTCGCAATAGGAGATAGAAAAGGGAGAAGTTATGTTATGCAGATTTTAGAATGAGCCCATTTCTGCTACAAGAAGCTTGACGTTCTTATTGTGATGCCATATCTCTTTACTGTGTACTTTGATTACGTTTATAACTATTACGTATTTCATCATAATTGCGAAAATGTTGAAGGGGTATTTAATACCTATATATTCGCTTATACAGCGTTCCAATGTTTCAACGTTACGAGAAACTTCCATATAGACTGCGTTTTGTTGTTATTTCAACGGTTCGATGGAACATTCGTTTCTGTAATCTGTCGCTTCTTTTTTTCGTTCATTAAATATAAATGTGTGTGACTAGCAGCAGGTGACTCAAGCCAAACACCATCCCGGGTTGGGGATTGGCCCGACCGGTGCTAATGATGATAATATTTTGCACAAATTTGAGCACCCTCCCGTATATGGGGATGCGCTTTTGGTTTTCTCTCGCTATGATTTTCACGCTATGCTTTCTATTGCTACCGCCACCAATACGAACACCAGGCGCGTAGTATGTATGCGTGAGTGCATTACGCAGCAGACGGCGGAAAGTACGTTTGTTGATGAGTTGCTTCCTTCGCCTGTCGGCATTATTATATCAACAGAGCATTTTGGGGTGAGAGCAGAGAAAAGGTGAATTCCGATGACTTTCGGTGACTCATTTCGAATGGGTATCTTTGTAAAATGTATTTCTCGTAAATGGATTAACTTCAACGTTGTAAAGAAGAAACAGTTTAGCAAGAATATCGATCAAATTTGAGTCAGTTTTATCTAGTGATACAGTATCAACTATATGTAAAGTAAATTAGTAAACGTTAGCTAAGGGCGATGTAGCAAATGTACCATTCGCGAGAATCTTGTAAATTCTCAAACGACAACGCACAATCGTCGGTTAGAGGTCAGTAACATGCGCGAAGTAACACCCATTTGGTCGTCTACATTCTTTCCGCGTGTCCCATTTACGCACTCACAAACACAGATTCGCGCATACCACAACTACCACAACTGCGCTCTGCTGTCGGATGATGATGGCCTTTGCCGGTAGGAGGACGTGCGATGATGAGACAAACCAACTGATGCGAATTATTCCAGCCTGTTCCCTACAGCCAACAACACTGGTCTCCGGCTGAGGGCAATGATTCATGTTCCGGTTTTTGAATTTCTACTTCCCGCCCTTCGTCGAGAGTGACGCAGAACTCCCCACTACTCCATGCGGGGAGAGACTGTTCACCGGAGAACGGAACGTTTTCGAGGGCATCACCGTCAAAGACATGGACACTGGCAGCGGCTCGTGGACTTTCAAGCGCCGTTTGTAGTTGGGTGTGTGTGTGTGGGGGGTAGATAGATAGAGACTGGTGCAGCAGAGCATCAGAGAATAATCTGGGTGCGCAAAGCATTCGCCATTAATCATCATTTGAATCTCGTTTGTATTCTACGAATGTCACTCTCTTTCCTGATTTCTATCTACGTTCTATTCTACACCATTTTCTGGCATGTTTTTTTTTGTTTCACTGTCCGGGAGCAATGCCTTCCTATTAGTTTGACTATTCGGAACCTTTTTGATTGTTAATTTTTGTGACTTTGTTTTTCATGGTTGGTTTTTTTTATTGAAATATTCTGAAAAAAAATTTCCAAAAGTATTCTTTTCGAACTGACGATAACGTTGACAGATCTGGTGTGGAACAATCAACTTAACCGGTGGAATTTTATGTGTAGTACAGTCATAAAAACGGAAAGAATAATGTTATTTTTATATTCATTCAGCTCTATTGTTGATGAAATCATCATTATGTTCGCGTCTAACGTTCAGATAGGTTTTCGTTTTTTTGAATAGCTTGTTGAGCTTCCTATACAAAACATAGCGGCATGTGTTATTCCAGCAATTATATGATAGTAGAGTTACACAAATTATGCTCTTTGCGATGTCTGCAAATGATGATTGTCATTCATATTTATACTGTACGTGCTCCTAGAGGGACTCTCGCACGTCATCAAATAAGAGTCTATTATAACACTGATTCAATAGGCGAATGAATATACTGAGAAAAATGTTGCATATTTTCAATATTCAACGAATTATGACAACCGTGTTGAACCATCTTGTTGTATATTCGATGTTCTTGACTAAGTATTTTTTGCTAGAACCTTTTCTAGACAACTTTTAATGAGGAAGTCTTTATATTTTAGTGCTCAAGGCCTTTTGGTACGTTGAAGAACAAAAGGTTATCTCTTCTGCTTTGTGTATGTAATCTTTATGTGACGTTTGTTGCTATTTATCTTCAGAGGAAAAGCTTTTTACTCATTGATGTATTTAATCAACTATTTCAGTGCAAAAGAAACCAATGTTTAATACTTTACAACTATCCCACGATCATAAAGAGCTCAAGATAGCTCCTGAATTCTTGTAGACACTTAGAATAGTTGAAGTTTTGTTCATGATATCCATAATTCCATCGCAACGTTTTTCGGAAGTCATAAAAGAAAGAAAAAAAACACCAGCCAAGGCTAAATCATATTCATCACAAGGAGCCTAGGATTATGGTGTCCGGGAGAGAGAGAGGTAATTGGAGAAAAGCCGAAATTGTTGCTTCGTGAAACGTGAGTTTGCTATGGCCAAAACCCCGTAATAATATTTTATGATCCTTTGTTCTACTTTTCGATGCTTCGAAATATGAAACATTGGATCAGCTTGCGACCTAGCATCACAAATTGACCAATTGAGAAATCGGAGAAAATGGTTTGCGATACCTTGTGTCACCTGGAGCTGGTCGTCGTTATGATGGTCCGGATAGAATGTTTTCATGGAACGCCGCGACGTCTAGTGAATGTTTCACCAACGTCGTTGGAAAAAATGGTTCTTGTTTTCTCACAGTTAGTCGTGGAGAGTCTAGACATGGAGAGGCCAATATCCTTTTACGATAGATTTTTTTCTTCCGAACGGACTTATATTTGTCTAAATACTTGTATCGGAGTTGTGGTTCGCGTTCATAAACTATTCCATTACATTGGTAAAACGATAAACGATAGTTTCATTGTAGCAACACGAACCAATCAATAATAAATATACAACTTGAGCTTTACTTTCCAATTAGCAGCAATGTGTTGTTCGAAATGTAAATGTGAAATTGCATTCAATTTGTTGTGCGATATTATAACACAAACGTTTGGTAGTTGTGCTTGTACTGTGTGATGTAAAACAAGCATAAATATTTCAAACTTGCTGTGGTATTTGAAATGTGTTGCCACGGTCATGTAGCAAATAATTTACATAGATGTTTGTAATCTATGGTTTTGCTTTCTTTCTTTTGCTATTTCTTTTTCTCATCCTCTGTGCTAACTAACTATTCAATTATGCAAAACTTTCCATCTGTCATTTTCATTGAAATATATTTTATTTTGTTGTTGAATTGATCTGGAATTATAATGGTTAGTCAGTTAATATTAATTAGACTTTTACCGGTAAATTATTCTGTACTACCGGGTATCATTATTGACACATTTATATATTTTTAACCTCGTCAACCTTCAAACCTTGTCAATGAGGAACGTGAAAGTAGCCGTGTGTGTGTGAAATGAAATGGAAAAATAAATAACTTAGACTCTAAACTAATTGACCTAAATCAGACAGGCGTGAACTTTGTGTGCGGTTCGTGTTGTTGGCCACTGCCAGCCAGAAGGTGATCGAAGGGATTTTACACTGACAATGACAAGTTGTGTCGCATTGCTTGTCAGTTTGTCTGTGATGCGTATCACTATTCTTTACTATGATTTTGAGAGATTGAATCGATGTAACTTAACCTGTACTGTCTATTTTATTAAAGTTTCTCAAACATTCTTCTTACATTTTTTAATATCTGATAAATCTATTGATTTAAAATAGACAAATTTAAGAGTTGACATGACCGCTTCGATCATTGTTGGTCGAAGGACAAGCTACGCTTGATTAAAATAAACATATAGTGTTGGTTATGGATTTGTAGTTAACCCACCAACCACACAATAACATTCTCCATTTGTCACAATCGAGTGTCCACTGTTCAATCAAACTACTGTCCAAAAAATCACGGTCAAATTCCCTCGGCTCTTTGCATAAAAAGTATAGCGACTGCTATGCTCGTCATGAGGTAGACTCACCACCGGTATGGGTAACCTGTGTATGCTTAAAATGTTGTTTGAGGTCGTGCAACCAACCACGTTAGTGTTATTTCTAACACAAACTAGAGGTAGGCAACATTATAATGACAATATGAGAGGAACTAGCATGAGAGTCACCTTGTTGGGGTGTGCATTAAAGCTATTATTTAAAAGATTTATTGAAACTGTTAAATGTTACAGGAGTCATACCATTTTGACAGGTGGCTCCCTAAGCGCGTCACAAACTTGCTGAATTACAGCGTAAGACTACATAATATAACAGTGCAAAATGCATCTCGGGACGATAAATACTATTTTATTGTTATTATTTCAATAAAATCTTCACGTTTCACATTTCTAGAGCATCGTTGACATGAGTTTATCTTCGAGAGTTCGAGTTTAAGTTCGAGAAATAACCAAAACAAAGACAACGATACTAATTTGCTTAGTTTTGCCTGTCAGTTTATATGGAGATCTAGAAGCATTTTTAGCAGCAAAATGTCAAAACAGATTTTTTATATTAAAAGTCACGAACTCAGCAGCTCAAAGCCTCGTATAAAAAGCTGTTATTACCGTCTTTGTCTTGTGTGTTAGGGAGCAGTTTGATTCACTCCTCTTCATTTCGTTGTCGTTGGCATCTTCAACGACTCTTACAAATGAATACAAACCAAAAAACTTTCGTAGCGCCCAACGTGGGGCTCGAACCCACGACCCTGAGATTAAGAGTCTCATGCTCTACCGACTGAGCTAGCCGGGCCAGATGATGAGGTGAGGTTAGGAAAGAAACAGACCATGTGATCAATGATGTCTGAAGGAAGATTCACGATCGACGATTGTGCGTCATTCACAGTTTTTATTTACACCCATCACATCTGCTCTTGACCCTACTTTAACTCGGCAAGTTTTTGCCTAGAATTCTGCACTTGAAGGGTGCGAAAATAAACTTGAGATAAGCTAATGTTAAGTAGAAGCGTTGTGCATCAAATTTACATGAAAATGCTTCATTTCTTTATTCTGTAGCTCAGCTAATCTAGCTTTAAGTGTTTTAAGCTAATGAGAATTCTTTCCAATGACCCTTGAACGAAATGAAACAAGATCGCGTTGAACACCCCTTGCGCAGTATTTGTTTGCCCGTTTCGGAATGCATCAGCAATGGTATTATGTTTCATATAACAATTTACACTGGATCTCGCATAACGATGTAACCCCAGCATCAACCTGAGCGTGCTGTGTATACTACGTGCCTGGACGCGTTGCTATTTATTTCTGCATTGCGAAAAACGAAGAAATAGCCGCGATCCGACCAACCACATCGCAATCGCCAGAGCGTATTAATTTAATCGTGAAGCGCTCCGATTGTGAAAAGGTTTAATCGGGACGCATTGTGTACCCTGTTTGTTGTAGCCTTGCAAGACTTCTAAAGTTAATCGCTTTGTTTTTGATGATATGTGAACAGTCTTTTGATCAGTGATATAAAAGCTCTTTCGCCTATGTTTGTTTGATGGAGCAACACACTGTCATTGAAGTAGTGTAGGGCCACCGCTTCCAACGGGGTGTGTATGTGCGGGCCTTCTAAGGGAAATTGCTCAATTGACCAACGAACTGGGTAGTGTTCTGTGGAACCACAGAGTTACCAATCAACACATCATCATCGATCGTGTACGAATAGAAGTGCCGCCCCGTTATCGATGAAACCCTTCCGAGATGTGTGAACTCTGGCGAGTCCCATAGTTAATGTGTTGTGTTCCCGTCCAGTACAAACATTGTTCATTATGTTTTTCCCTGTTTTTTTTTTTTTGCTACTGCGCATACACCCCGCTTCATTGGGTTGGAAAAATGGCACCCACCGACAACAGATTGTCGGTCAACGTTAACGAGGTGGCCGGTGGTGTGGCTCTGTCTTGTTTTCAGAATAAATCATAATTAACGACACGTCTGTTGAAAGGCTTTTTTACATAAATTTATTTCAGATATGTATGATGTTATTTGTTGCGTGTTAGGAAGCCATGAAGAGAGAAGCACATTGGTGATGTGTAACAATGTCGGAATATTGAAGCAGGAGATCATGAAAATTCGCAATTTTTCAATAAGTTAACTTAACCTTGTGTTGAAGTGATAAAAGCTCGGATGCAGCTTGCACAAGGGGATGTAGCTCAGATGGTAGAGCGCTCGCTTAGCATGTGAGAGGTACCGGGATCGATACCCGGCATCTCCAAAGAGGTTTCTTTTACCTGTGGACAT
Source organism: Anopheles maculatus (assembly GCA_002091835.1). Classification (NCBI taxonomy): domain Eukaryota; kingdom Metazoa; phylum Arthropoda; class Insecta; order Diptera; family Culicidae; genus Anopheles; species Anopheles maculatus. The sequence continues at coordinate 297,549 of KZ061824.1, forward strand.
GTAACACCACCAAACGTGTTATCTTCTCTCCCTCCCTTCTTCTTCTTTGTTGTCTGCAAAATGTTTTGCTTCTTTCACTCTCTTTGGTACACACAGTTTCCACGATGCCTCATTATTCACGCCTACAACAGGGTCTGATAATAAATTAGTTAGCTTTTGCGTCGGCTAAACACTTTTGTGAGTGCGGCTTTCGGCTACTTTTATGATACCGATTAAGATAACGCACACAGAAATTGCTATCATAACTTAATGTGCCACAATTACCTGCTCTCAGCTTCGCCCGATATTCACTTTGGCCCGCAAACCTGATCGTTCACGCTATAATTCGCCAAAAAGCAAATGAAGTCCATTATCTTAGGCGAAGCCGATGTTTAGTGGTCACTTATTTTGTCGTTAATCAGAAACGAAATGCACGGGGTAGATTATGAGCGGACGGGGCTTAGGCTATTCGCATGAGTAAAACGAATCGCCAAGTTTGTTCCTTTACAGCGTATGTGTTGAAGCAAAGTAACAAATAGAAAAATATGATCATCAGCAACAAAAAATACAACGGAAAAATGGAAATTCTCTACTGAATGCCAACACAACAGTGTACACACGCTCATTTTCCCAGGCCGGTCGTTTTCACCTCACCAGGAAGGATAACGAATTTATTAGCCTCGCGTGTCACCATATCGTTAAGCCTGTCAGCGACAATAGCGCAAGTGGGAAAGTCAGCAAGAGAGAGAGAGAGAGAGTGAGAAATGGTTAAAGGTTGTTTGGTCGTCGTCCCCCACTAAGCTGCAGGAATGTTTCCACACAGTGATCGGTAGAAAATTCCACCTCTATAGAGCGCATATTCCGTTTAATCCTCCCCGCAATGAAGGTGAAACACTTCATTCATCTTGGCAACCCGTTTTTTTTTTTTTATGTATATTGGAAGTCATTTTTTGCTTACCAGTTACGAATAAATTGCAAAAACCTTATGGTTGTGTTGTATGCGAAACGGGAGGGAGTTTTGATGCATTGCCATCCATAAGTTGTTTCTGCCCCTTTTGCTTAACCGGTAGTCTTTCAGCTACCATCCTTCTGCTTATATTTAGGTCATTCTGTTAGAGCCTTTTATTCGTCCCATTACAAAACTTCTGGACAACCCGGAACTGACCAGCCATAAATTTTGCCCTCATTTTAACCCCTTAAAAACCTGGACGCGGGCAAGTTTGACCGCCTTTCCCCACAAATCACCACCTAGCACGATCGATTGCACGGTCGAACGGTCTCTTTAGTGTGAGGACGGACAATCCTTCCGATCGAGCTTCAGTGCAGCAAGAAAAAGGAATCGCTGCGCAGAAACTTGGGGCGTGCGGAGTGTGGTGCACATGCGGTCACTGGAAATATGCAAATTTACCAACAACGGTCCTTTTTATTGCATCCCGTGTTCTTCCCGTTCATCTCTCGTGCTCTCCGGTTTCTTCGAGCGCATCCATTACAAAATCGATGAATTATGTTGCACCTCTTTCTCGCTCTCTCTCTTTCTCGGGTTTGCATCGGTTTTGTGGGAGGAAAAATTATGAGCCAGTGGCGTATGGCAAACCGTAAGGATCGTGCATCGTTTAGCGACACACACACAGGGTTATCAAAACCTTTTGTGGGAAAAATAAAGCGGAAATATGTGCTGTAGTTGCATTTTTTTGCATTCACTCACATAACGTGAATAAAACATTTTTTTTATGGTTTGTTTTTACATTGTTTTTTTCCTCCAAAGCTTGATGCGCTATCCATTGACACATGGTCGACAGAGGGAGATGGGCAAAAGAGCATTTTAAATATTGTATAAATTGATGTTGTGCATTTTAATGCCATATAAACGAATATTTTAATATTTTATCTTTCATACATACGTTTTTAGTTATTTTTTTTCCTCTGTCTAACTGTTTTCCACGATTTTCAAAGTAGAAGGGTGGTTGACAAATGAAACGTATAAATAGAGCAGCTTAGTGTGTGAAATCTGTAAGAGGAAATATAAATTTGATAGTGTGGAACGATCCCAACGCTATCTTTCTGTTTGTTTTAGATTTGTTAGATACTTTTTTAGCTTTTAAAAAATGGACCATTTTCTTATGTGTTTGACGCATTTCGCATTTCCGTGCGTCTCGCTTGCCGGATGTCATGGTCTACACAAAAACGGAAGAAAAAACCATTCGACACAAAATAACATTGGTAAAGAAAGTGTGGGAATGGCTATGTTTTCTTACTTTTGAATTAATTAATATAGTTTTGTGTTTAACAAGATTAACGATTATCAAGTGGACAGTTTTATTCAACATTTCAAGCAAAATTACACGAAAAAAGTGAAGATAAATGTTCTTTTATTGAAAAGTTTATCACTTCTTCAGTTTGTATTCAGTATTATACAGTATTCCAACCCATTTTAAAGTAAATATGTAAATAAAAAGAACAAAGATGTTTTCTTCGTCAACTGTTTTTTTGTATTATCTATAATGACGACCTACACATCGCCGTTTTCAACTATCAACTATTGAAATATGACTATAAATGTATATTTTAGGATAATTTTGTATGGATCAAAGAAATGTTTAATTTTTGACGTCAATGGAAATAAAAGAACTGCAGTTGACTAAACTATTTTTTTATTGGCTGAACACATCAAGGTATGATATACATATACATATACAAATAACAGGTGGGCTGATAATTGTTTGGCCTATGATAGTGAAACTTATTTTTTTTGCAACATTTTTTTTTATTGAACATACATCCCTTCAAGGGCTATACACCGAGTATAGCGATCTTTCAATGTTTCGTTACCATTTCGTAGTATTATTTGTCTTTTGCTTCAAAAAAGGCCTTACTTTCGGCTTCATCCGACGAAAATTTCTTCCCAGCAAGCATCCTTTTGAGATCAGAGAAAAGGAAATAGTCGCTGGGAGCCAGATCTTTTGAGTACGGTGGGTGGGGAAGCAATTCTTAACCTAATTCATGAATTTTTGCTATTGTTTTCACTGATGTGTGGTCCGACGCGTTGTCTTGATGAAACAAAACTTTTTTTTTCTTCAAATGGGGTTGTTTTTTGACGATTTCGTCCTTCAAACGCTCCAATAACTTGAAATGGTAGTTAATGGTCATTCCTTCCTCAAGATAGTCGATGAAGATTTTTCCTTGCAAATCCCAAAAAACTGACGCCATAACCTTGCCAGCTGATTGTTGCGTTTTTCCCCGCTTTGGAGCAGGTTCATCGTGTCCAGTCCACTCGGATGACTGTCTGTTGGACTTTGGCGTGTAGGGGTGACGCCAAGTCTCATCCATGGTAACATATCGACGCAATTAACTCGGATTTATTTCGCTCAAACAGCTCCAAACACTGCTCCGAAACATCAACTCGTCGTTGTTTTTGGTCAAATGTGAGCTCGCGCGGCACACATTTTGCACAGCGCTTTCTCATATCCAAATACTCGTGAACGATATGTCTAATATGTTTCTTAGATATCTTTAGGGTGTCAGCTATCTCAATCAACTTCACATTACCGTTGCTTTTAATTATTTTCTGGATTTTTAATGTTTTCGTCTGTAATCAACTCTTTTGGGCGTCCACTGTATTCACCGTCCTCAGTGCTCATTTCACCACGTTTAAATTTAGCATACCAATATTTTTTGATTGATTTTGGTAAAGCAGTGTCTAAAAACTCTTCATCAAGCCAATTTTAGGCTTCGACTGTATTTTTTCCCTTCAAAAAGCAATACTTTATCATCATGAGAAATTCCTTCTTTTCTATGATTACTCGAGACACAAAAATTGCGTCACACAAAATGCTCTAGCTCACTAGGTTATTGTCCCAGTGCTGCCAAATTTTGACAGAACTCATTTGAAGGTTCGCACAAACTAAAAATGATGAGGATTTAAATCTTCTAGCACCATTAATGTTTTAGGCCAAACAATTATCAGCCGACCTGTTATATAGACACCTATTCCCAGCTGGTCGTTCGTCAGTTAGTCGGAACCGTGGTTGTCGTGAAACTAAATGTTGGAATTTCTTCTCTGTTGGCTCGATTAGATAGCATTTTTTGATAGAAGTTTTGCTTTTGAAAAAAAATTGATTGATAACAGCTAAGTCAGTAGCCAGTAGTCTTTTCGAACGACGACGCAATTACTGTTAAAAAGATATTTTTCACAAGCACCGGCTGCCGCTCTTTCTGAGTAACTGTCACATGAATAGTTTTCTGCGAAAAATAACCAAAACAAATGGTTTTTCCAGCATATCTGCGCGAATAAAAAACAACGTTTTCGCTCGAATAACATCTAATGCTTGTGGTGATGACTTGTTTTGCATTGTTAGTTTATTTAGTACGTAGTTCTAGCAGCATTTCAGTTGCAAAATGTTAAAGAAACTTATTAAACGCACTGGCTTAGGTCATCATAGACCCTATTTGATGGTATTACTATTTTTCGAATACCTTTTTGGAATATTTTTTCGTCTCGTTTTTTGAGATGTATTTCTATTGCCATATCGTATTGCTTTCTGGCATGTTATGGTCTCTTAATCTCGCTCCAGGAATCGTAATGAACATCGAAACATGTTATTCCTATTTTCTGCGAAAATAGATTCCTACCGATCTAAGCACTCTTGGCCATCGTTTGTCTTATCCGATGATTAGGAGGTTCCCTGCTTTGCAACAAAGTCTATTACGGCTTAATCCGGCGTGTGCATACGACTATTCAAGGACTACAAAGAAGATGCTCGCTTTTCGTAATGTAGCGTTTATATGAGCTGTGCAAAAACGCTCATTTTTGGTGAAAGATGGTTCCCTGGATAACCTGCCCTTTTGCTGCCAACACGCATATTATGATTAAGCGTGTGTAAATAATTTATCTCTTGAGATTTTCTTTGTTTCACGAAGCTCTTATTCGTGTTCGTGGAGATGACGACATGGGTGTGGGGTACTGATTATGTTGTAATGATGTTGTGCAAATATCTGAACTAATAAAGATGTTCGTATTTTAGACATTTTTTTTAATACATTGGTATCGTAAGTAAATTCGCAGTTTACTAATGTTCGAAATGTATTGTGGCTATATACGGTGGGTTCTCTTCTCTAATAAAAAAATGTTTCATGTTTCATGGGAATCCTCTAAGCACAGGAACGCAAAAGCAGCATCTCCTTCCATCGGGGGGTTCCATCAAGCGCGGACCACCCTACTGTTCGCGACCATCCGCCCGGGCAAGAGGAAATCGCTAATTAAAACCCCTAAAGTTTTATTTGCTTTATTTTTTAAGGCTTTTCCAACATTTCCCAACGTTGTTATTTGTGTTGTGTTTGGCTGAGGATGAATGTGCACAAGCGGAGCAAGTTTATGTTATCATCTACAGCGAAACAACCACAATTTACCGTGGTGTGCGGTATGCTTCTCTCTGTCGGGCCTGTTGGTGTGCTCTTGAGTGCCGGTTTTAATATTGCCCGAGCATATGATGTGAACGAAGCCTGGTACCAGACGACCAGAACTTTAACGAATGCTTTGGAAGGTTAGCAGAGTGTTAGCACATTTGCTTTGAGATTTACTGCTTAGAAGTATCGGCTGTACTTAGGTACTGTTTTAGATTTTGTGTAACTCACATAAGGTTTCGCTAATAAGAATCATCATTTTGCTTATCGAAATCTGCTGATAGTTTTTGTTGTGTTCAACAATTTATTTACAATTGATAAGAACAAAAACAGCACAATGTAAAAATCTATGCACCCTCGCTAAGTGTACGTGTTTTCTTTTTCTTTTACGTTATGTTTCGTCTCCTTATTTGCGAAGAAGCAGTAGAGCGCAGCTGTTGACATGGCGAGCGTAAATAGCGACATAAGAAGCGGGTAGCGTAAGTGCCTTCGTGGCGCAATCGGTTAGCGCGTTCGGCTGTTAACCGAAAGGTTGGTGGTTCGAGTCCACCCGGGGGCGCAATTCCTTTTTTTTATGTCGAACTTAGACTCCACGTTTTATTAGTACATTGGAGTAATGATAAAATTAATTGGAAACATATGCGGCATAATTCTCTACGCACGGTACAGCGTCACGATGAGTGTTTCAGAGTTCGTAATTTAATTCTGATTTATTTAGTAAAACGCTCTAATTTAGGCTACCACCTCATGTTATTTGTTGAATATTATTGTGATAAAAATGTTAAATAATGTCTAACATTACTAAAAACTTGCAGATCATGCCTGAAAATCTATAGATTGCTGTTTATTTATTACGTGTGCCTATGCATCTTTCCAACAACAAATTATGAAATGTTAGACACTTATAATATTGTGAATGAAGTAAAAAACAGTACATACAGATTTTCATACTTATATCTATTACTTTTGTCGCCCAACTTATGCGTATTTAGTATAAAATAAAGCAAAAGTTACCTTGAGTTTCATGCTTTGCTTTGACGTCATACACGATAAAGTGCGTGAGCAAGACAATTAACACGAACGATCGTTAGTTAGTGGTTGTTTCGTTTTACAATTAGCGTTGTTGATTGCTTTTTGGCGTTTTCAAAATGTCATTCGATCTCTGATTGATTAAATATTTCATTGGAAATCGGTACGATTCAATGACCGAAACAATATAAATGTGTCTTGCTCCAGCTTCAAAATCGTTACGCAAGTTCGCAGGAGCGTTATGCAGCCTACAAGGAAATTCGATGATTAAACTTTCTTCACCGCTCGGGACTTCCAAGGACTAGTACAAACATTGTTTTACAAGCAAAGGTTTTCCGAGGAGCAGAGAGAACACTTCAGAAGAAGTTGTTTCATTTCAATTCCGCTATGTATGCACACCCTGTCTGTGTGTGTGCGCACCGCTTTTGCCGTCAGTACTTTCATTTTATGGAAAGAAAATCCAAAACGTTTTTTCTCTTAGCTGCCGTGTGTTTTTCCTTCTTCTCTCTCTCATTTAATGTTTGATGCAGCTTATTTCTTTTTTTTTTCGTTCTGTCTCTCTGGAAGCTTCGTTTGAATATGCACGAAAACTTGAGAAATGACGATGATGCATATACACACACAGCAGTTGCTGTACCACATCGCAATGTTTTGACAGACAGACCTCCAGCGTAAACTACCAGTGTAGTGTGATGCTCTTGGGGCTTCGGTGGCTTCCCGGTTGGCTCGCACGAGGCCGAAACATAATCAGTTTTGCCGCCATTGGCCTACTGCGCGAGAGGGTGGAAAGTAATGAACGTACGAAAAATTGGTTGTGGGTTTGGGGGAAGGTGTGGTGGTAGGCGGCCGGGAACGCGCTTGGCGGTGTTTTTTTTTTCATGTCAAGGTCTTTGGCAAGCTAGCGGTGCGTTGCGTTTGTAAGGTGTGCTTTTCCGGCGCTTTGATTCACGTTCGATTATGGCGCACATCACACCGAACGTACTGAGGAGAAGCTACTTTTTTATGTATTTGCCGCTGTTCTTTTTACCTTTTTTCTATCGCATTATTGTTGGGGGTTTTTTTTCAAAGCGTTTCACGCTTTTTTTATACTTTTGTGGGGTTAGTATATTTGCGGCAATTTTAACTTGTATTTTCAAAAGGTCTTGCTTAAATTAATTGTCCACGCAAGACCTTAAATGATTTCTATTTTCGAAAGTAAATGTTGCTTTAGTACACGACATTTTATAGAAATATTTTGAGAATGTGTGCTTAATATACAAATTCTACTATTTGCAGTAGGTCGACGTGCGTTGAAGTTATGATTGAAATGTCCAAGGTCCTACATGTTGTGCAATATACATACTAGTGATGAGAAATACGGCTCCGAAGCCGGAGCCGGCTCCGATCGGTTCCAATAATTTTCGGAACCGGCTCCGGAGCCGTTAGTTTGGAGCCGGCTCCGGAGCCGTTAGTTCGGTGCATTCTTATAATTTAAATTTAATAATAATATAATAATTAATAATTAATAATTAATTTAAACAACATGTGGGTGCGGAGCCGGCTCCGGAACCGTGGGTGCGGAGCCGGCTCCGGAACCGTGGGTGCGGAGCCGGCTCCGGAGCCGT
>KZ061824.1:308778-325546 GCA_002091835.1 Anopheles maculatus
CTCTCTCTCTCTCTCTCTCTCTCTCTCTCTCTCTCTCTCTCTCTCTCTCTCTCTCTCTCTCTCTCTCTCTCTCTCTCTCTCTCTCTCTCTCTCTCTCTCTCTCTCACACACACATATACTTGTTGGAAATGTAATCAGTAACCAATTAGCCGAAAAAACAGTCTGACCCGGTGTGTTGGCATGCAGTCCGTTTTGCCTCTTGTTTGCACCACACGTCGAACACACTTCAAAGGGTAATTGGTAGTGATAGGTTTTTGACGTGTGAGCGAACATCAAACACATTTAGGGTATGGTTGATTTGGCGGGTTCGAGTGTGGTTCGTTGGCTAATTTTAGTGCCGATGGTAAAGGGAATAAAATAATATACATTTTGTTTTGTGCGCTTGATGGGTCGATGAGATTTTGTTACGATGGTAAGAATGTTTAGTCTGCAAAAGGTCAGAAGGAAGATTCGCCCCACACTTTTTTTGTGGCTTTTATATGGGAACATATATTATAATAAATGTAGACATATTGTGAAATACTTCGTTAATATGATTTGAACGTTCATTGGGCGTTCTTTCAGTATTTCTATAGTTTGCATTGGTAGGAAGTATCTGAAGTAAATTTTGTGTAAAAAAGTAAAATTTTCCTATTTCTTTCATATACAAGGTGGTTGATGTTAATTTGACAGTTACTATTCTGTTTATAATTTATGATTTCCTTAACATATCAACGGATCAATCGGAAGCTAACGTTATATACTATCTGGTAAAAAAATTCAAGTGCAACAAAACAGTTTAACCCTTCCGAATTTGAACGAAGTTGAACGTGACTCTAATCGATCGTCCAGCAACACGAAGCTGGAACTAGTGGAGAAAATGTGGAGTTCGTTTTTACGGCCCTTGTTAGGGACATGGTTTTTCGAAAAGTTGCACCAGGTTAAGATGTCCGATTGAGGCCACAATCGATGCCGAAGGCGGATATTTTGAATTATTTCAATACATAGCTTGTAAAGTTACTCTTTTTACAAAATCAAATTGCCCTAAATGATATATTCTACTAGTGATGAGAAAAACGGCTCCGAAGCCGGAGCCGGCTCCGACCGGTTCTAATAATTTTCGGAACCGGCTCCGGAGCCGTTAGTTTGGAGCCGGCTCCGGAGCCGTTAGTTCGGTGCATTCTTATAATTTAAATTTAATAATAATATAATAATTAATAATTAATAATTAATTTAAACAACATGTGGGTGCGGAGCCGGCTCCGGAACCGTGGGTGCGGAGCCGGCTCCGGAACCGTGGGTGCGGAGCCGGCTCCGGAGCCGTTAGTTTGGAGCCGGCTCCGGAGCCGTTAGTTCGCCGGCTCCGGAACCGTGGGTGCACTCCAGAGCGCACATCACTGATACATACATTAATTTATCTTGAACAGAGTCCAGGAATTTGTCGAATTTTGTAGCTTCAACTCGAAAACTTCGTAATAGTTAGACTTCACAGAGTGTATGAGTAGTTGTGTACGATTATTGTCGGTTTTGGAGCATACTTTTACTTTGCTTTTATATACGCAATCGCAAGTGTTTGAGGTAATCGCACCTCAAACCCTCAATTGCTAAACATAAACAAACCAAGTTTTTAATATTGTCAGCTTAAGTTTGATGTACCGTTCGCTAGGAATAACGAATGCATTTTATTTTCTTTATACAAAAAAGAATTTCTTTTACAAAATCTTATATCTCGATCATTCATCATAACTGCGAATGGGAAGGGCCAAAGTAACTGGGCAACTTTTGGGCACTATGTTTTATGTGCCAAAAGTTAAAACTCCTCCTTTTGGAAAAGACAACAAAACAATCTCACTCGCAGCAACTTCGCGGTGAATTATTATGATACTGCCGCTTTTCGGGGGGGGGAGGCCATCAGCATCAACTTTCAGTCTTTCTCGCTCCTGAACGCGCATTGTTGGTGGAACTTTATTATTATTTTTTAGCTCAAAACTCACACAACCTCCCGAGCGCGCAAGTTCGTAGCCTGGGAGTGCTTGGTGTCTTCGTCAGCAGTGCTCACGGCCATCAGTAGTAGGTACTTGGTTGGTACACCGGGCGTTGGTGCACTTCATCTAAGTCTGCACCGTTTCCAGCTCAAGCTCCAAGGGTAAAAATCTTTTCCTCATGCGCAAGAAAAGTTCATCCACTGTTGTTCAAGATGGATAAGGAAAAGCTCGACAGCTACTTTATATATGTATTCGCAAAAGATTTGCTTTTGTTTTTCTTCTGCTGTCACCTACCGGCGTCGCGGAATAGTTTCATTTGTGTTACTTGATTTCATTGAGAGCTTAGCGGAGTTTTCTTACGCTGCCGTATTGCATTTCGGGAAGAAATATTGAGATGTTGAAGGACCGGGGACGCGCAAAAGTATAAAGGAAATCATTAATCTAAACAGCGCGAATCATGGGACGTGTTTTTCGTTTCGTCATGAACTTTGAATGCGACTAAAGAGGACTAATGCTGTTGTAATGGTACTGATAAACTACAGTTGGGTTCATGCAAGAAGCTTGTCTTTTAAATAATAGTACGTTGTATCGTTATGCAGAGCTTTTGGGAGGTAATATTACCAAACTTAAAGGGCATTTTGTTTTACTTAACACACCCGCATACAATTTAGGATTCATTCTTAGTTGAGAGTCCTATTTATAGAGTCCTATAAATTTTCTGTTTCATGTCATCTACTCTCACCGCTGTCATCGTTGCATACACACTCCATCTTGGACCTTTTTCGTTTCATCTCTTTTACAGTCGTTGCCGTCAAATTTTGGCTCTAAGTCACCTATTTTTGTCTCGTAATCAGCAATTTTTGACAGCGCTCAACAATTTTTGTCTCTAAGGCATCTATTTTTGACAGTGCGCATCAATTTTTGACCCGAAGGCACCAATTTTTGACAGTGCGCATCAATTTTTGACTCTAACGTACCAATTTTTGACTCTAAGTCATCAAATATTGTCACATTACAGTAAATGTTATATTGTTGTATCGCAGATATGAAAAACTAACATTATTCAATGTGTGTTCAATCAAAACAAGTTCTATTTAATTCATTTAACTAATATATAATCAAATTTTGAAATTTTATTTTAGCCATGTATATAGTAGGGTAACTGTAGCAGTTTTCGGCAGTGTGCCGATTTTCGTCCGATCTGCTTTGTGCCGATAGTTCGGTAGATCTCTTGTGTGTTAGTAAACTAGCGCGTGGAAAATTGGGAAGTTAGATTTTTCTGATAGACACATTGTATGTATTCAAAACAAAATATGCAAAAAAAAATATTTTTGTTTACTTGTTTGGGTATTTAAATACTAAATTATATACTTTAGCACTATCATTATTTTATTCTGCTTTGATTTTCTTCAATTGTCCATAAAAAACTATTAAATTTGTCCTGTTTTTATTCAGAGTCAAAAATTGTTGACTTCCAGTCAAAAATTGATGCGCTCTGTCAAAAATTGGAGCCTTCGAGTCAAAAATTGATGCGCTGTGTCAAAAATTGTTTACTTCCAGTCAAAAATTGATGCGCTCTGTCAAAAATTGGTGCCTTCGAGACAAAAATTGATGCGCACTGTCAAAAATTGGTGACTAAGAGTCAAAATTTTGCGGCAACGACTGTATTTCCATATCGCTGACTTCATAAAGTGAAATTACTTCATGCAATACATATTTCATGTGGCTTTCATAAGGAGCTTCCCGACCATGATTATTTCTTGTCACTTAGTCTGGGATTTTGTGTTTTAAATTTCGTACATCTCTCATCCCTGCTGCTGTTGGAGAATTTCGCTTCCAAACCTTTATCTTTCACTTTATTCGAGACTTGATTGCAAACAAATGCTGAAAATGCTGAGAGCAAGAAGACGTGCTTCGTTTCATTCTTTACCCGGCTATCCTGAATGTGAAATTGTGCGAAACTCTGTGTTCGCTTACTCTGTGCATCCATTAATATCATGCACACAAGTATGGTACGGTTTTGAACGTAGCAATGTTGACATCCAAACGAGACACCAAATTGTAATGTGGAGATTTGCGGCGTCAGGCGTCTGGTTTTGGGTCTTAATGCATATTAAATGTTGCAGTAAAATTAAGCCATATGCATAATGCGAGGCTATAATAATGAAGAAAAGTGGAGGAGAACGATATATACCAACAAATCAAGCGTTTAATCGTGCATCTTATTTTCTCCGTTTATTATCTACTAATCGTTTCTTTTCGTTTTGCTTTTCAGGTTACGTAAGAGAATCAAGAAAAGGTATGTACGTTTTGGTTTATATTTTGCTGTTTTAATTTTGTATATCCTGTTTTTTGTTAATATATATGAAAAGTAATTAAAGTCCATCTTCAGAATGTGTTCATGAAGACACTGCAAAAGGAACATTTTTGAAAAAAAGAAAAGTATTTTAATATACGATGAAACCTGCACAGACATGTTCAATATGTCCCCTCGATGAACGTTAATGCCGCCTCCGTTTAGCAGTAATGGAGGTAGAAAATAAAATCAATTTTAAATAATTGAAATAACATCCTTTACTTGTGATGGGCTCCGAGAGCTTTGCTTTGAAGTTGAAGAAAGCTTTTCGTCATATGAACTGTACCAAGATGCTTAAAGCATACTCAAAAACTGATCGTCTGTGGGGTGTCAATTGAGTTTATGCTCGTTAGACGCTTCACTGGCGTGTGCGGCAGACAAAACATACGTTCTTACGTTACGATCGAGCCGGTACATGGACTAATGAGACAAAATGGGTTTTAAAATTAAATTGCCTGCTAGAAAAAGGATACACGTTTAACGCTCCCGTTAGAGTTTGATTTCAAAATGGTAGCTTTTGTTCATTTCGTGCAAGCGAATGGCAAAAAAAAATAGGCGAACAAAAATGTATCCTACGGTTGTCTGGTGTGTGTGTGCGTATCGATGAAATAATTTTATTCAAATTTTGCACACTCCACTGGCTGGGATTTTTTTTGTATGAATATTTAAATTGTTATTTTTTGGAGCGGCCTGTTGGCTATAATACCTTTCGATCTGTGATGTGTATGCTCGGGGCCCGAAATGACAGGATGGATGGATCTTTTCTCTATCGATCGTTGCCGGAAGGCAAACTAAGATGGGATCTCGTTTGACAGCGGTGAGAAGAAACCATGGACAAGCATGCTTTCGTTGGGACTTTTCGTATTTATGTTCCTGAGATCCTTGGTATGTTGATTTTTGTGTACTGTTTTTTTTTTGTTCTGGAATCCGCTTGGAACCTTTTTCAGCTACTTCGAACAATCCCTGCTAAAAATGCTATGGTAATGCCTTAAACGGCAGAGAGGGATTGGAGGAGTTTGTTCGTTCTGTTATTTTTACGCAAGAAAAATCCTGCCGCTCGCCATCGTTCAACCTGTTGCAATATTTAGCGTTTGAACCGAGGTACTTCATCCTTTTGCCTTTAAAAACAAGCTTTATTTTGTGTTCCTTTGTCTGTGTAATATAAGTGTTGTTAGATTGAGCATATTCTTTTTCGGAGCCTGAAGCATAAGGCGAAACGTCTGATTTAAACCTTTGAGTATTGTATTATATATCCTGTTAAGGAAATCATACACACTTCAGCTTTATAATGGAATGTGATTTTTACATGCGATAGTTTGCACACAATTCATGATATTTAGACAGTCACAGTCTTCGTAATATTGCAGTCAAGTTGAACATAATTTACTGCATTGCTGTTTCTTGTGACGTTGTCTTCTTAATCAGCAACTTGAGAAAAGACCTTATATTGTCTTTAACTCAATTAAACTAATCATTTAGAAGCGGAATCTTGCTCGTAGACCAAAGCATTTATAAGTCTCCGTTAGACCACGATAAGAATCTACAACAATGACACTTGTTGTCGTGTTTAGGAAAGAACTAGTCTTTAGAGAACAACATTGTTTCTATTGAATGAAGAAATCAATGTGTAGTTAACGATTACCATCCCAGAACTGAATTAATACATTTCACAAAAGGAAGATAGAAGCAGTGTTTATTTGGAAGATGCATTTGGAAGTCGTGGTATATGACGTATAACAATTTCTTGAAGGAATACACACTGATTGTTGGTTATATAAAAGAAAAACTTTCTTTCAGTCAGTTGCTATAAAAGATCGTTAAGAAAACATCGAATCTGAATACCCGAAGTATTGTGATTGCCCGAGATTGCATTGCAAACGAATTATTTATAGTTTCAGTCTCAAATTTTCAGAAAAATGCCCAATCTCCGAAGTTTTCACTTCCGAATCTCTGATGGTTCTCTCTAGCCTTACTAGAAGCAGAGAAGCCAACCATCACAACAGAGTTCCTGGAGCAGGCACTTGTTGGTAGCTAAAAAAATTCCATCTACCGTCATCTGACATATGCTGTTGGTTATTGTAATTCTAACAAACATATTAAGCCTGACCGGGATTCTAAAAGAGTGCGTTGGGTCCTATAGTTTTACGCGGCTTTAAATTTAATGAAAACCACCTGCTTTAAGATTTGCTGTATGCTAAAAGTGCTTATCGCAAACAAATTGTTTTAACCGAACAGTCGTTCGGAATTTTATAACTTTAATTGCATAACTTGTGACAGTCACAGTTAGCAGCTCTTTCTCTGGAGAACAGCAATAGGTCTTGAAGAAAGTTGCGCATCGTACAATCCGTCACCGTCCGCGTGTACACATCTTAGGTTAGCGTGTACCTTATGTACACCGGTGTTCTCTTACGTGCACTTTCGATTCACGACGCTAACTGGAGACGCACTTGTCACAGCCATTGCCGTTCTGTTATCTGAGATGTCATTCAGCGCCAAACAATATATTCAGCGTTCGCGCAGTAATGCACTCTTCATAATTCCCCCAAAGACAGCAAGCGTGCCTTGTTTGACCCGGCTATGAAAGAAGCTGTGCACGAACGTTTCTTCACGATAAGAGAGCGCTGCAACTTGCCTTTCGAGCCGGCCGGGGAACAATTATTCTAATGCTCACGCTAATGACATTCGCTCGTGTGTGTGTGTGTGTGCGCGCGTGTGTGTCGTGTGCACAATTGCACCAAACAAATGTGGTGTACAGTTGCAGTAACGCTTGTAGCGCAACTTATTGCGTTTAGTAATTAAATTCACTTACGAACCGTGACCTTTTCCGTGGCCCAAGGCACAAGCCAGCACTGCTTTCCATGTGGATACACTTGCGCGTGCCTCAAGGGGACGGCATTGAATTGAAAATTTCATCAAAATTGCACTTGACCAGCCGCACCTCAAAGCATGGACGGAGAAACATCTATAGCAATGTAGATGGTATAGTGTGATTGACATTGAATTCGTTTCTTGTTAAAGTTTGTTCGGTTATAAAGTTAATACGGTTGCAGGAAAATCTTTCAATGTTGACTGTTGATTTTCATTAATAGTTTTTAGAATGTTTGTAACGCAACTACCATGTATCTTAATAATATTTATATCGCTGCTCTTATATGTTTCTTAAGAAGCATCACAAATTGCACAATTGCAAATATGTTTTATGTAATACTGCTGCCGTACGGTTTTTGTAGGCAGAATTGTACACTATGTCGCTTATTTTAATCCTCCATAAGCTGAACATGTTACGAGAGAATTTAGCGTTTCTCTTCTCCATCGATCCGAAGAAACCTAACAGTGAAACATGTTAATCCTTCCGTGTTAGTAATTTTCTTCCCCACCGATGCACAACAAACCAGGTACAACAAACCGGTAGAACTGCTGGAATTGCTATGGGGAAGAATGTTTGTCTGAGAAAACTGAATGTATTTTAATTGTAATATTTCCGCTGTTTGAGCTAGTTTGAAGATTCATTTATTATTTGTCATCTGTTTTAGTGTTTTATACAGAAGCCTTTGCAGCTTTTGCTGATGGTGATAGTAATAATTTCCACCCAATAGTCTGTCCTGTGTGCAAATGCTCAAAAAGAAGCTCGTTCCGGTATTGCTCTGTATTTTTCCCCGAGCTGAACACAACAATCAAACTATGTGCCTGAAAAATATGCTTGAAACTATTATTTTTTCTCTCGGTGCGGATATGAGAGCCCGGCAAAAACTGCAGTATAATTATATGTCTAGTTTTCAACACGAACGACGAGTAGGAGGAAATGATACAGCGCCAAAGTTGAGCGTTTGCAGTTCCAGCACAAGAGTGCTGGACAAATTCGTGTGAATTTTTAAATTCGTATAATTTCATTAAAACTTTTTCTTGCTGCCTTCCTTTGGGGGACCGGTGAGCTATCTGCCTCCGTGCACTTTGACCGAGATAAGGCTAGAATTTCGAATTCAACGAATGTTTGCATGCCTTTGCTTGTGTGTGCCTGTAATATCGCAGATGCTCAGATGCTCCTCTGCTGAATGTTTATGTTGTTGCAGTTGCGTTAGATAAGTAGTAAACATTTGTAACCATAAAAACGAAAACTCTTTCAACTATGCTGTCATTGCTCCATATGTTGCGGAAAATTTCGTACTATGAGAATGCATTATGTACGGGATGTGGTGCCCAACAAATCGGATGGTGGCCCCCTCATTCCCTCGTGGCTGATAACGTAGGTTAGTGGTTGTAGTTTGGGAAACAATTTCCCAAATAAATAGTTTCGGTGATTACGGTTGTTTGTTTTTGTTGTTGTGCTGCTATCCAACTCGGGCATGATATTCCGCTTTCATCGTGCCACCATCGCCCGGAGAACCAGTGTGTGTGTGTGTGTGTGTGTGTGTGCGATATGGGCAAAGTGGGTCGATAGCAAATGTGTCAAGGAAATGTTAACAGCCCGCTGCACATTCTAATGAAAGGAAATTGTAAAAGGTCACAGAGCGAAAGGTCCCAACACCTGGTGGGTACTTCCTCGCATATACGATTTTGCACATGAAGATGTACGTACTCGTCTGTTCTGTGACACACTGACCCTGATATTTTTAGTTCGTTTCGGCGATTTGCTCGCTTGCGCATTCGTTTCGTGTTGTCCATTTGAAAAGGAAATATGTATACGGATGATAAGAACCAGTCCAAACAATAAAAAAAGTCATCAACGCTCTGTGTGGAATGGAAAAGTGCATCTCTTGTTCGGGTTGTTTCTGCATTCTGCTTTAGTCGAGAGCTTAATGCGATGAGATGTGTGTGGGTTACATGGAGACGCAAAACAAAGCGGGCATCATGTTACGCAAGATGGCGCAACTGAACTGTAGCAAAGTAATGGCAAGCATTAAAATGAACCTGAACCACGCTCGCTCAATGGTGAACTACTCTACCTGTCGAAGTTGTGAATGAAAAAGCTATCTACAGTGTACCGTGATAATGCGTCAAGAGGAGGGGGAATAAGGTATGACTGGATGAGGGTAAAACACACATACACACACACATATGGAGGAAAAGCGCAATTGCACTTTGTACGACATTGCAGAACTTGGTTGACTCAGACGCGAGAGGTGGTTCTATTCAGCGAAATGTGAAAATGAATTACAGAAGAATGATCCCACGAGCAAAGTCGTTTTGACGACATTCCATGAGACCGAGATGCATTACTTTGATCTGAGTTTTTTTTTGCTTTCTTATGTTGATCATTCTTCGTTGCTTTTACACTAAAGTTAAAGAAAAGATATATTAAATGAGCAAAATGTTGAATAAAGGACGATGAATATGTTTATTAAGGACGACTTTTAATCCTTAGATGAGTAAGGATAGGAATAGATCATGTTGCTGTGCAATATTGCGAACTTTTCTAAAGTGTTATTAAACAAAAACGGCCTTACCTCATTTCTATAACGAATAGACACTAAGAAAAAGAAGCTTTTAGCGTTTGTTGTTACCTAAAATCCGATTATGTATCGTAACCATGGGAGAAACTGTGAAATCAGTGAGCTGTTGCATCTCGTTTATGAAATTGGCATGTTCTGAGGCAATAAAAAGCTTTGCACGCGCTACACGGCCACACGGTGTCTGCGGTGATGCTGTGCGATGAACGATGGCAATGAAGATGCCAAAGAGAGAATATTGTGTAATCGTTTTGCGATCGCTTTTTAACACACATCACCATGCGTGCTACACGCGTATACTATGGTGGTGGAAGGTTAGCAGCATGGTGTTTGTTTCTTAATATCGTGCGAAACAACACCGAGACTGTTTTCTTTTTCGCACCGAAATCATTTTTCGAGCATAGTAATATTTATGAATATTGAATGAAGCTAATTATTATGATGGATACATTTAAAACCGATTCTGTAATAACCTTAAGCATTATAATGAGCGTGAGATTCTATTGTGTATTGCATTCAAGTTTAGGGGTGTAAAAACGTTAAAGGGACCGGAACCACTGTTTTCAGTTTAAAAAGTTAGAATATATGGTATATAGGGTAGTTCGGTGGCATATTGCTAGTTTTCAAGACGAAGAAACCAACCCATTTCCCGTATACTTGTCTGGTTATGGATATATAAACAGTTTAAGGATCAAGACAAGACTGAAAAGGACATCTCAAGGTAATAGTGCTTAAGATATATTGTGGTTATTGCCACAGTTACATCAATAACATCTGATTGATGATAATTATGACACCATAAAGTTATGAGACCGGTTCATTATGGTGGTTTGGTCTATCTGTGCTGGCTTTTTTTTTCAAATCAACAGACACAGGATTAGATTTTCGGTGTATATAGAAAAAACACGTTAAAAAAGACATAAACGGCAGATTAAGATAAAAAAAGAAGAATGTGAAGTTAAAACAATCTTTAATTAGATTTTCATTATGATTGGATTATTTACAAATCTTGGGAAATATACATAATGGTTATAGTTAAATGTTGTCCACTCCCCTACTGTATGCCTTTCCATTCCATGGATAAGATAACGCAATTCGTCGTCCTAGCTAACATCTTTGAGAATATCGATAGATTCTGGTGTGAGGAGAATATATTTTTGTGTACGCATGTGTATACTTTTTTCGAGCCCTTTGTAGGGAAGTCCATGGAAAATGTACTGCAACTAACTGCTTCTGCCACTGTTGTGCCAGTTAATGTTTGATAGACGCAAACAGTGACACAACGCAGAACCGAGCAAAACACGCTAGCTGTGGTTCCTTTATCCAGCCCTAGCCACCTTCTATCCTTCCAATGAGCCACTTGGGATCGCTTCCACATTGTTTGACGCATTGCCATCAGCGCACTAAGGACTGTCTCATCCCATTAATCCGTCTACATCTAGGGCCCCCGGCCAGAGTTTCTTTCGATCAAAACCTTCCGCAACATAATCAGCTGTCTCTTTATCATCTTCAGCACACCCCCTCCGTCCATTGACGGTGGCTTTGTCCTGCGGGCGATGATAAGAAAGTGAAAAATTGCGTACAAACCTGCCGACGACAGTCATTTTGTTGTGCCACGCTTACTCACCCGCTGGAAGAATTTCCTTGTACATAATGGTGTTTGACGTTGTGTGGACGTCGTCTAGAAATGAAGATACACCATCCGCTGACAGATGTAACAAGTGGTAATACGCTGTAGCTGTGACGCAACGGGTGCAGCAATATCGTCTACGAAGACCAATGGAATACAATAGACGTCAGAAGAGAAAATAGATCATTAAAAGGCTTACGTTATCGTATTATCAGGTTAATTTAACAGGAAAACGATCAACGCGAGACACAGATGGTGTAATTTAATTGGTGTTACTCGGAAACAATTACATTAAAGAAATAATTATATTCTCCCATTACAAAACAATACACGCAACTGTTGGAATTTATAGGGAAACAATTGTTATAAAAAGTGGCTCAAATTAGATACTACACAAGGACAGAAAATAATAGCATAGAACATTTGGCCAAAGATGGATAGGGAGGGCAGGACACTCATTTATGGTCACCAGAAACAGAGACGCCGACCTCGACTTCGTCGATACGATAGACATGTACGATCCATTGCACATATATGTCGAATCATGTCTCGATGCGGAGAGACCCATTCCGTGCGTTTCGCATTTGTCTTCTTTCATCCATAATAGAGGTTCTAGTGGTTGTTTCCATGGCCACCCAACAGCGGAACATGGATATCTCGAGCGAGCCCTCTAAGCCGGGCTGTGCATTAGTGTCCATCAAATAGTAATAAACCTGGCAAATAGAATTTGCTTGCAGCACCAGTAGCGTGATAATTTGCTACGGTTTCATACGACGACGAATGGTAGCAAAACTAAGGGTAAGGCAATATCGTACACTACATAGTTGCAAAGGAGAGCAGAAAAAAAGACTCCGTTTGTTTGCTTGGGAGTATCCCCAGTGCGTTTACTGGACCAGCTACAAAGTAACATTTCTGCTGTGCTTCAGCGTTGCAGCTTAACCTGCAGCGTTGCGACCGTTCTGTCGAAAATCAAGTGTACCTTCCTTCTCAACAGCTACTTTTATTAATGTTTGAAAAGCGGGTTTCGCGTTCAATCATTGCTTTTCCTTTCCGTTTGCTTGGTTTCGGCGAAAAAGGATCGATTTCACGGATGATCAAGCAAAGGTAAACGAGCCGGACTTCCGGATGTGCTCAGTGCAATCAATTTACATTAGCCCTGCTACAAACTGAAATTCGTGACCAAGACGAACTTGCACGGACTTGACACTCTGTGGAAAAACTGATTGGTAGGATCGAGATTTTCAGTGAAAATTGCATTTTCATATTCATTCGTCACCTAATTGTATTTCTTTTTGTAGTTGAATGGATTCAATTCAATGCTGGAACCTTTTTTTGCTTCCCGTATCCTACAATATTCCCTTCAACTACAGGATGCCAGCAAAACTCGATTGATAGAACCAATGTGAAGGGTGGTATATGGAAGATTTATAGCGTACGTTGGAAGGCAAAAAAAAAACTAAAAAAAGAGTGACGAAGAACCGATACCATGATATGCAAAACGTCCGGTCGTGTGGGTCGAGTTCCGTTTTCCTGTTTGCGTGTTGTAAGTCGGTCGAAGGTTCGAACGGGATATATCTCGTCCTTAAGCGTGGTAGCTCCCGTCATGTCAAGTCTGTTGCAAAACCACCCTAGCGGTGCATCCTTGCACCTTTCGTGAACCTAGTATCTTTTCGATTGGATGCCGTTGGCACACAGCTCGAGGGCTCTCCATTCGATTCTGGAGCATTACGTACTTCTGCTTCCACGGTATGTTTCCGGCGTGAAGGGTGCAACAATATTATTACCACTTGCCATTCGGCTGCTTCAATCCGTATAACGTTGACATTTACTACAACTGCAGCATAGCGGACCATGCCTGGGAGCCACACCATGGCACTATCAACTTCCGGAGCCATTTTTCTGTTGCGATTGACAACCGTGAAGCAAACATACACTCTTTAGCGTGTGGATGGTACCGTTCCTGTTTCTTTGCCCGTCGGAGTGAATCCAGTGTGTAATCATGATTCGTTTCTCGTTTCTTTTTCGCCACATTTCCGTCCCATATTCCATTTGCTTCCGTTTTGTCTGTATTTGTGCGCTTCAGAATGTCAAGCAATCTGGCGGAAAATAACAGAGTTTCCGGTATCACTTCTCTGGTCAGTCGCCTGTGCCAATGTTCACTGGGAATTACGGTGCATTTTAGAGGGACAACCCCATGAAAAGGACGCACCACTTGCTGCACGTGGGTGTGTGGGTGCGGCTAGTGGCTGAGACATTTCCCACGCGAATCTACCTCCAGCCGGGGATCATTACATTTCATGGATTATTGCACTTTCGGTATGCTCGTTGGAATGTAGGCAAATGCAAGGATAAGAAAAGTAATGTGCGCTGCGTTGTTTGACACATTTGCTTCAGACACATTATAACTAAAGTTAATTTGCCTTTCTTTTATGGTAAAGGATAGTTTTATTGATTCATCACAAGATCTTGCTTTTCTTACAAAGTGTCTATTTCAAACTCTTTATAAACGTTTTATCAATCGAGTTTTGCTGGCATCCTGTAGTTGAAGGGAATATTGTAGGATACGGGAAGCAAAAAAAGGTTCCAGCATTGAATTGAATCCATTCAACTACAAAAAGAAATACAATTAGGTGACGAATGAATATGAAAATGCAATTTTCACTGAAAATCTCGATCCTACCAATCAGTTTTTCCACAGAGTGTCAAGTCCGTGCAAGTTCGTCTTGGTCACGAATTTCAGTTTGTAGCAGGGCTAATGTAAATTGATTGCACTGAGCACATCCGGAAGTCCGGCTCGTTTACCTTTGCTTGATCATCCGTGAAATCGATCCTTTTTCGCCGAAACCAAGCAAACGGAAAGGAAAAGCAATGATTGAACGCGAAACCCGCTTTTCAAACATTAATAAAAGTAGCTGTTGAGAAGGAAGGTACACTTGATTTTCGACAGAACGGTCGCAACGCTGCAGGTTAAGCTGCAACGCTGAAGCACAGCAGAAATGTTACTTTGTAGCTGGTCCAGTAAACGCACTGGGGATACTCCCAAGCAAACAAACGGAGTCTTTTTTTCTGCTCTCCTTTGCAACTATGTAGTGTACGATATTGCCTTACCCTTAGTTTTGCTACCATTCGTCGTCGTATGAAACCGTAGCAAATTATCACGCTACTGGTGCTGCAAGCAAATTCTATTTGCCAGGTTTATTACTATTTGATGGACACTAATGCACAGCCCGGCTTAGAGGGCTCGCTCGAGATATCCATGTTCCGCTGTTGGGTGGCCATGGAAACAACCACTAGAACCTCTATTATGGATGAAAGAAGACAAATGCGAAACGCACGGAATGGGTCTCTCCGCATCGAGACATGATTCGACATATATGTGCAATGGATCGTACATGTCTATCGTATCGACGAAGTCGAGGTCGGCGTCTCTGTTTCTGGTGACCATAAATGAGTGTCCTGCCCTCCCTATCCATCTTTGGCCAAATGTTCTATGCTATTATTTTCTGTCCTTGTGTAGTATCTAATTTGAGCCACTTTTTATAACAATTGTTTCCCTATAAATTCCAACAGTTGCGTGTATTGTTTTGTAATGGGAGAATATAATTATTTCTTTAATGTAATTGTTTCCGAGTAACACCAATTAAATTACACCATCTGTGTCTCGCGTTGATCGTTTTCCTGTTAAATTAACCTGATAATACGATAACGTAAGCCTTTTAATGATCTATTTTCTCTTCTGACGTCTATTGTATTCCATTGGTCTTCGTAGACGATATTGCTGCACCCGTTGCGTCACAGCTACAGCGTATTACCACTTGTTACATATCTGTCAGCGGATGGTGTATCTTCATTTCTAGACGACGTCCACACAACGTCAAACACCATTATGTACAAGGAAATTCTTTCATTACTCAAATGTACTAATAAAACGTGGAGTCTCTAAGTTCGGCACAAAAAAAAGGATTTGCGCCCCCGGGTGGACTCGAACCACCAACCTTTCGGTTAACAGCCGAACGCGCTAACCGATTGCGCCACGAAGGCACTTACGCTACCCGCTTCTTATGTCGCTATTTACGCTCGCCATGTCAACAGCTGCGCTCTACTGCTTCTTCGCAAATAAGGAGACGAAACATAACGTAAAAGAAAAAGAAAACACGTACACTTAGCGAGGGTGCATAGATTTTTACATTGTGCTGTTTTTGTTCTTATCAATTGTAAATAAATTGTTGAACACAACAAAAACTATCAGCAGATTTCGATAAGCAAAATGATGATTCTTATTAGCGAAACCTTATGTGAGTTACACAAAATCTAAAACAGTACCTAAGTACAGCCGATACTTCTAAGCAGTAAATCTCAAAGCAAATGTGCTAACACTCTGCTAACCTTCCAAAACATTCGTTAAAGTTCTGGTCGTCTGGTACCAGGCTTCGTTCACATCATATGCTCGGGCAATATTAAAACCGGCACTCAAGAGCACACCAACAGGCCCGACAGAGAGAAGCATACCGCACACCACGGTAAATTGTGGTTGTTTCGCTGTAGATGATAACATAAACTTGCTCCGCTTGTGCACATTCATCCTCAGCCAAACACAACACAAATAACAACGTTGGGAAATGTTGGAAAAGCCTTAAAAAATAAAGCAAATAAAACTTTAGGGGTTTTAATTAGCGATTTCCTCTTGCCCGGGCGGATGGTCGCGAACAGTAGGGTGGTCCGCGCTTGACGGAACCCCCCGATGGAAGGAGATGCTGCTATTGCGTTTTAATTAGCGATTTCCTCTTGCCCGGGCGGATGGTCGCGAACAGTAGGGTGGTCCGCGCTTGACGGAACCCCCCGATGGAAGGAGATGCTGCTATTGCGTTCCTGTGCTTAGAGGATTCCCGGCGTTACATTACACGGTCTGCATTTGCGTATCTCAACTTGTTTGGTGCCTGTGTCTTGCCCGAGGAAGTTTTGACTCGTCTACAAAAACATAACTCCGTCGAACGTGAAACGGGAAAAGTATGTGTGTTTGGTGGAGGTTTTTACTTAACAGCAGCAGTTCAGTTCTCAAACCGCTAACATTGCTACTGCTTATCAACTTGCTTTGATATTCATACGCAAAAGAATGAGAACGTGATATAAATCTGGGCAGTACCCCCAATGTTACAGTCGCCCGTATTAAGGAATTCAGTACGTATTCAGTGTTCAAAATTTGAAAACATGAAACATTTTTTTATTAGAGAAGAGAACCCACCGTATATAGCCACAATACATTTCGAACATTAGTAAACTGCGAATTTACTTACGATACCAATGTATTAAAAAAAATGTCTAAAATACGAACATCTTTATTAGTTCAGATATTTGCACAACATCATTACAA
>KZ061825.1:7838-81186 GCA_002091835.1 Anopheles maculatus
AAGTTCGAGAAGAACTTCATCTCGCAGGGCAACTACGAGAACCGTACCGTGTTCGAGTCGCTCGACATCGGCTGGCAGCTGCTGCGTATCTTCCCGAAGGAGATGCTCAAGCGTATTCCGGCCTCGATTTTGGCCGAGTTCTACCCACGAGACTCGCGCCACTAAGCGTGAACACTATCCTTCTCTCGCTCTCCGTTCGCATTGCTATTCATTGACGGTAGATAGATAATAGGGTAGTGGTGCGATTGTGTTTCGTCGGTTGGTACTGCTTCCGCTAATCCTTCTCTTTATCGCTAGGAGCAAAGGAGGTATTTGTAAATAGTGGTACGAACACACGATAATCCACGATATAATGCATTCCTTTCGAATCCACAATTTAAATGGATCTATTTTATTTTGTTTGTTCTGCACCGTAATGGGTGGCGTTGTTTTGTTTAACGGACTTCCTACTTTGTACGTGCAGGCACGCGTGTGCAAGTGTGTGTGTGTGTGAAAAGCGGCTGGTCGTGTTTTGAAAGTCTGCTTCCACCAGCTACAGAAAAAAAAACGACACGAGATAATACTTTGACTGCCATCTTAACAGCACACGATGATTTGAAGGGAATTTTACCCAGCTCAGGCCACAAACAGTGTGTGCTGTCCGGTAGGGTGATCGTGCGTGCAGAAGATACGAGCATTGTGAATGGTTTCTTCGCACAATAAGATAAAAACAAAAACGAATCCAAACCAAGCCAACAAAGGGAAAACTAACATCAACATAAACGACGACGACAACGACGAAAGAAGCCAAGAGTCGCAAAAATCGGCGAAGAAACCCAACGCTCGTATCGTCGTTTGGATGATATGCGAAGCTCGTAAACAGCATCCGGACTGCGCATAACTCTAACGAATGCACGTACCGCAACGGACCGTACAACATCAAACTAACACCATGAAGAAAACATCCTTCGCATTTCCGTGGGGTCACTCGACTAATGGACGGATTCGCACCTGTTGGCTGCTACTGTTAACCAGTTGCATTCGGGAAAAGATTTGCTTAAAAGCATCGACCAAACGCATGGCAGAAATATGAAGAAGATGAAAGCAACTTTCCAAAACATTGACCAGCGCGCTAAGCGGTGAACACAGGGGGGTATAAATGGAGAAAAGCACGCAACGCAACATTAACAACACAACACTTTGTTAAATGCATATAATCATATACATATACATATATATATACATACACACAGAGAGCTTTGATGCTAATTATTCTTGTTTCGTTAGTAAGTTAGGAGGAGAACTCGAAGGAGTACCCTTTGCAGGCTTTCGGGCGCACCGGGCTCCACAAAGACTCCACGTTTTATTAATCACCCATCTTTGTTAGTAGTGTTGCATTAAGAGCATAGCTAAGGCGTTTCCTTTTTACATATTTCTTCGTATATATATATTTTTTCATCGTTTGTAA
This sequence comes from Anopheles maculatus, assembly GCA_002091835.1. NCBI lineage: Eukaryota > Metazoa > Arthropoda > Insecta > Diptera > Culicidae > Anopheles > Anopheles maculatus. The sequence goes on from KZ061825.1 coordinate 9,286, forward strand.
GGAATGTTTCGTATATTAATAGTAGTTGTTTTGTTTCATTTCTTTTGCCTGCTACGGCAATCTCAAAAGTATGCTCTCCATTTGTTTGGGCACGAATTGTAGCACCGTTTTTTGTTCACTCGATCGAAAACGTTCGCGGGATGATATGCTGTTTGTGGCGGCAATATGCTTCAGTTGGTGACGGTGTGCACGCAAAATACGGCGTTGAAAGAATGCACCCAAGCACTGGCGATCCCTTTTATTGACCTCCGTTTTTCCTACCCGTCACTCTGGTTATGCCATCTTATGCCATCGTACAAAATCGCAATTAAATCCCCTTTTAAATAGACCACGTTTTTGCGAGAGTGTCGGATATATTGGGAATAATGGTTGCGCTTTGAAAGAGTATACCCTTTAACATCCGATTGTTCGGTGTGTTGGTGTGTGTGTAAATTTCAAGCACTTTTGTTGCAACGGGATCCACTAGAGCAAAAGGTCGCTGTTGGTACGTAGCTTTTCGTTATCGTAATCTATTGGGCGGACATTTCGGTGCCTTCAGTCGTCGTCTAGTGGAAGTGTACTTGATGAGTGAGCGTACGCAATGTTACTTATGTTATACTGTCCATAAGATAAGAAGGCTCTACCTGACGCTGAAAAGCATATAGAAGATCCGTACGTTTTACGATGTATCATCCCTCCCGGTATGTGCTCCCGCTCGGGAGCAACAATCTTAGAATGCGGCACCGTCATATTAACCACCAAACCGGCCCGGAAGATGATATTTAGCTTTGCAAAAGCGCTGCATGTAGAATAATTCTGCACCGGTAGTGGATTCCAGCTTTCCAGCCCTACCGAGTGCGTTCTGTAGATGTGTTTATAAAGTATTAGGAGACCGTTTTCCGCACTTTCACAACCTGCGGCATATAAGCATTATCTACAGACGGGTGGAATAGAGAAGGTGAATGGTAAAGTTAGCGTAAATTTAAACAAACATTATTATTGCTGTATAATGACTACTTCACATGATCAAATGCAACAAATTAATGTGCAACAAAATAAAACAAACAGAAAACAAAACACACACACTAAGAAAAATAGAGCTATAGTTGCGAGGGCGCCAATATGCGCAAGTGCAGATGTTTTAAGTGTGCAGATATGTCATCCTGTATTAGGTCCATCGTTGAGAATGATAAGAATAAAGTGTAAAATCGATAAATTTGTGTGTTTGTTTAGCGGTACTTATACCGCAAGTAGCATTGATAAGGCGGTGGGTTATATGGGTTATTGGTGCACAGTGAGATAAACATATGGTTAGAATGTCTGCGAAATATCTTTTCAGCTTGGTTGCATGGTTGGTTGGTATATAGACTTTTAGTCATTATAATTCATTTGTATCTTTCTAGGATGCCACCATTGGATGATGACCTAGTAGTATGCCTCAGAATGGATGGTTAAATTATTGATAAAGAACGATGATTGATTGTGATTATTGCATATTACATTCCAATATTTCAGAAATTGTTATGTATGTGAAAACTTTATTGTTCGCCCTAAAGGGTTAACAAAATACCGCTTATATGTTAAGTACCTAACTTAACCTTATCTAACCTAGTAATACTGGGGAAAGTGTTACGGCGAGGAAAACAAACGGGAACGGAAAGAGGATACCGAGAGGTGGTAATCAAGAAGATGGGAAGAGGAATTGAAGTTGCGAATCGCTCCTGCCTACTAATGTACGGCGAGTATAACCACAGGGGGACGTGAACGGAGCAAACGTGAAGGAACACATAGGGCCATCGAGGAGCCTAGAACACGTACATCAAGGGCATTCAAAGGATCCGCTGGAACAAAAGTGGACTGTGAAAAGGATCGGCGAACTTCTAGTGACCGCAGACCAAGTAACCAACATCTTTTCTCGTAACAAGGCAAGCCAGTAGACAAACCACCTAGGGATTTGCGTGTTGTAAATTTCGTGAAAGACCTTTGGACTCGGTCGATGCGGTCAATGTGAAACCTGGCGGTAGGGAACCAGATCACAAAAAACAAGGTTTTAAGGCATCTGGAGTCGCTGAAATCGCTCCAAAACACCAAGAGTCCTTCGAGCTCTAGACACTATTGTCTATATGGTGGATGATGTTCAGACTCGTGTCCATCCAAAAACCCAGATCCTTGATAACGGATACGCGATTGATTGGCACATAGGGGCATAGGGCTAAACAATAGGAGCGCGGGAACGACAGAACGAAATGACGATGAAGTTGGTTGAGGTTACACCAAGAGGAAACACGATTAATGATATATTGGAGGTTAACACAACCATTAGGAGAGGAGATGGGAGAAAATAATTTCTAGAAGTACTTGAAACACTGGCAAAAGTATGCTTCTTCTAAGAAGGGTTCCTTCTCCACGGCAACCTTCAAAAGCTTTAAATGATTTAATGTAAATTCTTCTTTGTATGTATTCCCCTTTCATTCCAGTTCTTAACCTGGGGTCAACACGCTTTTTTCCGAAAGGGTCAGACAGAAATCAATTACAATTCCTCAATTAGTTATTTTCCTTCCTTATTCAATAAGGACGGCTTGGTGCATTTTTCACATGATGATACTTGCTGTTTGATACTTACTTCTCGTTTCAACATGATCTTACTTAAAACACGTAAAACATCTACTAGATACAACCTTGTTGTGTACTTAAGGCTAAGTCTTTATATTTTCTATTCAGCTAAGTCACATTAATTTCCTTACTGCAGGCGTTTTAGAACTCTGGTTCACGTTGATTTACTGGAACAGTATCTGGTGTCTTGTGTTCTTTACGAGACTGACGCATCTTTATGCGAGACTGAGCTTTATTCATGATCCATGCAGCTGTCCCAGTCGTTCGTTGTCTTGCATGTTGAGATCTTTAAATACCACCATTGAAATTACCATAGAGAGAGGAGCAATCCGTGGTTTGGTTTCGTTGCCGGTGGCAACAGTTGCTAACACGAAGAGATCGATATCAGCGTACTTATTATCCAGGGACGCATAGTTTAGATCAAGGAAGCCAGAAATGGTGGGCTCTAAAACCCCGCGAGTGGTGTTTTTTTATAAACCATTCGTATCTTCAAGTCCACCACGATCGTCCACCTCAGTATAATCTATCTCGACTTAAACAAGGAGTCTTTGTCACACCTCAGTGAGCCCTCAATATTCCTTGAAAAGTGTAATTTATATACGACTCACTTCAAGTCGATCGACATGCTGCCATGCGGTTGCTGGCAAGTTGGATTCCTTTTTCGGAGAATTTTTTCTCTCCCAAAAGTGGTGTCACACCAACGCGAACGTACACACACCCAGTGGTAAATATATGGTACAGTAAATCGAGACCCCTCTGCGTCTGGCTCTCGTCTCGATTTGTCAAACCTTTTTAGCCAGCACAGGTTCAATTCCCTTGTTCGTTCGCGTCGAAGGGTTTTGTTTGTCGTTTGGATTTTTCTTCCGTTCCCGAACTCGGGGCACCGAATGACGCGTGACGAAAGATTTTTGTCCTTTCGCAAGTGACTAGCAGGTAGAGATATTGGTAAATCGAGTTTGCTTAAAGGAGGGGGCAGGCAAAGAGGCACGTTCCCACTCGTGAGGTTAGCGATTCGTTTGGAAATTTTTTGCTTTCCCACTTGCGCCTGAGTGCTCCGAGTGCGGCGGTTGAAGAAACGGTGGTAAAGGGGAGGCTTTGAGAAGTCCTGGAAAAAAGCGAACCGTTAAATGGGGTTGAAGGTGGCAGGCATTGAAAGCAGAAAAAACACATCACCACCATCATACACTGACTGTGCGACTGTGTGAGGAAGGTTTTTGGAAGCTGTTTACTTACTTCGGCCGACGACGACGACGAGCGAGGGTATGTTTATTTATCAGCTGGCTTGTTTTGGAGTGAAGAAGGAATTGATTTGCCCACCAGAAGATGGAAGATTGGTGTGTGTGTGTTTAAATGGGAGGAAAGCAAAACGATGAGCTGGAATAAATTATGACGAAATTATCGACAGATTGCCACCCCTAAACATGGGACATCAACTCGGGAAAGTTTGAGAAGTTTTTGGCCAAACGTCGGAGAGAAAATGAGTGCTTTAAACAATTTCGAACCGATGCAAAACAGAAACCATGAACTAATGGCTTTTTAATCTGCTGCTACCCGTGAAGTTAGAAGCCCGTCTTCGAACGGTTTAAGTAGGAGTCGGTGGTCTAAATTACGATTTGATGGCGAATGTGCCGTCAGTTTGCTTCTGGATGGTACAGACGACAGGAGCATTATTATAAGGGGGTCAATTCCGCTAAAGCTTATGCAAATTTATGCCGCACTCATTGAAGCTTTCACCGATTCTGTTGCTGTGGATTTAAATGATTGAACTTTCTCCAACTGTGGCTTACGAAGAATCAATTAATGCACTTTAGTGTGTGAATATTAAATATAGTATCAATCCACCTTCATACCATATCTTAGGAACTGCGTAAATCCTTTCGGTAGAAACTTGCTTCTCAAATGCTTCTTTTTCCAATTTCCATTTCCAATTTTGTTTTCTATCAAAGAGTTTATAAAACGATCACAAACTTTCCTTTTTTTCCAACCGGCTTGTGAAAGTTTTCGTGCTTTGCATTAGGTTAAATATGAAAGCACTGAAAAAATGTTAAACTTTCAGTTGCTTCTTGCGAACCTTTGACGGTATATTTTTATAGGCGAAGCGTTATAGAGTTCCCAATCGGTCAGACATTTGCATGAATTGATATGATGATTGGCTGATTGGTTTCAATTTCCGTTCTTTATTGGCCGGGCTTATTTTGGAGAGTTTGAGAATTTTTCACATCAGAAAGTTTGTGGCACCGCACAGAACTTTGTTGATGGGTGTAGCAGTATTACTATTATTATTTTTATTATGGAAACTTGTAAAGGGACGTAAAGCCTTGGTGGGTAGGGAAGAATACGTAAGTATACGAAACGAACCATCTCAGGAATGATGATTTGGAAAGACTTTTAAATCGAAGAATTCGTGTTTAGGGTTCGTTTTGTTTTGTATCACCATTTTATTTTGAGGAAAGTGTTTTTTGAACAGAAAATGGGAAGAGTGAAGAGGTTCAGCGTTTCCCATCGACAAAAGAGAAAGCTTTGCATCACATTAAAGCGCCTAGCGACAAAGATGACGAACATTTGCATGCGGACATAGATGAATATGGTTGAATGGATTCTGATTCGCGTATTAAGATGTCTTCCAACGACTGTTGAGTCGAGGGAAAATGTGTTGTTTAGTAAATGTCCAAGAATTTAAACTGTGTCACAAATAAGGCTAGTCGATCGAAGTTAAAAGACCCTGAGCAATTATAATATAATCCCTACCCTCTGTGATCATCTCTTTCTCATTGTTGACCTCATTTCAGGTCGATCAGTCAAGAAGAAATCTTCTTTTTCTTTCTTGGCCTGCTTCTAGGGAGCACGTCTGATAGATATGGTCTGGTGTCTAATCGTTCTCCAGGAAACTCGTTCCACAGCTGCTCGGTCCTCCACTAGCGGCTGCATACAATCTCCTTCAGGTCTGACTCCACTTGATCCAGTCAACGAGCTTGCTCTACGCCTCGTGTCGAACGGGTCGCTGACATGGCAGGGCATGAGTCCGGCATCCTAATCGTGCCCTAACCAGCGCATCCTTCCGGGTTTAGCAACCGTCATGATGTCTGCATCGCCAAACAGCTCAGCTAGCTCGAGGTTCATTCTCCTTCTCCACACGCTCTGTTCGCACACACCGCCAAAGATAGTCCACAGCACCCGCCGCCGCTCGAAAATGGTTAGTGCAATGGCGGCCTCCGCCAGCATAGTCCAGGACTCGTGCCCGTAGAGGACTACCGGCCGTATCAGTGTGCGATATATGGCGCATTTCGTGCGTTGTTGTAGTCTTCTGGATCTCAGGATTTTGTGGAGCCAACAATTCGGATTTCGCAGCTTACGTTGTTATCCGAAGTTACGATCGTGTCAAGGTAGTAGAACTCCTCTACTACCTCAATATCGTCTCCGTCAATCAACACTCTGCTTCCGAGTCGTGCTCTATCACGGTCAGAGCCTCCGGCAAGCAGGTACTTTGTCTTCGTCGCATTGACCTTCAATTCAATCCTATCGGCCTCGCGTTTCAGTCGGGTGTACGCTTCGCGCACCGCCACAGATATTCGGCCGATGATATCGATGTCATCCGCGAAGCCAAGGAATTGGAGAGACCGGGTGAAAATCGTGCCCCGGATATCGAAGCCCGCGCTTCGCATGACACCTTCCAGAGCGATGTTGAACAGCAAACAGGAGAGTCCGTCCCCTTGCCTCAGTCCCCTGTGAGATTCGAACGAATCCGACAGCATGTTCGACACTCTCACCTTGCACACCGTCCATTATAGCCCTTAAAAGCCGTACCAGCTTCGCAGGGAAACCGTACTGCCGCTTGGTGTACTCGATCTCGGTACGATCTATGGTATCGTAGGCAGCTTTGAAGTCGATGAACAGGTGGTGCGTGGGCATCTGGTGCTCCCGGCACTTTTGGAGGATGTGCCGTAGAGTGATGATTTGGTCGGTAGTGAATTTCCCTCCAACAAATCCAACTTGGTAGCTTCCGACGAAATCTGTAGCAAGGGGCGCAAGTCTGCAGAAGAGTATTCGGGACAGGCAGATCTTGTAGGCAGCATCCAGGACTGCGATGGCTCGGAAATAAGCACCGTCCAGTCTGTCGCCTTTTTTGTACACTGGGTGAATAGCCTCTCGCTCATCCAACAGGATATCTCCCTCTGCGTTCCGGTACATGGCGATCATGCTTGTCCGATTCCTCGAAGCTGCGCTTCTGGTTTTGGAAGAGTCGCGTCTGCTGCCTTCTCCAAGAAGTAGTACTGAGAGCAATTGGTGTATTGTGAAAATTTGTATCGGTTTTAATGTTCCTTCGCGTTTGATCCCAAATAGATGTTGGAGAATTTATGTTAACAATCCCATTTTCTACTATATTGCTTCTATTAGTATACAAATAGAAGTACATCTCAAGCAAAAACCCTAGTGCCCTATAAAAACAGCACTCGTTCAACGATGTGACAATTTGCCTGCGTAATCCAATTAAACCCTGTTATTTCGGAGCACCAACAAACGAACCCCGGGAGAGCTTTTACTCGGCGCTTTCCCAATAAATACGTTCCCTAAAGTTATGGCACTGCGCGGTGCAGTACAAATACATATTCCGCAACCGGGTTTATGCAAATAAAACTATCGCTTTTTTCTGGTGTTGTGCGGTAGCAAAACCTTGGTACGGTGGGGATTTAAATATTGCATTTCACGTCTGTCATCGCACGGTGCGCTCGGCGTGACGACGTTCGTTGTTTGCGCAGATGCTGTGAAAAATGCTGTTCCCTCCCATCATCCCATAGTAGGAGCTGTCGGGCTTGGGTCGTGGGGTCGTGTGCGAAATTGAATTCTTCCCCCAAAAACTGCTGGCGAGATGTCCTTGTAGCTGCACAAAGGCACACGGGGCACGATATGCTGATCATCATAGTTGGCGTTTTTTGTTCGGTGCTGTCTAACGGCTCGAAGCTTTCCGTACGTTTGCTGTCACCAGGACAGGGCCGAAGCAAAGTGGATGTTTCGTGCACCTTCAAAAATACGCCAGCTGAGAAAAACGAAGGGGGCGCAAAAACAACGGTTTCAATTTGAATTTACCGGCTCCTCATTTTCCCCACGGTAAACGCGGTAAATTGAGCAATCGTGTGGTGGGCGTTGATGGGTGCATTAGTGTAAAACCTCGCCCAAGTGCCATGGCGCTGCATGGCGCTTTTCTTGGTGCACGATCGTAGAAACAATTCCGGTCCTTCGCGGCCTGCGGTGGTGCCGTGGCTGACGATAAACAAATTGAGATACGAATAAAAAGTGGAGCGAAAATAAAAAATGAAAAATACAGCAACCGACATACTCCCAATCTGTAGCAGTAGACAGTGCTGCAGTACGGCAGAATGGGACGACGGCGAGGATTTGTGTGCCATTTTAATCCTTGTTTTATTGCTTTCCGTGTTGGGAATCGGGGGTTAGTGGATGGTGCTCCCGAATTGTTGGGCACACCCGTGCTCGAGTGCCTTCGGAACCGTCGTAAAGGGACCTGGAAGTGGAAAGAACAAGTAGTAAGAGGCAAGATTGTACCGTTGTGGTTTTCGGCGCTTCTTGCAAAACCGGTAAGTGGAACCGTATGTCCATTTTTTTAAGCATCACTCCAGACATCCTTTGACAGAGTGAGCCGAAGATTGAAGGCGATAGGACGCACGTGTGTGCATGTGCCTGTTTGGTAGGAAGCGTACAATCAAACTGTCGTTAAATCGACATGTTAAACGCCGTTAAGGACGCATTACGGTAAAGACGATGCTGCGGAGGGAGAGAAAAACTCGGAAGATATCATCCGGAAACCTCCGTAGCCAGGGTCGAGCACTAGTCTTCCGCATGAGCGCGCGTGAAAGTTGTATTCCACCGTAAGCGTACAGTATAAACGTCACCGAGGGAAAAATCTGACCGTGCGCTATCCCAGTTGACGGATGATCGTTTGATCGGATTCGGGGAAAATTCATCCCCAATGGTGCGGCTGTGTGTGTGTGTGTGCGTCCGTCACCTTTTTGGTGAGGGTTCACTGCAACCGTAACTAACGCAGAATTTGCTAACCCTCGACAGTTGTGGCGTTGGTGTTGGTGGTGATGGGAGTCAGTTGACAGTTAAAAAATGATCCCCATTTAGGTGTGGTAGAATGCACTTGCTGGTTGGGGGGTAATAGGAGCCAGGGGAAGATGTTTCCCGCCGGTGGACACCAGGACGAAGGTTCGATACGGTTATGGGCAATCGGGTGGAAACATTTCCAACCGAAACGGTTCGTTGTCCAACCCGAGTTTCGGCGAGGAGTGTCCAGAAGTTGGTGACACAACGGTCTTTGACAAGGGTTTATTCGCAGTACGAGTGTCAGAGCGAACCTGGTACGACGGATGCGGTAGAAAATTAAGACAGTTTTACGAACTACCGGTGTCAATTGACGTGCGAGACCAAGCTGCTGCCCGCAAATAGTTGAGAGAGTTGTTGTGGGAGAGGTCAACATTGATGGCAGTTTGTCAAGCAGTTGATTCGGAACAGATTTGAGGGTACGATTATCGTAACGCTTTATTATTGGTATCAAGTGTTCAACAGCTTTAAAAAAATGATGAGCTTAGGGCGAATTGGATTATCAACGGGAATAGCTTAAATTTGTTTAATTAATCTCATTTTTTGTAAGGTTCCAACTAGTCCTCGGTTTTGAACATTAGGTTCGCCATTATGGTAAAAGTTTTCGAAGAGTTGTTTTTTCTTATAACACCACTTCATTTTAATCACGCTAATGCTCATCTGGCCAAGACTGAAGGTGTAGGTGATGGTGTACAGAGTGCCTCTTCATTTTACGGCTGTTTAAGTTTAGCGGAAACGTGAAATCATCACGTTAAATGATGTACCCAAGCGTATATTGATTGAATTGGGAATGGTCGTTGAGTGGGTCCGATAAAAAAAACGACCCAAGACCCATTAAATCGCTAGACTTTTGCTCGACTAAAAGACGAAACAAAAAAAACCTATCGTAAAGTTTACGATCTCTTCTGCGACCGTTTTTCAGGCGAGGTTTTGCATGTGCTTGTGATATTTCCAACCTCCCTCGGGAGGATGACACCGAGCATGACAACGATACGGGATTTGGGGAAATACGGCAAACACACAACATTGTCCACTTATAACCAAGAACCAGCCATCAGGATTAGTGCGAAATGCGCAGTGAGCTAAAAAGCATGGAAGGTAGCGAAAAAATCGGCAATTAAAAGTTTAAATTAGAACGAAATTAAATTTGCTACCGTACCGCGTAATGACTGACGGCCGGGACTGTGAGGCTTCACGGCTATTGAGCCGATTGCAGGTGGATCTTTTGGCAGCATAGTTATTTTTGTGCCGCTGCGGCTGTAAAACCAAATTCGTCACTACACCACGGGTGGATTCGAGTGTCCTTCCTGAAGAAGGTCAAGATGTGGAGTGCTGTGGAGTAAGGGAGCAGGTTTTTAGCTGAAGCGCTGAATTTATGTTTGCAATATTCGCTAACCAGACGGACCAGTGGCAACGGTAGGACCAGACAGACAAATAATGATGGCATTTATTCGTGCGGCAAGTGATACTTGGCCGGTTCTTGTAAGGGTCGCTATGAGTGTAAGGAAGGTAGTTTTTGTTGATGTTGTTGCTGTTGCTGTTGCATCTGCAATGACGATACGTTGCGTCTGTTGGTAGATTGTAAATGCTGTCAGAAGCATGATGGCGGCGGCTGTGTGCAGTGGTACCACTTTTATCATCAATAAAAAGTCGACCAAGGAAATGGACTGGACGGGTCGAAGCGTGCTTTCGTAATGATAGTGATTACTTAAGTACGTTGTAAAATAAGTTTTCTTTTGCGTGGTACAGTACAGCAGCAGTATTGTTCTGGTGAATATGTTTGTTTGGAACGATTGTTCTGATTACGACACTTCTCGAGGAGTTGCAGCAATGGTTGCGGAGATTACAGAAGACCAAGAATATTTTATACCTTGTCAGGACACTGCTATGATCGTCAGCGTAAGGTTCATCATGGAGTCACATTGTTTTGCAATGCTATCAGAGCGGAAACAAACTATTTGTTTTTGGTTGAACGGCAGCCCAATTCACTTGCTCAAAACAACGTGAGATAATAGTCCCAGAGAAACGTTGAAGACTCAACTCCGTTTTTGCTGAAATCATTCAAAGTACAGTCATAGCAAAAGCAACGTGCGTGAAAATATAACTAGAATATAGTTGGAACTCAACCCTAGTAGAGTTCTTGTTTTAACTGTTGACTAAAACCACAGACGCAATAGAACCTGCACTTAACATTGCCACAACGTTAAGCTTTTACGTGTTATAGTTGCATGTGTGCTATCAGTTTAAATCAATAGACAAAACAACTTTCGATCATTACGTTGTGTTCGTAATGTTGTATATCAAAGTAATAGATAATTGTCTGTTTTTTTTGTATGTTAACCATTAATTTACAGTCATCGGTGGTCGGAGGACGCATCAACTGCATCACTCTATCTAAGTTTGGGTCTCGTCCGACTCTCTCAAATATAGTTGCACAATATTTGTTGTTTTAGTTACAGATTTTGGAAACAAAAAAAACAATTTTCAGCTATTAGTTTGACAACCACAATTATTGCATCGATTTTTTAACTATATTGCCTAACGAATATGAAAACTAAATCCTATGCTAAAACATTCCTTCCCGTGACACTTTGAAAAGCAGCTCTACCACAACGATCGCCAACTCGATATTGCTATTCTCGTACAGTAGTAGCGTAACCTTCCACAAGCCTGCTTGGAAGTAATCGTTGAATATCTTTGCATCCAGCACTTTGTTCTTTATGTAATACTGTATGGCCTCTGCCGGACAGACGCCCGCATCGGGAAAGTTTGTCATGTTTTGGTAGAAGTGACGATAGTCCCGATAGGTGGTGTTTAGAAACGTGCACACGTTTTGCAGCGGTAACCGAAAGGGCGAGCGTATGAACTGATTATTGCCCAGCGTACTGTATGATAGCTCGACGGTAAACTGCAACAAAAGCACATAGACAGAGGATGACGATTGATTGGTACTGCATGCATTCGCTTCAGCATACTTACGGAATAATTATCGTCTAACTCATGCAGTAGATCAAACGTTCCGTTCAGCACGGAAACTGTTCGGTTGTACTTCCCGATACGCATTTTTCGTGCGTCCAAAATGTTGAACCCTTCCAACTGTTCCACTCGTTCGTACATGACCGTTACTGGACCGGAGCAAAGTTGCACCACGAACACTGTTAACATGAGCAAGCTGGACGATCGTATCGTATGGGTTGCTATCGTCGCTAAACCGTGCATGTTGCTAGAGCGAGCTCGTGCAAGTGAGTGAGAAAAGCTGCATAGGTTCGGAATGAAATGTGTACAATCTGAACACAGTAGTATGGTTGAAGTTGGGACACGGATGATGCTGGGAAAATTATGCAATTGTGTGATTTAATCGCTCGTTTCGTGTTCAAACAAGCAAACAGGGGTTATTTTTCTGTAATTGATGTGCTGTGTATTACAGTTTGTGCAATGTATTAAATATTACTAGCTCTTTCGATGAAATCATTAAATTTCTTCAGCTTTTGCGTCCATTGGGTCAGATACTTAGACTTAGATACTTAGATAGCGACATTTGTGATCCACCAATGAAGATAGCACCCACTCTTTGTTGTGGGTCTCACTGCGCAAAGTGAGATTGTTGATTACGGTGCCGTCGTTCGAATCTCACCAGTCACTCACGCTCAGCGCATGAATTGGCATGTTGTGGATCAGTTGTGCAGATTACTCATAAGAAATTCCTTTGATGTCGCGATTGTGTTTTGAATGGATGTTAAGAATTATCGTTTAGATCATGTGAAACATGCAAGTTAATGTAGTTGTTTGATGAGCCAGATATATATTAGTAATCATTCGGTATGAGGCTGTCTGTATGTCTGACTTACTGTATTGCATTTACAGGGCTTCCTAACTAGAAATGTTTGAGCTATATCTTGAATTTGCTCTGTATTTTAGCTGTGACAGGATTGAAATATGTCTGTCCAGTCGTACTAAGAACAATTATTTATTGTCTTCAACAGTGAATTATATCTGTAAGTTGTCCGGTACATCTTCAGTTTCGTCCTGAAATAGCACGAACATTGCTAGTTTATCTCTGAAATCCTATATGCCCATTCAACCTAGGAGCTAAGAGCTTCTTCTTCTTCTATGGCTCTACAACCTCAGTCGGTCTTGGCCTGCTAGCAATTGCTAGCTTTCTATGACTTGGTTTTACCCGTAGCTGGATAGTCAGTCTTGCGTACGAGGAGGTGGTCCGCCGGGATTCGAACATCGGTCCTGCCGTGTGAAGACCAGTGCCGTTATCGTATACATCATCGGGCGCCTGGGAGCTAAGGGCATCCATTGAAAAATAAGCAGAAAATTTTCACAATCCGTGATCCCAGCTTCGGATTCCCTGCTATCTCTGCTATTAGGAATAAATAGTAATATTTTTTCTTATGCATAAAGTTGTTATGATGCAAGGTGTTCCGTCATCCTAATTCGAGGTTCCGTTCATGGTTGGGGTTTGTATCGGACACCTTATGCCGAGTGTAATCGGACGCTTCGTTGTGGCGAGGATCATTACCGTAATCCATGACTCGAGCGCTTTCGGAGCTTGGAGTTCTATATGAGGCCTCCTTGTCTCTTGTCGCTGCCTTGCTTTGGTCGTATGCTTTGCTCGGTGTAACTGTGCCGTACCATGATCCACCAATGAAGATAGCACCCACTCTTTGTTGTGGGTCTCACTGCGCAAAGTGAGATTGTTGATTACGGTGCCGTCGTTCGAATCTCACCAGTCACTCACGCTCAGCGCATGAATTGGCATGTTGTGGATCAGTTGTGCAGATTACTCATAAGAAATTCCTTTGATGTCGCGATTGTGTTTTGAATGGATGTTAAGAATTATCGTTTAGATCATGTGAAACATGCAAGCTAATGTAGTTGTTTGATGAGCCAGATATATATTAGTAATCATTCGGTATGAGGCTGTCTGTATGTCTGACTTACTGTATTGCATTTACAGGGCTTCCTAACTAGAAATGTTTGAGCTATATCTTGAATTTGCTCTGTATTTTAGCTGTGACAGGATTGAAATATGTCTGTCCAGTCGTACTAAGAACAATTATTTATTGTCTTCAACAGTGAATTATATCTGTAAGTTGTCCGGTACATCTTCAGTTTCGTCCTGAAATAGCACGAACATTGCTAGTTTATCTCTGAAATCCTATATGCCCATTCAACCTAGGAGCTAAGAGCTTCTTCTTCTTCTATGGCTCTACAACCTCAGTCGGTCTTGGCCTGCTAGCAATTGCTAGCTTTCTATGACTTGGTTTTACCCGTAGCTGGATAGTCAGTCTTGCGTACGAGGAGGTGGTCCGCCGGGATTCGAACATCGGTCCTGCCGTGTGAAGACCAGTGCCGTTATCGTATACATCATCGGGCGCCTGGGAGCTAAGGGCATCCATTGAAAAATAAGCAGAAAATTTTCACAATCCGTGATCCCAGCTTCGGATTCCCTGCTATCTCTGCTATTAGGAATAAATAGTAATATTTTTTCTTATGCATAAAGTTGTTATGATGCAAGGTGTTCCGTCATCCTAATTCGAGGTTCCGTTCATGGTTGGGGTTTGTATCGGACACCTTATGCCGAGTGTAATCGGACGCTTCGTTGTGGCGAGGATCATTACCGTAATCCATGACTCGAGCGCTTTCGGAGCTTGGAGTTCTATATGAGGCCTCCTTGTCTCTTGTCGCTGCCTTGCTTTGGTCGTATGCTTTGCTCGGTGTAACTGTGCCGTACCAAACCCTTCACAAATCGTACTTGTTCATACTTCCCGTCATTCATCCATTTATATCATCATTCATTCAAGCGAGACACAGCACATATATTAGTAAAACGATTTATATAAATTGTTAGAATAATTTTTAAATTTTTATTTTATAAAGTAAGCTATATTAATAGGTCCTTGCTACGCGATTGCCACCACCACAATCACTCTTTATTTTTCAAAACATTCGTCTAGCGCGCTCTTCGTCGATTCTCTCTTTTCCGTGACTCTTAGTCGCTGATATCGCCGGACCTTTAGCCGCATCTACACCACATGTCGCTTAATCGTTGCGACCAAGGTCGCTACATTAGACAGACAAACAATAAGAAATAAATATAACCCTCACGTAGGCCTCGCCGTTGTCTCCCAGCAAATCCCGAATCGGAACATTAGGCATCCTTCCAATGTCTTCAACTGCGTTCAGCAAGCCGGATGATTGAATAATAATACATATATTGATTAAGGATTTGAACAGATCAGAAAATAAAAATTTTAAAACATTTTTTTAAACAGCTACAAAAGAAGAATTTAACATGATACATGTTACGAGCGATCAAATGATGAATACCTGTTTGTCGCACAAAAAAATGTTTCCCATCCTACACCAAATGAGCACGACACAATGGTGACTGCTAAACAAATTATGCGAGACAAAAACAAAGTTGTTCATTTCAGGTGAATTGAATAATTTTACCGTTTCGCATAATAAGTCGATCGCAAGCTGGTGGCCATGGTAGCCTAGCAAGCCTCCTCAGCGCTTTCGCCACTTGTACCTAGACCTTGCACAGTACTTTTGGTGTGCAAAAGTTTTTAAATTTCCGTGCCACTTCCGGTTGCAAATGCTGTGAAACCAAAGTTAAGTGCCAGCTGGTTTCCGTGCGGACGCAGGTGACTCAATGTGCATCGTGCGTGGTGAGAGGCTGTCGCTGGCTCGTAGCGTCCCGGTTTCTCGGTATCGTTTAATCATATTTTTATTTTCACACGTGCAAACGTTTCTTACGCTTTTCACGCACCGTTTGTAATCAGCTTGTAATATTAAATTCTACTAGCGAGGGGTGTACGCACGTACGTTTCTTAAATGGAAAAGGAAGTGGATGTGGATTTGTGTGGATCTTCTTATGATGAGGGAATAAAGCCGAATTCCTATTGAGTACGTTAGCCGTGTGACAACGGTGAAGAGGCGGATGGCATGAAAAAAAACTTTACCTTTTCCCCCTGCCCTGGCGAGGTATTCTCGGTGTCAGCCGAATTCTGCTCGAATTCAAATTCAATTCCTTTACTGGCTTCATTTCAAACACCTCATCAACCGCCCGGCGGTGTCGATGCGGGCACAGTATAATCAGCCAATCAAATTAATAAAGACTTTTCATTTTATTTTCGGCTGATGCACGAACTGATGCTCTGTCTCGGCGTATGTGTGAGCGCCAAGAGATTCGTACAAATATTGTACGGTTGGTGGAGCACATTTGTGCTTAGAGGGTGATGATTGTTGGGTGAAGACTTGCTCGCGTAAATACACCACACAACAAACCGGTAACTTTAGCGGTCGAGCAACGGGCTCCAGTGGAAATGTTGTAGGATTTTCGTTTTGTATTTCCATGGAAAGGGAAGGGACAAAAAAAAGGAGAAGCAAACATGCGGATGGGAAAAGGGTCTTCAACCGTGCGGTCTAAGCGTATGAGCATCATCGTGATCATGCTCGTCATGATTGGGATGTTTTTGTGAAAATCACCTTCAAGCGTACACGCACATAGACACATACACACACGCATACGCACACATACAACCAAAGTGCTTTCAATCGGTACAAACTGGAGGATTTTTTGTCTGTCCCAGGTAAAGTTTTCATTTTATCATACGGATATGAAATTTTTTTTAGCTCGATCACTGCCTGATGAAGAGCAGATGCGGATGTGAAGCGGTAAATCAGACACGGGAAGTTGCACATACACACACATGTACACGAACAAGAAGGAGGAAAAAAAACACTTTCGCGGCTCATAGCTAAACTGGGAAAAAGTTTTATCAATTTTTTACCCATCCATATCTCACTTTCCACAATTTCCTCTTGGCTTATAGGTGTGAACCACCAGTGTTCAGCGCGACCGAAACACACACACCTTTGTTGAGGAAAATTTTTGGCACCGGGCAAAAAAAAATGTGGCAAAACATACAGAAAAGAAATACAAATTATGTACATGCTGCACGAACAAAAAGTTTATGGTCAGCTTGTTGTTGAATCGTAAGTGAGTTGGGTTATTGAAGTGGTTTTTGAAAGAGATGCACTCTTACCACTTCGGGACGCGTTCAGAAACTACATTGCGAGCGGTAGAACGGTTTTTCTGTGGTTTTTTTTGTTGCTACATTGAGTGATGTTTTTAAAGTACCAACAAAAAAAAAACTCCATCATTACGAACCTGTTTAGTCACGATCTACCTCGAAGTTTTTTTTTGTCTACATGTTAAGGGAAAAGAAATTGTTGCTCGTTGGTACCTGACTGCTTGACGACTCACGCTTTTGTAAAGAGATTTTGCATGTTTTATTTTAGCGATGCTACAGTTAAATATCAAAGCTTGTGGTAGTTTTTTATTGTATGTTTTTTACTCTATTTGATAATGTTGTGTTAATTTACAATGTGAATAGTAGTTTGATTGTATGAAGACATGAAGAATTTTAGTATTATAACAATGAAGGGCAAATTCTACGTTCGTAACATGAATTAGTTCTTAGACATAACCCCTCTAATCGTTCGTAATGATCCTCGTTATTCTTTGCGCTACAACCATGGTAGTTCTTTGGAGTTGCTTTAATATTGCTCTCCATTTGCTAATATTATTATTGAATATACTCGGATTTTAATATACACATCTGGAGAAACTCATCCCAATTTGTTTGAACACAGACATATCATTGTGCCAGTTGGTTTGGTTAGTTCGTCACAAACTTGCAAACTTTGCAGAAATGCAGTATTACATGTGATTACCCTGGTCGGCGATTTTGTTAAAGGTCTGCCAAAAATTGGCCATTTTGGTGGATATGATTGGGCATATGTCTATAAGATCTTGGCATTTATGTAGAGGGAAAACTCTATCGAGCGGAAGCTAAGATCTGTCCGTCCGACCTTTTTAGCGTCTCACAATCATCTCACAATCAGCGTAAAGGATGTCAAAACCTGTCTTCTTTTTTTCGGGGCTGTCAGATTTATAGCTCGTATCAAAGCTTGTGGTAGTTTTTTATTGTATGTTTTTTACTCTATTTGATAATGTTGTGTTAATTTACAATGTGAATAGTAGTTTGATTGTATGAAGACATGAAGAATTTTAGTATTATAACAATGAAGGGCAAATTCTACGTTCGTAACATGAATTAGTTCTTAGACATAACCCCTCTAATCGTTCGTAATGATCCTCGTTATTCTTTGCGCTACAACCATGGTAGTTCTTTGGAGTTGCTTTAATATTGCTCTCCATTTGCTAATATTATTATTGAATATACTCGGATTTTAATATACACATCTGGAGAAACTCATCCCAATTTGTTTGAACACAGACATATCATTGTGCCAGTTGGTTTGGTTAGTTCGTCACAAACTTGCAAACTTTGCAGAAATGCAGTATTACATGTGATTACCCTGGTCGGCGATTTTGTTAAAGGTCTGCCAAAAATTGGCCATTTTGGTGGATATGATTGGGCATATGTCTATAAGATCTTGGCATTTATGTAGAGGGAAAACTCTATCGAGCGGAAGCTAAGATCTGTCCGTCCGACCTTTTTAGCGTCTCACAATCATCTCACAATCAGCGTAAAGGATGTCAAAACCTGTCTTCTTTTTTTCGGGGCTGTCAGATTTATAGCTCGAGATGGCTCGTAGAATTTTCCGCCTTCCTTAAAACGTACCAACGTTGTAGTCATTCACTAGCAGAAAGTACTGGAAAAAATTATTTAGATCAAGCATGCCAACTCTAACGTGCCCCAGCTCCACCATATTGTGAGCTTACGGGTCAATTTAAAGAGGAGAATGTATTCAGATAGGTTCTTGGTCAAGTTTAACTAAAAATATGCAAATAAAGCTATGTTTGCCACTTATGGTCAAAATCCTGGCTAACTATCGTAACACGCTACAAGAAGAAGAGGTATTTTTATAAAATCATATTTGTTTCTAGGAAAAATGTGTTGTTTAATTTGTTACAATATCTTATACCGTTTTATTTTACCATCGCAGTATATATCATCATCGGAAAGAAGTCGCTGTTAGTTTGTATGAAGAGCTAGCAGAATTTAAACTGCTTAACGTCAAACTATGTCCAAAAAACTTTTGTTATAATATGCCCCGGTATTCTATTATATCAAGATGGAAGTACAATCACGTTTACTGAATTAATATATTGTTTATTTATTTATTTTTTTTTATTTCGTAATTACGGCCAGGCCGTATATCTTAATACTATTCTTAAATCTAACAGTGAAATTTCGTGAATCTTATATGCTATTTCGGCGGAGACATTTGCTTCTCCCGCCGTTGACGTGCACCTTATCCCGGGTGGGCTCGGTAGTAAAAGCTGCCAGATGGGTATTGGGTTCTCCTCTCCTTGGAGCTTGGCGGGAACTTGCAGCTGCTCCCCATCATGTTTATGGTTGACCTCCAAACCGATTTGTACGGTCAACTGTCTGGAAGTTGATGTTGTGTTAGGCGACCCCGTCGCCGGTGAAGCACCCGAATTCGAGAACATCGGTAATTGTAATTTACCGTAGTATCGAACTCAAGCACTCCGCCAGCGAAATTGCCGCCAGCCACAACCCCAAGGACTTCAACTACATAATACTGCTATCACCTGGGCTTTCGAAAGGCGACCGGCGCAGATTTATTGTTTATATAACTAAAACAATGCTTTTAGTATTATGATAAACAGCAGTAAGAGCGTAACGTTTGCTTTGCGATAGATGCGAACTGCCGGGTTATATTCCGTGGAAGAGGCTGTACTCGACTCAACACTCGAATCTGCACTGAATTCTCAACTGAACTGAACTGGTCACACCTGTTCCTTTATTTATATTCATCTTTTCATCATTCATCAGCTTGGTGGTGCTTCTCTTACATTGTTTTCGTCTCATCTTAAATTTCTTTTTTTTTTTGCAAGGTTCTGACCTAATTTTGTTGTTTTGGATAATTTTGTGTTTCCTCGCGTTCTCTCACGATATGCATTGTTTAGTCACTTCAACTACCACATGCTTTCATTTTGATGATTACGAAATATGGCGTTAGCAGCTACACTCTCCAACCACAACCATCAACCGACAATATTTACAGCTTAGCTTCCACCATTCCCTTAACTCTGTGAAATATTGTTGGCCCGTCTAACATCCTTTGGCTGCGTGACGGTGGTAAAAGGTTAGAAATAGGATTCCCTGAGGAATTGTTTTCGTTTTATTCTTCTGCCAACCAACCAATTGACCCCGTATTTGTGGCTCGTTGAAAACTTTCGAAAATGTCAAGTATTTCTTGGTCCATACTTAAAATGATTAGAGTAGCTTTAGGGTCGCTGCTTTAATACGTTGAATCTGTCGTTTGTCTAAATAAATGTATTCAAGTTTTATTCGTTATCGATTTTAAAACTCAAAACGGAATGGAGTTGTCATCTTTGTCAGACGTGAGCAGAATGACAAAAATTTGCTTTCGCAACAGACGCTTGAAATATCGAATAAGTTTCCTGTCATGTTGAATTATTCTTTCATAGCATTCTGACACATTTCTTCTCAACCGTTAATGTTCCGGGAAGCTTTAAGGATATGGAAAACAATAAAAAAGTAAATAAAAAATCAAAGAGTTGTTCACAGGGTTCCGTTCCCTTTTAAATCGTTCACTTTTGTGCACATTGATCATCGCCATTTGAGCGAAAGCTGCTTCAGACGATAAATCTTCAACCGCGAGCCAAGCTGGAATCGAACAGAACGGGCTTAATGTCGTAGGTTGGCGTAGTAGTTTGGGTAAAAAAAAGGATAAAAGTACTTCGGGCTCCCTCATCACTGATTCCACCCACTGTCAACTCGAGTGGATGTATGCTGACTAAAAATATCAGTGGACGTTGTTTATGAGAGTACGAGACTGCAAAACATCGCCCAGTAGTGGAGGATAAGAAGATTTGTTTGGATCACTTCAGAATGGTATCGAATTGTATTATATTTACACCCTGTTTTCCACTTCCGAATTCTTCCAGGACAGTGGCATGAAACATGTTTACCCTGCTTCGTTGTACCCTGTTGCCGGAAAGCTCCGCTGATGTACCGAGCGGGAAACCACGAACGATAAGCTAGGACGGGAACTATAATAAATGATTTATGGTGCGACAGGATGGCGCATTGTTGACTGTTGGCGATTGGCGTTGGTTTTTGTTTTTTGTTTGGTTATTGCGCATCGACGTGTGCCGTTTGTTTATTGAGTGTTATTTAATTCCGAATTGCGTTTGCTTTATTTCATCGCATTTAAAAGATCGGCGACGGATGGTGTAGCTTGATCGAGTGCGTGCGCTCTGTAATCGAACGGTAAGCGGATATGTTCTTTTAATTCAGCCTATATTTTATACCCCATTTAGAGGGGTGAACACAGTGAGAGAGGGGGGGGGGGGGGAAACTTTTTTGTTCGGTTTTTGTGGTTTCATTTTCTCCACACTCGGAAAATCGGCTTCCGGTCCCGTTTTGCCCCCCCCCCTCTTCCCATTCACGCTAATGGAATTGTGTTTTATGAGTGGGATAAATAATCGAAATGGAAAATCGAACTTTTAGGCACGGTGCGTGGTAGTGCGCTTGGAAGTTTTGTTTTTGTTTTCGGTGCGTTTCGTCCCGAAGTTCTTTGTCTTCTTTGGTCGCTTTTATCTTCCATCTGGGAGCTGGGGAAAGGGCAAACCGAAGGAAGGGGGGCGGGAAAGAAATCTGGTAATGGGAAAAACAATAGCCTTTCAGCGTAACCACTTCCGCGACGTTGCTTATCGGATGGCCCGGGAACGGCCCCATGGGCCGGATGGGCGGATGTTTGGTCGGAATGGTGGCCGGTCGGGTCGCTTTGATCGTAGCTTCCGTCTCACGAGGATAGATGATGAATGGCGGTATCGCGTTATCAATACCCGATCGTGTTTTTCTTACCCCCGCACAGAAAGTTTCGATGTGAGAGTGTGGCCATTTCGTTCTAGACGCGTGAAATACATGAACAAAAAATATGCAATACTAGTTGCTGCCTTGTTTTTCTTCCTGTGTACGGAAGAAAAGATCGTTTTTGGAAGTGGAAGTATGTTTCGAAGATAGTCGGAAAAGGCCCACTAGAACAGGCTTGGGCAAAAACCTCTAAATTGACCGTAAATCCTGCGGAAGTGAATTTTTCTCTCAACGAAAGGTAAAGGAAGAATTCTTCCTCTTAAAGAATAATATCGTGAGGATTTAAGGATTAGTTTTCGTTTGTTTATTTCTTTCCATTCCTATTTTCGCCCTCTCTCTCTCTCTCTCTCTCTCTCTCTCTCTTTCTCTCTCTCTCTTTCTATTGCTTTTCTCTTTCGTGAGTACATTCGTACTGTCACGTTCCTTCGTCTTGGAGCATCCGGTACGATTCCAACCGGACATCCCATTGAGCTCTAGGGTGCTCTACGGTGGTACCATTGCGAACCATTTCTACTCACCCTATCGTGCCCGTTTGATCTTTAGGGCTTTACTGTTCAGTTTATTACCTTGCGGCCCTAGGCCGCCAGGGGTGTTTTTTTTTGTTCGCTTACGAGTTCCGGCCCCGCAACTGATGATTTTGGCAAAAAGTTTTATAGGGCATTATTATTTCCATGCGAGTTATGCTCGACTGAACTTGGCACCGGGAATGGAATGCAGTACGGTGTTTTTTCGGTGTGTTGGGAAGCTTTTAAAGGTAATTGAAATTTGTTTTTGTTTCATTGATTTGCATTTCTTCGGTTTCGCATTTCTTTTTATAGCATGGCTAAGCGTGTGTGTGTGTGTGCGTGTACTTTTGTGGATGTGCGCGTGGGCTAAATGATTCGTGTCGTTAAAAGGTACAAGCTGCAGACGTCATTGCTATTCTTGATTGGTAAATGTATTGTTTTTTTCCTCGATTAAAGCATATTAGATTTTCGAGAGTAAAAGTTTTAAAACTGTTAGTTAAAAAAACCTTCAATCACTATTACAAAGCATCCGCAGTAAAGAGCATTCGTTGCAAAGGTTGGTCAAAAGTACTGACGAAACGATCAAACTGTTAGTATGCTAGTTCTGGTAAGTTATCGACAAATTGACTTGAACCCTCGCTAGCCGTATATGTAATACCCCAGGTAAGCTGTACTTAAACTGTTCCAAGAATAATGATTCCTTGCGGTACGTAGTGAAGTGCAACGTTTCATCCGAAAAGGTTTATTTTGCGGTTCGTATCAAATTATAAGCGTTGGCAGGTTGTGTGGGCTGTTGATTTGCAGTATACTGGATTTTGTTGATTGATTTTGCAGGAAGAAGCAAATATTGTGCCTTCCAGGAATGGGAAGACGCTTAGAATTTGGCGTGTGGTGAAGAGAATGTAGATGTTTTCAACAAGTAATATGAATCTTTTTTTGGTGCTGATTAATAAGAATTGGATATAGAGTATATTTTCGGGAAGGAATCTTCACTAAATGCGATGCGATATATCGATCAATTTCGTAGGAAACATAAGCTATTATACGGAACGTGCGAGGTATTCTTTGTTTGAAATAATTTAACAGATACGTTTGTTTAACAATAATGTAGTTTGTAAATTACGTTACACATCCAAACCTGGAAAAAAAGGAAATTTAACCAAAACAAAGTACGGGAAGCCAGCATGTCTGGTACTACGAAAAAAGAATGTTGAGGTGCATTCGTTTCCAAACAGCTGAACGAACAACTTTACCTTAAACTATTTCCGAGTTTGCCTGGCTAGCTGACATCCTAAAAACGTACAATCGGTAGAAGTTCCTGTGGCTCCAGTGCCCATGGAAAAAAGGGTTCGAAACAAACATTAAAGCGAACGGGTGCAAAAAGAATTCCTCCGTTCGTTGGGGTCAGTAAATAGAGGGTGGCGTATGGTTAGAGCAAAGAAAGAAAAAAAAAACCAAAATAACACATGGATTGGTCATTTTAGGAAAAGAAGTCATTGTGCCGGACATGTGAGCGTACCGTTAGTGTGTTGGTGTGTGCTGTAAAAGTTATTTCTTCCGGGTTCGTGCTCTGCCGAGGAAAATCGAACACAGTCGGAAACAGACCCGTTCATCAGACGAACTTTCCAGAGCGGGAGAACCACAGTGAGGAGGCATCACACACACACACACACACACATACACACGCCGCACCATTGACATGAATCATTTGGCTTTATTTAGGGCTTCATTACAAGAACTAACCACAAAACCGTCGCTTCCGCTGTCCGGTCCGCTTACGGGCAACGAACGAAATGGGAGTTTTTGCTAGCAGTGCGCTTGCTACAAATGGTTCAAATTTT
Source organism: Anopheles maculatus (assembly GCA_002091835.1). NCBI lineage: Eukaryota > Metazoa > Arthropoda > Insecta > Diptera > Culicidae > Anopheles > Anopheles maculatus. Next base: position 33,259 of record KZ061825.1, read on the forward strand.
CAACCTAATCGAATAAAATAACCCACCCCGCCTAGGTGAAACGAGGAACCCATTTGCTCATCATGAAACTGGTTCACTTACCCTCGCGAGACACCGTAACTTCGTCCGCCGCCTTACCGATGCGCCAAAGTCAACCCAACACATCCGTTTCCTCGGAGTCGGATGTGGATTGTTTTCATGGCTTACGGGGCCTCACTCGGTTGAGTTCGGTTTGTTAGTGTGCGTTCTGGTGTGCCCCCCTGTACATCGAACCGATCCGTAACGAAAATAGTCGTTTTTCTGTTCAAAATTCATTTCCGCTTCGTGGGTGCAATAATTTACATTTTAATCACAAACCTAACTCGTGCCCTTTTGGGTGAGGTGAACCATATGAACAGTGGATGCGATGGGTGTGATGGGCGGAATATTGGACGACTTTCGTTTGTGTTTGTTTGCGGTTCTGTCGGTGGCAATTGCACCCCCGTGAATCTGCCAATAGTGGTGGGTGTGCTGCGGCTCCTACACACACACACACATACACACCTACATCCAGGCCATTGAAAGCGTTGTATTAAAATATCTTCGCTAACAGTCATCACTGGAAAAATGGTTGCGCTACGTTGGGGGTTGATTTTCCGCGTGCAACTACGTCACGAAAATGTTCTAACTAAGCTTTCGAATGTGGTTGAACGTTAGGGTAAGGTATGCGCTGTTCTTTCGCTGTTTCGCGAATGCAAGCGTCCTTAATTGTAGCCTGCGATCCATTCGACACAGGTACACGAATCGAGCGAGCCGTGGTAAGTTGTGTTCGGCAAAACCCCTGGCTGTTTGGATTTTAAATTAAACCTTTAATCACATTAATTATGGAAGACTTTGATGTACGGTACAGAACGAAGCGGCATATTAGCGCCGGGTAAGGATGAAATTTTGCGTCGAATGCGTATACGTAAAGCAATCGTCTGACGCTGTTGAAAGGGGCTTAAATCCTTGATGGAGACTCAAGCTGTGGAAGTGATGGAGACGCCCGGTAGCTCAAATTGTAGAAACGATGGAGACGCCTGGTGCTTGAATATGAAATGGCAATAAAAATATTTTTCTTAGTTTATGTTACGAGATAATTTTAGTTTGCGCTGAATTTGGACTTCCAAGGCTAATTTTCGTTAACAGTTTTTTTTAGTTGTGAAAGTTTTTCTTCGAAATTTAGATAGTATACATTAAACCAGAACCTTAGTTTTGTTCTCTTCGATCGATACATAAAGCTACCATCGGTGAAAGCCACGACCCATCGAATATTCGGTGTCAAGGTAAAACAATCGTTTCGTCTATTTCGTGGCGAAGCCATAAAGTGAACCCCAACCGAAGTCATTTTTGCTAATGGCGGAGTTTTATTCGCTAGTGACCGGCGGCATAGACGTTTATTAATATTTTTTCCTCATTTATTACGACCGATTATCGACACACAGGAATGACACTTTTTTTGTTGGCCGGCACGTCACCGTGGGATGCCGACCGTTGCGGGTGTCTTTGATGTGGGATCGACTGGTCATGTCGGATGATTCATTGCTGTGGATGTCGTCGCCAGCCAGCTTACTGTCCTTGGTGCTGCTTGCTTATCTCTGGTTGAAGTTAAGCGGTGCAGAGAACGGCCGTGATAAGAAGTAGATGGGAGAGAAAGAAAAACGGAACTAGAAACAACGAGACGCAAACAAAAAAAGGTTGAAAGAATTTATGACCGCAACCTGATCTTGAGCCCCCGACAGTGGCGTCCAGGTTCCAGCTGCTGTCCGGAATACGTTAAGAGGCATCCTGCCGTAGGTGAAGAACGATGGAACACGTTTAGGGGAGGTGTGAGTGCAAAATGATAGACGAGTAGCAATGAACTAGCCTGGAGGAAGAAAAGGTTTGGGGGTGGTCATCGTTCAGCTTACGTTGGATGCTTATGACTCCGGGGAGCAGGTTGGTTGAGAGTGGGGGCGCCGGTAAATGGTAATTAAGGACATTGCGTAATATACGGAACGGTTGAGTTAAGGCTTCTTAAGCTTCCTAGACCCGTGAACTGGGACTCTCACCATAATGCAGGATGATGATTCATGTGCCGACTCTCACCTCTTCGATGGACTCGAGGTTTTGGTGTGGTTTGTCGGGGTGCGTTAAGTGGGCTTACGCGATAAATCCCATTTTGGCAGGCATCATCAATTGCCGGTTTAGTGGCCGAACGCCTCCGTTTTTCGGTCGGTTAGGCACCGGCCAAAACCAGACAATGGAACGCAACCGTAAGACGGAGAAAAACGCGCCCGCCGTCAGTACCATGAATTCAATTGTTGCAGCGAGTTTTATGGGCGTTGGGATTTTTAGTTGATCTATCGAGTTGGAAATGTCGCTATTGAGGCAACGTTTGGTACGCCACCAGATAAAGACCGTTTGAAAGCGATAAACTGGTTTTGTTTTCCATTGTGCAATCTCACGAGCGAAAGAACGCACTTGTGCTTTGTGGCTCGCAGGAAAGCCAACGTGTTTGCTTAAAACGGCCGGAACAAAATCAAAATATGACTTAAAAATCCCGGCCGACCCTTGCTCATGAACTGAGCGAATGGTCAAAAAGGCAAAACGGTCGTTCATTGCTCATTCCGACGCCGGTGCCGGGTGGAGAGTTTTTGGGGGATAGCTTAAATTCTATTAACCGAAGGCCTTCGGCTTGCATTAGCTGTGGTTATGATTTTATGGGCTGGGATTATGACATTACCCGGCCGAGGGATGATTTAATTGATTAGGGCGGGCCTGCATTGCCGCTCTGGTTCGGATTAATTTGCTTTGGAAATCATCGCACCGAAGGACATTAGGCCGGTTGGCCAGGGCAACATGATTATCGCCGTGCAGCAGTATTACGGCAGCTTGTTTGCTTTGTCATTTGATGGAGCAGATAACCCGGGTGAGCGAGTGAGTGGTGAGTCGTTGATTTGCATATTGCAATCATTTGTTCGGAGCTGGGGTTTCGAAGCGTTGGCGGTTCAATTTATGTTCCACCTTTCGGTTTTGGAAAATGGAATAGGATATTAGGGAGTTTTTAAACTACGTAATCATATTAAATATTTGCAAATCTTTTAATGAAAATGTGAAAATTTAATGAGCCTGCACTGGCTTGCTTTTGGATCGTTAGTTTAATTGAATGGATTGGTACATGTTACATGGATTAGTCCTTGTTTGATGTATAGAAGAGCTTTATTATTTTATTATGCATCAAAAGTGTGTAACTAGGTACGAAAGGTAATGTATGTACACGCCAGCAGCTCATTGCGTTCCATCATTCTTTTTTTACACCATACGGTGATGAAGATATCGCACATCGCTCGAAGCAAAGTCCTTAATATGGACATCGCTTTGAAGAGTAAAAAAAATCGATCCGTCACACTACTGTCAACATCTGTACATTAGCAGGAGCGCCTAATTAAACAGGCAGCACAGTAAACGGCGCTATAATGAGAAACCAGGATCGAGAAGGGACAGCACATTCTGTGCGCGCGGGAAAGCGAAAGAGCAGCAATGAGATCCGTTTGCCTCAGTCCACCAACACTATACTGCTTGACGGGTGACTAGAAGTGGTGCTGATTAAAAGCACACTTTATTAAAGAGTAACTTTGGTGTTGCTTTAGCTTTAGCTCCAGCTTGCCGATGGGCCACCTTCCACCTTGCCTGACCGGTGAGTGCGCGAACGTTCTCACTCACTAAACATAATTAATTGGATCAAATAATTCACCCGCAGTGTACCGTAATGTTGCGTCCCGTCCTGTGATGCGCCTGGAAGCCGAACCGGGGCCAAAATGTCGGAAACAAGCAATGAAAAAGCAAGGAGCAGCAACGTGTTCCGTCCCCGACAGGCATTTCCCAGTACTTGTTCGCACACGGGATAAGCTACCGGGAACAAACTGTAAGGATACGGGTATCCGATTTCTATACCGTATCAGCAAGCACCTAGACCATGGGCAGGGAGGTAAGACCAAAGGAAGAAGATGAATGATTTACAATCCAATCTTCCTGTTATTTATGAAGGTAAATAGTGTACGGGATGGGGTAGTACACATGCCGGTGGTGGTTGTGTGCTCCCGAGGCGTTGAATGAAGCCGAATGGAAAGTGATTACACTAAATGAAACCAATTTTTCGAGCAAATAATTGTTTCTCCGAACTCACAGCTCACAGCTGGAACGTTTTGCTTTGGTTTGATAAACGATTTGGTTCGTACGAGATGAAGTTCATCGGAAGCAAACAGGTCCACCCGGAAAGGATCGTTTGAAGCTTGGGTGAAAACCGATTTACGTGTACCATTGTACGGCTAATGAGCGTGGGAAAAACGCACAGTGGACAAGCGAGTTGGATGACATAGAATCCTTTTTCATTGCCGACATACGGCGTAATGATTTGATTTGATCGGTCTGGAAACGTTCGCAATATTGATCTTTTGTGTGAAGTTGCACAATGTTTAAAACCGATGGAGATTAACTCTTATAAGAGTGCTTTCGGCCAAGTTAGCTTAGAAAAAAAGGTTTCCTAAGTATTCAAATGCTAGGAAGGAAAAATGATACAATATTTTGATATTTTTTTGTGGACATGAGCACAACTTGTTCTTCTAGGATTCTAAGTGAACAATCAGTGTTATAAAACCTCGTACTATATTGTCAGTTTCAAAAACGTGGGAATTGCTTTCAGAACGATCGAATCCAAAAATATCTCTTCATGCTTCGGCAAGTTTCAGGAAGCGTAACGAAGTTAATTTCACCTTAGCATTTGAATTGGCAACGGAATTAAACTGATGTGTCCTTTTAGAATCAAATAAGTCAAATGAAATACCCAGGAGGTGATGATTCCATTGTCTCTCAAAATTAATAATGATTAAATTAATGACATATTTTTGCGAATTGGTAGAAGTAATATTATTGTAGCTTGGTATTTTTATTTCATAAATTTTCATGGTCTTAAAGAGCTTTACATATGCCTTCAGACAATTACAATGATTCGTCTTATGTACGTCAGAACAAGGACCATACAATACCTTTCAACGAGGAGCAAAATCGAAGCTTGACCCTTGGTGTATACATTCAGTCTCGAATTTGGAAAAATCGCATGCTTCAGTTTTTGGTCTCCCGAAAGGTTTCACATGTCGCCTGTCGATGTTTTGTCACCCACTATCTAGCAATGCGTACCTGCAGAAGGCGTACCGAACGAACGACATTCATTGTTACGTTGTTAGGAGCACAACCTATGGAATATCTGCTCTGACGTCCTTTTCCGTCCATATTAGAAGTCCCTAGATACGTTTTCAATTGCAAATGGAAGATGGTCAGTAAACGGACACGTTAGCATGTTTTTGCTGTCATTTACTTGTACCTCGAGACACAAAATTTACAAAAAGGAAGGCTGATTGTAGTCTGTTATATAGGGTCTCTCATGGTAAGGATACACAATCTTTACTAGAATGATTGTAAATTCGTTTATTTCTCACTTCCTATTGTACACACAACTGATAAGAGTTACATTGATTAGAAACGGAAATAGAAAATCGTTGAGGAAGAAAGGAATAACTAATTAAAACCCATTTCAATATCGTTCCTATTGCACGTCCGGTTACGCCAGCAACGTAACAACTCCTTCTGGGATGTTTGTCGTACGTGCTGATGATGCATTGTAGTTGAGTGTAGTGGAATTACTAAGTCCCTTAATATGGTTAGAGAAATCGATGTCCAACGTAAATACACAGCTACCACAACGGAGAAAATACTTATGCCTTAAGGGAAGGAAAAAAAGGGATTAATTTAGAAATTAATCTGATTGCAGCTTTTTTCTGTCTTTCTCGGAACCCGATCAACGAAGCACTTCCACGTGGAATCGAGCAGAAAAAGGGGTTTACAATTCCTTGAGGCCACTTACATTATTTAACGCTTCGTCTTGGTATTTTTTGGTTGCGCTCCAGGTACGGCTATCCATGCCCTAGAGAGTGTGTCGATGAGTTTGCTTCGGTCAAACAGCATTATTCAAAGTAAGTCAGTTTTTTTTTTGCGCAATGCCACTCAATATTCCAAACTTAAGGGCTTTTATGAATTGGTGAAGGAATTGGACTCCCTTGTGGCTGTTTGTTTGACTTTTAACGAAATTGCTTGCCTTTCTGTGTTTTTTTGCTGCTTCAAGAATTTGGTCCCATTGCTTCGTTTCCTTCATTACTGAACACACACACATGTCAAGCAATGTGTACATTCGCATGATGGTATGGCACATGAGCTTTTTGGGTTCTGGCGAAGAGAAGAAGCAAGCAATGAGATGCTGGAAAAAATGGAAAGCGCAAAAATTTCCCTCGAATAGGACACATCCACAGCAAAGCACGCTGTGAAACGCTGCTGGTTTGGTGATGAAAACTTGGGTTGGTTTTTTTGCTTCCCTGCAAAGCCACGCTGCTTGTTTGTCTGTTGGCATTCGACATTTTTTTCAGCCTTCCAACTATCGCGCTGGTTTCGTATTTACATTGATGCGCCTAGTCCTGGAACAGGAAACGAATGGCATGTCATCGACGGTGTGCGTTTCCTTTAGCGTTTTGCTGTTGGTGTATTTTTTTTCTCTCTCGCTGTAGAAACATATCGATTTACTTACATCCAGCATCATTCGCTTCGTCGTTCTAGGCATCTCTGCTTGATGGCTCGCCTGGTGGTTCACTCCGGTTCAAGGCTGAAGTTTGCTCACACCGAGCTTGACAGACTGGGTGTCCCGGGGGGGATATGTGTTGATGCATGCCGTAAGGCACAGGGTGGAAATAATTTCCTGCGCCGCACGGACGGAATAGCACACCGATAGAAGACACCCGGGTGTTAGGCTCTGAGTTCGATGTAATGCACGACGGTTGTATAAAAGTTTTATCACAAAACTCGGTTGGTGTTAAAATATGCCTGCAAGCATTCCCGCTTATCGTCGGCGTGAGATCGTATGGATGGTAGGATACGGCGTTAAGAAGCAAGATAAGGCAGATCGGTGACGATGATAGACGAGACGGATTCGGTGTGTGTGTGTGTGGATCCTTGCATCGCTCCCAATAGTCAGGTCGCGTGGAAAGGGTAGCATTAGACCGATTATGGGTCATGGACGTAAGTCGGTTGAGGTTCGGTTAAGGTAGGGTAATAAATCGAACATGCTTAATACGGGATAGAAAGTGCTGTGAAAAGTTCAAGAGCGTCTCTAGGCAAGGTTCTGATGAGTGGGAAGATAAGGTAGATTAACCGGTTTCAAGTGCTGTATGGTAATATGTTTCATTATCGCTTTTCTGGACAAAATATAAAGATAAAGAGGCTTACATTTATAAGTAAAAGGTATTGTGTACTGATAGTTTTTTTTGCGTTTCAAAAAGTTAATCATTTGAATTAAAGTTTACACCATCTGCATATCCACAAAAAAAAAATACGCTGTGCCAAACTCAATCGTAAACGAATCTCGATCGTAATTTCAACCATTCACATCTTCATCAACCGTACGGACAAAACCATCCGGCAGCCACCGTCCTTTACGATTATCTTCAGTGTCACTACTTAATCAAAACTCGCTTTATGGCAGGGAAAAATGGAAACGTCCAAAGCGAGAACAAGATCGAAATTATCGGACCATTCATTGCGAAGGACAGAAGGACCCGTGCGCTCGTTCGTTGCTCAGGATCGTAAAGCAAAGCAGTTGGAGGTAAACGTAACGGTTCCGCGTTTTCGCTTTTGTCCCGGATCCTTTCCGTGGTCTGTTCGATGTACCACGAGCGGTGGCTCAGGTGCGTCCATTTGGTCACGAACCGTCATAAAATTGTTTTACAACCAAATCGAGCGGTGGGTGATGGAAAGTTTTTATACATTGTGGACCTCGGTCTCGCTGATGGAGTAAGCGTGGTGTAGATGGTATTGAACGATACCAGTGTGGAGTTTATCACCATCGCTTCCACGTGGTAGTGGTGATGATTTTTCGGAAGTTGGTGGTTCGGATAAGGAAACACAGCTGACGGTTCAGTTTCTAACTCGAAGAAGCATAGTGGAAGCGATGTAAGCTACTTGTAGCTTATCCGGTACGATTCCCTTACCTTCGCAACGCTTCAAGGGGTTTCGACTAATTTGGAATTCACCGATTGAGCCCTTTCGCCCGGTGGAAAGATTTTGTCTAACTTTACCGGAATTATAATGCATCCAGCGGGTCTCGAAACCCATTCACCTGGCTCGTGCACGGGTGTTTGGCCGGATGGGAAGATCAACCGCATGTTCATTGCCCGAGACGTGTCATTATTCAAATTCCGGTAACGGCAAAAGTTTTGCGGACCCAATTGATTGAAGGTAAAACATTGAGGTTGAAGGTTTGCACGATAAGGTTGTCTCGGGAAGGAAGGAAAAGAAGCGTTTGTACTAGCTTTAAACCATACACAAAAGCTTGAAGCAAAGTGTGTTCGGTGTCGTGGTGCGTTAAAAGTCTTTTAGGATAATCGTTTACTCGTTTCTGTACCAGCTGTCAGAAATGTGATGCCAAGTTGTCAAAAGATGATAGAACGAACGCCTTCAAACAATTTAGTACGTGTAGCATGGCAGCACAGTTGTGGGAAGCGTAAAAAAGCGTTTACAGTTGATCGCATTCAAACTTGGACAGCTTGAAAGTTAGAAGAAACGTGGGCTTTAATGTTTTATTATGTTTTTTATTGTTTCTAAGAAAAAGAAAGAGTTATTAAAAATACGAAACTAGTTTATGGAACATTCAAAAACTATAAATAAATGTTAACGTTTAAATGTTTGAAATTTTACAGTTTAGATGGAAGCCTTTGTAGCTACCGTCTGCATGCCAAGTTGTAAAGCTATTTGCATTTTATACGTTCACCGTGTGCTGTAGAAAAGTTGCCATCATTAAAAGTGTTTTAACGAAGTTAAACATATGGTTTTAAATAATTTATCGGCACAGAAAGTACACCTGTCAAATACCTCCACAAAACAAGCAATATTAATGTAAAGAAAATTAAATATAACTTTAAAAAAACACAAAAGACCAATCCCTGAAAACAATAGCCACTCAATCAGACTAACAACCATCGTCAGCGGTTGTAAATTTTGCATCCGTTAAGTTTTCAAACTCTCCGATGGGAGCGTGGCGTTTTTTTTTCGAACGAAAAACTCATCTCCCTCACTGCACAAGTTGTGTATGCTCGAGGTGGTAAAGTTTGCACGAAAGAGAAAAGCCACAACCAACCGCGGTTGGTGCGGTTTATGAGCAGAGCACAGTAAGGATGTACCGCTGCCACTGTAAAGTTGGTTCCTGTGTCGATTTGAGATGGTACCGAAATTTAACTCCCCGTGCAGTTCAATTGCACCCGCCCGTCAGGGGAATCAATCTCTTTATTGATGGAATTCTGTGGTACTTCCCGGAGGACTTGTACTCGATAAGAGCGTTGTGAGGTTCGTGTTTCGTTCGGTCCGTTTCTTTCACTTGCTTTTGTGATTGTTTCTCAGGAATTGCTGACTGTTCTGTTCCTTTTCCATCAATGTTTGCGGATAGTGTGGTTTTTTTTGCAACGGTTTATTTGTGCCAGAAGGAAGGTTGTTTCTTTGGAATTTTGTTTTTATTAAAAGAGGAGAAGTACTTTTAGTTTTTTTTTCGCACTTTACTGAACGCTTGGAACTAATTTCGCTTGGTGGTGACTGCAAACCATTACGGATGCAGCTGGAAATTACATTGATTTTGTGTGTGTGTGTAGATGCTGCAGATACCAACGATGAAATTCTAGATTTATCGAGTGTTATTGGATTGGACTTCGAAGGGCTCTCTTTGAAAGTATAACCATCCACTTGATAGTAGAAGTCAAAGAATCAATCAAAGCTGAATCTTGTTGAAGTTACCACTATTGGCATTGGTTCGTTTGAGGCGTCGGTCATCATAGTTTGTTTCGATTGATTCGAATTTCTAAGAAGCATATAATAAAACCGCGATGAGGTCCGCAACGCAATCCTGCTTCGCGCAAGCAAAAGTAGTTCTGGGCAAAGTTAGTCACATCTAACAGTTCATCGCATCGTTAAATTGCAGTTTTATTTTGATGACAGTTTTTCTATGTATTGTACTCTTTATTGAGAAGTTTATAAAATTTTAGATAAACCAAAATAACCTGGTAACCAACCTGAGTAACCGAAATGAGAGATATCGATGTCAATTGTTCAGTTCCATGAGGTTTGCCTCTTTCACGGGAATATGGATTTTTCATCGCAATTGGCATGATTTTACATGATATGGCAGCTCCTACTCAAAGCGTCTAGCAGGGGTCCTCCAAAATGCTTACCGACCAGAATGACAGAGCCGTTCAGCGATAATGTTACCCTTGCTGGGAAGTATGTCTTGTTTAGACGATCCTCAGTTCAGACGATGTTTACTCTGACCGAACGCCTTCAATGCGTAAAGGCGACGTAATCAGCTGTGAAATCCAAAACGACGTCCATTAAGGGGAAGGACTGGTTTTTATTGGCCTCTGTCTGCCTGTCCTCCGCTTAGGTGCTTTTTAGCCGTTTACGGTGTTTTGTCGGCTTGCTCCGAAACCACAGAGCACATCGTACCTAGGGGTGGTTGTTTTAAATTTACGCTGCTTTCAGTGGTGAAAATTACCCAAACATTGTCCGAAAAATACACACGCATACACACAAAACAAAGTACCGAGAAACTAAGAGTGCGACATAAAACGGGACAAACACGTTCGGTTGTGCGTTGGGACGGTTTTTCTCCGGTCACCTTCCCCACGCGGGCTGGTATCACGAATGAGCTATCACACTTTTAATCCTTACTTAAATATTTATAATTCATAAATTATTTATCGCTCACCAAGGACTAGCTGAAGCTGAAGGTGATGTGGTTAGATGCATCGCTGCTTATCGCACTACTACGGCCGGCTCACTAGGTACCGTGGTTTTCATGGTCAGGGTTTCGTTTTGGGTAATTGGGACCCTGTTTTTTGGGATTTTGCAGCTGCATGATTACGCGTTAACTGAATAATTAATGTTTGCAGTTCGTTTTAACGTCCTGCGGTGGTTGTATAATTATATTAAACATAGCGTCGGTGCGAAAATACCTGAAAAGCTTTATAGAGGGGAATTTATATATAGTGTGTGGCAAGTGGGGTATTAAAAATTGATTAGATTAGGGCAGATTGTAAATCAAAGATTGCGTCACTTTATCAATGAAACGTATATTGATAAGACGATGTTATTAATCGTCAAACTAAGGCTAAGTAGTCAAGATTAATTCTGCCTTTAAAGTGCGTTCGTTGAGCTTTGTACAAACCAGCAGGTCTGCTGGAAACTTTCGAATAAGTGTGCAATTAAATAACAAGCGCTAAGCACTTTGTACTCAAGCTTCCTCATCTGCATAATAACCAACAAGAAACTTATGCAAAAGCTTGATGCCGGCAGGAACCGTGTCAGCACCAACAAACAAATCAGCTGTCTAAAGTGTAAGCACTTCATTGCGGTTTCCCCCCGAAAGAAACCGTCCAGACAGTTTATGGGCTTTCGTTCTGTGGTCAGTCCCGGGTAACACGATTGAGCAGCAGCATTGCAAATTTAGTGACCGGCACCGCAAGATTGTTGAGAATTATCTTCTGATGCCGCTTCTAAGCTACCGCCGTTTAAGCGGCTTATCCGGGGAATGCCTTGTGTGCGCGTGCTCTCGTGTGCTTTTTTTTCTTCTCTCTCTCTCACTGCCCGCTTGTTGTCACCCATTTTGCAATACGTTTTGATGCGCTCGAGCACCACCGAAAACATGTTTTGTGTAACCCATCTGCAAACAAAGTGTTATCGTTGCCATCCCCGACTGTACTCATGAATTATTCAGCTTTCTCTCAGCTTTCTCGGCTTTGCGCTTGCTTCTTTCGCTCCGTTTTGCTAGGTTCGGCTGCCAACAGTCAAAACCAGTCGCTTGGCTATGAAGAGGATGGCGGCGAGAACATCGCTTAAGAACTCGGTCCCGATAGTAAGCTTTCGGTTGTACGGCGTTCCATTTGATTTCCACCGGTTCGCTGTGTCAACGGTGTCGGGCGGCGAATGTTTGTGGAGTGCATTTGAAAGTGCGACCACTCGGGCTGTCTTTTCCGGTGTGTTAAATTTTCAATATTATCGCGACGCCACCGCCGCGGGTTAGTGTCGGTGAAGATGGTTGAGCGGTTGAGGTGGGAAAGAAAATATCGCTCCACCGGTATGTCTGTGCGTTGCACGGAAGGGTCTCGGTAAACTTGAACTGAAATCTCGGTAATATCATCGCAATAAGCAACCTAAATAAACAATTTGAACGATTTCTTCTTCACTGCTGGGTGGGATGATTTTCGTTGAAAAGATATTAGCTTTTGCTATTTATGCTTTTTTTTTCGGTGTATAGTCTTGCCATGTGGAAACTGTTTTGAGAGTATTTGAGAATGGACAAATACTATTAATTAAAATTATCGATTTTTTCTACAACTGCACGTGTTATATTTTCAATATTTTTTAGTTTCATTAAACCGAGAATTTTGGCTTAGAGACAATTAAAATCAATTAGTAAAATTGTGTTTTTATCCCGAATAGTCTGAAAGGAATGAAGACTTCGTTGCGATGAAGGATAAAATTATTTCCTCTTCCCATCAATGATTAACGGTTGCACGGTTCTTGTGTCACTCATACAGCATAGCTTTACTAGTTGACGAAAGTTCAAATTGTCAGTAATGGAAGGGAGTAGCCAGGCGCAACACAACAAATGAACTACAAATCCTATTTTTGCATTGACCCAGATATTTTCAATGGTGCAATGGTTCGTGTTTCGCAATTACACGATTTTCATGTGCACCAACCCGCGAACTGTTTCCCACTTTATTGCTGCACCCTATAAGCGGGTTGGAAAATTATACTGAACGTTTCGAAACCGAGGCCGCCCGGTTAGAGAGGAAATTAGAACAAAGGATTGGAAGGATAGCACAAAAAAAGGACGATGAAATCCCTAGCGAATGAATCAAGAATGAGTCTTTTTTTCCCCGATTTAATCTTTTTGCATTTATTGTTGCCTATCGCTGGTGATTCCGGTTACTGTGGAAGCAGCTTACAGCGCGATCGGCATTCAAGTCAGCTGTAAATGAGTTCGTGAAAAAGCTTGTGCCATCGACGAGTGAATGATGATTTGCTGCATTGTTGTTGCTCACAGAAATGCCGTTCTGTAGAGCTTTTTTCTATTCCTAGAAGCGGTCGTTGGTTGGTAGCTTGATCTATTTGCTTGAATGGTCCAGAACATAGCGATAGACATATTTGACGCGATTCTTGCTAAAATTGTCATGTTGTTTGTTTATTCATTATGAAATTGTGCATTTGGTTGGTATACTTTCGTGGCAAAGCATTGTATTGTGAATGGTATTACTTTCCATTAGTGGTTTGTGCATAGAGCATTTCATACTTATTTATATGTTGACGACTGAATGGAACTTGTGAAAATGAAGTTGGTAATAGTGAGCAGTCGGTCAACATCGTTTATTTAGATGACATGTTTATGTGAACGATGAAAAAGAGGTCTAATAGTTGATGGCTGTAAAAAGACTACTTTTAGATCTACGCAAAAATATGGACTGATTATAGAATATTTAGCGGTCAACATTGAAACAGATTGTTCAATGCATTCGAACTATAATTTTAGAGTTCTGAAATTTTAGAGGTCAAAATTTAACATTCAATTTTATGAAATAGTCATTTTCCGTTAAATAAACTAACGCATAGTATTTAAAAAAATTAGATTAGCCATAGGAAAACTTTTAAGATTACTCAAGTATGCCAACGTATTCACTAGAACTGTCACAAAAGCATTCACGTAGAGTTGAACACTGGTTTCCAGCACAGAAATTCAGGGATGCGGTTACGATTATTGACTTTCACTCTAAAAGATTTTAAGATTCCACATTCATAGACTCTGCATGACTGTACTCTGTACGTTGTGAAACATTTATAATACAAACAGCGTACTCTTCAAACAAAACGATCGCATTCGTAAGCACACCCCTTGCACAGTTTGCGTTAAAATCTCATACGATGATGGTTCATTGATGCATACGGGTCGTAATCAGTGGAGCGTAACGTTTCAAATCGTGCAACATGAAAATTCAATTCGTAGAGAGCATCAAGCTGCGACAGAGCTGAAGCCACAAGCAGCTGGCTATTTTTGTTGTCAGTTTAGCCAACTTTGCCTCACGATTGCCACCTCCTCGACAAACAATGGAGGTGCTCAGTGATTTTATCTGTCGTTTGAAACGTTTGTCCCGTTTGGGAAAGTACGTGTGTGTGTGAGAGGCGAGTTGAAAATATCGCGTCCTTCTCCAGTCTCACGCTGGATTTGTGTGAAGTGGGAACGCTTGTTTATTCGTGTGCACATGGTTTCACGGTCAAACACGTGTTCTCACCATGGTCGGCAGAAGTTTTTGGGTATTTGCAGCTTAGTTAGTTTTAAGCGAACGGTGAACGATGTGAACGCCTGTCAGCATACTACACTAGGCGTAAAAGAGGCAAAAATTAATTTGAAAAGTTTTGGATAATACATTAAAGTACACTTCCAGCACGTGTTTGCCTGAGCAAGCGTATGATCCGCATGGCTGTTGTCGACGTGCAACATAGCACAAGGGAAATAGGACCACAAACCTTTTTTAAACAAATAATAACCCTGCAACACCCTCTCACTAGCTGGCAACGCAAAAAAAAGCCCAAACGAACAAATCAAAATGGGATAATAATAAAATGTCAGATGATTTACACCTTTCCTACGGTGGGTAACGTTACATATTATTTTCCTTTCTCGCGTAGTTCTTGAGAAGCCAAACTAACGCTCTCGTTGGCCGATGGCGTAAAATGTCAGGCAGGCGGTGCGGCCTGTGCTTGTTACCGTTGCCTTTGTTTCACATTTTTCTGTACCAATCCAACAGTTGCGACGAAATTTCTTCCCACGGTGCGACTAAGCGGCTTAAAAGCTTTCTTGGGTTTCTTGCCGTTCGAGCGCGGTGCTACCGTTTCCCTGTTTGCCCGCTGACTGACTGGCAGTGCGATCGCCATTTGAATGCTTCATCGTGTATCTTCCGTATGTTCTCGAATCCGCGTGGCGAAAGGGTATTACGGTGTGTCAACTTTTGTTTCGCACCTTACAAGCAACGGTTTTCTTTTTCTGCGTAGCTTGCCATAAGGGTCATAAATTGTGATTTTTTTTTCTAACTTGATGTGGTTCACGTAGAAGGGTAAGGGTTAGAAGTTGATGGTATGGCTATGCCAGCTTTCTAGAGGCCAAGCCGTTACCATCAAGCCGAATCTTCAGTTTTATGTTGTTTTGGTTGTTTGAATGTTTGCTAAGGAAATATGTTTTTGAATGTAGAGTAGCATTCGCTATTGCTCATCCTGCCTGGTTCCTTGCAGAATCGCGTGTACGGTAGCCTTGAAGTTGGAGTTGTTTTGTTTTATGTTTTTTTGTACATCCGAACAAAGAGCTGTGCTTCGGAATTGATTTGTGGCCAATTGGAAAGTCATTCGATTTGCTGGATTTATGCGGTGTAAGTCAAAGCAATACTTGAATGCATAAAAAAGCGATTTAAGTTTTTCGGTATGTTGTGAAGTAGGCAGTTGGTAGTACTGCTTTATGCAATATCAACCTTAAGTGTTTCTTTGAACTGTTCTACATGCACGTTTACAGTAAATAGATGTAAAAACCACACTACAAAACCATGCAAAACTAGAATAAAAATTCAATGGGTTGACTACTGTTGAAGGTTTACTTAAAGTTAGGATAAACTAATCGGGATAGCCTCCATTTGACATTTAACCAAACAAACAAACAAATACACACAGTTGTGCATATTCACACACAAAGATATGGTACGAAGCAACGAACAGAAAACCCCGTAAGGATACAGCTCTGTAAGCGCTAACCTCAAAGCCACAGCGGAAGCAGCATCGGTCTCGAATGGCGCTCGAGGGAATGTTTGTTCCGTAACGACCGTTCAACGTACGCGGCGTATCGCGCCGCTAGTTTGTATGGGAATTTCGGGTGAATTATTCATTCGAGACACGAAACCCGCGGAGTGAACATGAAAACGGGATTTCTATGCATGCTGAAGAAGCCAATGGTTGGGTAGGTTAACCGGGAATGCACAAGCACAGGTCTTCTGTCACCGGTGAAGGTACCGCGATGGGAATGATACCACTCATTAGCGTGGAGGGACTTTGCCAAAAGGTGTTTCGTATCGGTGCCGTTTTGGACACTGGGTTAGACACTGATGTCGGAAAAATCAGCACATGCCTTGCAGGCAAGATTAATTTACACATCGAACATCTGGTTGAACAGGTGGATTTGTGGGTAGGCCTGTAACACGTTCCAGCTGCAAACGTCGCCCGAAGCTTTTTGGATGGAGCGGTGGTGCGCAGTGGTTTTATTCGAGCATGGAATGTAACGTCATTAGGTTGGTGCTGGTCCCAAAATAGGTACAGCGTAAAATTTGATATGATTTTTCGGCATGACCAAAGCAATGGATTTTCCTGTACTTAATGATGGAGACGCCTGGTCTATGGAGACGCCTGGTTTATGGAGACGCCTGATCCATGTAGCACACTGTAGTTTAAAGACGATTTGGTGATTTTAAAATATTTTTATATAAACATTTATCAATTACATGTAGCTATTAAATAGAAGAAAATCCAATTAAAACAATCAAAATGTTTGATTGCTGAGGATGTATTTTTCATCTAGTGTGATCATAATTCGTCTATTTTTAATAACTTTAATGAACATTTTGTTTGTAAATAAAGTTTTGCATGCAATTAGAGAGTTGTAGTAAGAAACAGTGACCAAAAATGTTCTTAATGCCATTTCATTTATCTAATTTAGAAAATATAAGCAATTACTTTGGGTTTATTGGGATTAAAATTTTAATTAAATCTAACTTTTTCAGATATCTACAAAATCAAACAAATGTGACATACTTCATTAGATTTTTTTTGACAATGAGATAGCCTATCGGAGCAAAAAATGTTTGAAAACTCTGTGGCATGTGAAAGATGTTCATTAGCAGTTCATTGTAGGATAAAACCACACCGGAAATAGAAGCACTAAGCCGTGACTGTCATAGCATAAACCATGATTGTTAACCAACCGCTCAACTATCGTTCGCACAGTCATTCATACATGAGCAAGAAAGGACAGGATTTAGTGTTTCAAGGTTCCCAGATAGTTGCATAGTTTGCTGAAAAGCAACCGCACGTTTGATTTGCACAAGTTATAATTTCATAGTTTCTTATGTATCCGAATGAGGAGACATACTTCCCCTGACAAGTGCCATGATAAATGGTTCACTTCAACATACACTCGAAATTAAACTGCATAATTAATTCAGTGAGTTGTTCAGAAGTTCTGCAGCGTGACTGAACCGGCATTATTGTGTGAGGATTTTTTCTTTCTAAAAATCTGCCTTTAAATTTTGATTGTGGTCAAAATGAGTTTCAAACGTACATATAGCTAGAGATTTACCTAGCACTCATTTATCTTAGACATCATGCACATGTCTGCGTTTTTTACTAGCTGAATATTAAAAAGTTTGAACGAACAATTGTTGGTAAAAGTGAATGCTCTTGTGTTTTTATAAAACGTCTTTATTTAAGAAACTAGTATACATAAACAGGTTGAGCATTATTTTGATAGTAGCTTTTTATAACCTCCGGATAAAAAGATGCGTATAAAATAGAAATGTTATTGACAAGTTTGCTTAAAAATTGACATCAAAGCTTCTTGATAAAATAAAATCCTGAAAATGGTTCTGAAAACAAAGAATAGTACACAGCTTTAAATGACCGAGGGCCGGAGCAAACATTGATCCACCATCCTAAATCCTCCGAAATCATAATAGCCACAGAAACACAACCATTATCCCAAACATCCCAAGTTCGGTTTGGGGTGCAATAACTGAAAGTTTGAACCGTTCATAAATTATTTCCATGCGTTGAAAAACATACCATTTAAGTGGAGGGCTGTAGGGCTAGGATAATGTATTGGAGTCCTTTTGATGATATTTTTTTTCTAAGGAATTTGTTTCCGAGGTTAAACCCGAACACCGATGGCTATGCATTGGGACGTTGGCCTGATATCTATGTTATAAATGTACGAGGATGTGTACCAAAAAAAGCTGAAAGATTCGGATTTATGTTGTTTAACAAAACGATATTTAAACGCTTTAGCCCTGAAGGGTACGTTTAAATGATACATCCCTAGTAGGACCGCAATTTGAATGATGTTATGATGTATCGAAAAGATGTATTACACTCCTATTCATAGGAGCTGGTATCGCTAAGGACTTCTGACATGTTTTTATTTCTGTTAAGATGATACATATAGGAAATTGCTTTTGTTAAAAATATCACACAAAATTTCACAGATTCACAGTTTTACTCAGCTTTTCTAAGATTCTATATTGATGTAGCATGAGTCCAGCATGGCAGTGTTGATAAAATGTTGCATAGTACTGTAGCCGAAAGTTTCATCCTTCAACACAGGTTCGTCCTGGCTCTTCTGTCTTACTCCTGCCACCCCCTGCAAGCAAGGTAAATAAATCATTAAACTTTCAAATTCTCTTAATGCGTGATGATGTGCGCTCAGTTGTCCATACGGTCCTTCGAGGACATTTTCCCATCGGTTCTGTGGCTAGATTTGGGATATAATCGTTAGACATTCGTAAGCTCTTTCCATCGTCGTTCCAAAAACGACCTTTCTGAAGGATCTCTCCTTCTCGCTTCCTCAAACTCTCCGTCTTTCTCTCTCTCTCTCTCTCTCTCTCTCTCTCTCGCTAACTTTGCCTACAACGTGCTGCGCTTTTGAGTGTCCTTGTTGATCTCGTTTTTTTTGGTGGCATTTGTTTCTTCTCCATGAAACTCACGTAGTCACGTTGGGGACCGACTATTGTTGAAGTTAATATAAAAGTTTGCTTTATTCAATGAGAAATTGTTATGGTTTTTGGTCCACTTTTCGTCCCAGGTGGGCCGGGGTGGGTAGTTCATTCTCGTTTGTTAGTTAAAAGTTTTTTGTGGATACATTGTTGCGGTTAAGCAAATACACAAGTAGTGAAGTATTGAAGGTATATTGTTTTATTAATTGAAACATTTTCATTTAAATTATCTTGCATTAACAATTGATAAAAACCCATTCATAAAAATACGCTTTAAAAATAAGACGCGTTTTATTTGACTTACTTACTTATTTACTTATTTATCAGACGCTACAACCGCTTCGCGGTTTTGGCCTGCTGCAACAATCCTCGATACCGCTCACGGTCTAGCGCCGTCGTCTGCCAATCCATTATCCCGGCCGTACTGGCGGACGCATCAACGCCATCACTCCATCTCAGTTTGGGCCTACCACGCCTCCTCTGTCCATGTGGACGGCCTTAAACGGACTTTACGGGCTGGGTCGTCCGGTGCCATTCTCACGACATGACCAGCCCACCGGAGCCTGGCGAGCCTAATTCGCTGCACGATGGTGAGTTCACCGTACAGCTCGTAGAGCTCGTCATTGTAGTCATTGTAGTCGTTTTATTGGACAGCCATGAAAATCTGACAGAAGAACGAATGTAAAAATGTAATAATCAAAACCGTCTGTTAAATATTGATTAGTTATTGACTTTTTGACAATATTTAACAGCGTTTTTCTTGTAGAATCAATGCACATTTCGCAAATATGTATAATAAAACATTTCTTCTATGGGATATGATTGCAGTGGTTACTCTAGCGATGTGCATCGATGTATGATGGTCATTGGTTATAGCTTTCACATAGACATGCGTTTAACCACAACCCGAGATGCGATAAAGAGCTTCATCAATTCGTAGAAAGTTTACCAACGCGAATGTGGTTGGTCAGAAAGTTATCGTCACTAAAGCGCTCCCTTGCCATGTTCGGAAGACAAATCAAATATTAAATGTCTCGTTTGATATCGACTAACGGATACTGGTGTATCAAACGGTGCGAATCCACCCCGTGGCGCAAGCTGTGTTTAAGTTAGCTTAAGTGTACGTTAGCATAAGCGTTCGAAACGAAGGCAGGAAATCTTGATATGTGGTCCCACTATGAATCGGATGTTTGAGAATTGTCATTAGATCACAGTTCCTGGAACGCTTCTCGAGCGTGATGTTAAATTGGTTAGAGAACGTTTTGTACTCGAAGTGTCTAAAAGATGTACGGTTGTACGATTATAAAAGTTTATAAGATATTAATAGACCATGCTTATGGAATCAAACAAATATTTTGCTGTTTTAAAGTTTATTTGAAATCAGTTTTACGTCTTCAGACATCTAAAATCAATTCAATATTGCTCTCAAACTTACTCCACACGCTGTAAGGTGTTTGAGGTAGACGAATTGTGCCGGTGAGCCAACCACCGTGCAGTGTTGTGAGCCGCTTCAACCAACCCTCGAACGCAAATCATGTCACACGGACTGGTTTAGTGATGTCAAACCATCGGATGCATTGGGCTCCGGTAGGAATCGATCGAAT
This sequence comes from Anopheles maculatus, assembly GCA_002091835.1. Classification (NCBI taxonomy): domain Eukaryota; kingdom Metazoa; phylum Arthropoda; class Insecta; order Diptera; family Culicidae; genus Anopheles; species Anopheles maculatus. The sequence goes on from KZ061825.1 coordinate 53,783, forward strand.
GCGTCACCCATAAACAATCTGGAACGCCGGGTGCCTCAAACTACTCGGTTGAACTGTGTACGACCGGTGAACGTTACTCCTTCAACGAGCAAGACTGGCGAATGCTTTGTGGTGGCCAATCGTAAATCCAATTATGTTAAGATCCCTATTTACATACGGTTCGGGTTGAATGGTAGCGCACACATCTCGAAGTAATTTTCCTGCTACGCTTTGAATTATGTTCCCTCGAATGGTATGCAGCACGGTCCGTAACACTGGTGCAGCGAGCCTGCAGAAATGGGTTATTCGAGGTTGTTGGGTTGAAGATGCTGGGTGATGACATTGAAGAAACAATTTTCATCTTTCAAATTAGAGAAATAAGGTTGTGTATAATGTAAAAAATTCCAATCTTCTAGTTCTAGAAACCTTTCAAAATAACAAAATAGTGTTTGAAGAAGATGCAGTTAGGAGCTTTCAGTACTTGTCGTTCGTTCATTTTCGGTACAGTCTCCAATATCTCGCAGCAACAATGATATCCCACTGCACCCAGTTGCTAATAAATATCGTTAAAAACAACGATGTATCCTTGCGTATGAACGGGTTTGCGTTGTGTGCGTTGCACCGAACAGCCGCTTGTTGTTCTTTCAAACGTCCTTCAGCAAGGAAAAATGCTGTGCCCGTCGATGGTTAGAAGCAACAAAAAAAAAAGAAAAGATAACAAACTCACCACCATTAACAACCATGTGGAGCAGTTGCTCGCTCATTTCATCCGTAAGCTGGTTCGGTTGGGGAAAATATCTTCATATCACTGACTGCTACTGCTGCCACTGCACGCTTGTACATGGCAGCGTGATGATCCCTTGCGGCCAGCATCCGTTTTTCGCTTTCCCTCGGTGTATTGTGGCAGCGTTTTGCTCGCCGATAGTTTGCATGCATTTTTGTTTTCGCCCATTGTTGTGCGGAGGACGACACTCATATTAAGTCGATTCCGTGCAGTGGCCGTGAAAGCAGAAGCTTATTATTTCCCAGCGTCCCAGTGCGGCGTGCCTCTCGCATCCGTAGGTTACGGTTTAGTCTCCTTACGGTTGTGCCGTTGCTCTTGAGGATTTGCCTTTTCCGACCGCCATCATCATTAGCAACGGTTTGGTGAGACAGTGTCCTACCTATCGCAACCTAGCAGCGTGCAAACAGTTGAAATCGAAGTGAAAATCAACAACAAAACACCGCTGCCGGTTTTGTTGCTTCTTTCGTAGTACCGCCAGCACGACGATTCGTTCGTCTTGCCAGCGATGACTCGTATGCACGAGTGGGCAAACATTGTTAAGCTTCAAGAGGGAAGCGCATGCAGAGAGCAAGCATCAGTACCATCATCACCATCATCATCTGAGTCTGACAATTAACGGGGTAAATTTTATTTACCATCATCCACCTTTCCCGGAAAGCGGAAAGCAAAAGTTGGCGATGGTTCTGCCGCTTAGCTCGCTAAGCTCGGGAGCGTATTTGATGGTGGGCTTTTTTTGTTGGACGCGCTGTGCTTGCCTAGTCGGTGGATGAGCTTTTTTCATGCAATTTTCTTCCTGTCGTTAAACCTATTTACCCCACGGCAAGGGTGGCTGATCGTGTGTGGAGCTTGTTTTTGTTTTGGTGCAAAAGAACGAATTTTGCCATTAAAATGTGATTAAAGTGTTTTCTGCTCACGTCGTTGTGTTGGAGGATTAATTCATTTTTAGCGTTAATGGATGGTTAGGTTTGTTTTAAAGTGTTCAAAGAAGTATCCAATTTAAAGTATTATATTTTTTATTAAAGACTTCAAAGAGTTTAATGGTATTAAATATAAAAACGCTCCACTAGATGAAGCATAACAAAAAGTTATCCAATTAGGACCATTTTGATTTTTAATAACCGTTTTGCTAAGTATTTTTTTGGTACTTTTCAAGGTTAGCAAATTTATGCTAACAAGCAAAGGTGATTTATGTATTTGTCTTAACTATTTTACAAGTTTTCTATTGATGAATCATACATAGCAAAACATAGTTTGTAGTGGTTGAATTATTGAGACAATTTTAACATTCTCATTATTTATACAGTATACAGTACAGTATTTTTAATTTACGTACTGTTTTCAAACAACTTTAGTTTGATTGTTTATGCACTCATGGCATCATTGCAAAGTACAGTAATGATTGATACTGAAGCACTGTGCCAGCTGGAAAACAAACGCGTGTGTATATTTACGAAACACGTTTAATTTCTTTCCGATTCAATTAAATAATGAAGCACTCTGTGTCCAGCGCCTGAAGTATGACCGTACCGCCCATTTTGCACGGTTGTGACCTTAATTTGATGTGTTTCCCGTATGAAAAGTTTCCATGAAAAGTCCTCCTGTCAGGCATTCGAGGCAAATAATGGTCAATTTATCTGTTACACAGTGCATCTACCTCCGCTCGTTATTCCGATCGGATGCACTTGAACAACGCGCCGGCCGTACAGCGGGAATGGAACGAAATCGCGTGCACTATCAATGACTTTCGCCATCGATAGTGCCCATTGAGCCGTCAGCTCTATAAACAATCCCGACCGACCGGTTGCGATTGGGAGGTAGAGGTTCTTTGCAGTTGATTTTAAAAAGGGCTCTTGATCCTGATTTTCCACCGTATCACCGTACAGTAGAAAATCGAGATAAACAAAATGGGTTTCGACAAAAAAAGCAAACAAACAAGGAAATGAATAAATGCATACCCCGTTACAATGTTGTGTTGACGGATGGTTTTAAATAAACAACCGTGCATACCGGAAACATAATCACACTGGGTACTCTTGTGCTATTTTTTGTTGGAACCAAGAACCGAAAGCGGGCCTCACTGGGTGCGGACAGCTCGTACAAGGATTAAAAAGTGGATCGCTTCCGAAATGGAATCGAAATTCAAATTGGAATTCGATAGGCCTGGGAATAAGAACATCGGGAACACAGCAAACAAAAAGCAAACTGATGCAATCATCGATGAGTGAACACAGTGCTAAAATGTGAATCATCCTTGACCCATGCTTCCAAATGCTATAGTTGATCTGATATATGCTGAATGGTGAAACTGTGGTGCAAAACCATGCAATACTACAGAGAATGCTCGCCATACTGCATGCTACGTAACACGGTAGAAAAGGCTATGAAAATGTAATCTAATCGTATAAATATCAATTCAATTATGTATTTTTCTACGATTTAATCTGAGTTGCTTCACTAGAATGCAGAGAATGTATTAATTAATTAACTAGTTTTGGCAGCTAGTTTCGAAGTGCACGGTGTAAATTTCGCCAAACTAGAATTTTACTAACTCTTGCTTTAAAACAAATTTATCAAGTTTTGTAAGATAAAATGTGTCACATCGATGAAGATACACGCAAAAAGATTCCAGTATACCAAAAACTCCCAGGAAAAGAAAGCAAACCCGCTAACGTTATCAGGAGCGAGGTGAGCTTTCACCCGAACGACTTCATTAAAATCCTCACACAGCTGTGACGATAAAATGCGCTGAGAGTAACGCGTAAAGTGCTGGTAAAATTGACACAAAAAAAATCCGCATCCGGTGTGAAAGGAAAATGGACGAAAAGCCAAAAAAAAGCAGCAAAGACAACCATCCCACTTTTGCCCGAAGAGACGAATTTGTTTATTAGCTAAGTGAGGATCGCACACGGTGTCATTTGCGGAAAACGGACCGTTCGGCTTAATAGCATAACGCTCCACACGTAAATAAATAAATGCTAAATAAAGTTAAAAAAAATGGATAGGGAACGGGAAATACATAAAAAAAACCTCCGGCCGTGGTCACGAGGGGGAAAACGGTGTTTACACCAGGGGGCAGTTAAAATGCGGCCAATTATTTGCAGCTCATCTCTGGTGGTAAATTAGGTACATTAATTGAGGTTGCCGCTGTGTGAGTGTTCAGCAGATGGAGGTGGGTAGGGAAAATTGGATAAAAAGTGTGTGATAACGCAACACAGCGCAAAACCTACTACCACAAGTGTCCGGTAATCAGTGCGGTGTTAAACGTGGAGTGAAGGTGAGTGATGTTTTATATTAAATTTCGATAGGTTAGATGAGCCAGGTGATTGAATTAATTTGTAGCAATGGGTTAAGACTATTACGATTTGCAAAGTGAACAACCAATATTGAGGTGCGAGTTGTTGGGATTTTGCTATTATAAATAGAGTGTTAGGAGAGAATGAAGACAAGTTTCATTGAATCGTGAATAAGCTAGACGAATGTTATTCATATAAAGGCATATGTTAATTTTTTTAACTAATCAATATTTAACATAGTCTCTAACTCTTGGCCAGCCAATTAGGGTAGTCATTAAGTTCGTTTTATTACGGTGAAGATCAAAGGCTGTATGGTAGTCTCAACATTACAACAAATTCGATCCGTCAAGCTCTGGTGGGCTGGTAATGAGAATAGCACCGGATGATCCAGTTCGTAAAGTTCTTTTAGGATAGAGGGGGCTTGGTAGGCGCCCAGTGACAAAAGCCCAGACTTTGATATGCCATATCCACTACTTACAAACTAGCATACTAGGAAATACTAAACAATATAGAGTGTGCCATCAGTGGCTCAAAGTGTAGAGTTAAGAAACTAGTTAATAACTATAGATTCATTTTACATTAGTATGTTAGTATTGGTGCTGCGAAGCGAGGATAGTTATATGGTCCATAGTCATAAGTGTATGGTTCTGAGATTCCAATGACTACGCGAATGCCAATATGTTCCTGCTAGATTTCCATACTGATCATGTCTCATGTCTGGCTCACCTTTAGGCTCATGTCAGGATCTTAAGAAGAAGAAGAACGTCATAAAACTAGCTGAAATTCAAAGAAAATCTGACAAGTTTTGTTAACAATATAAAGAATAAAAAAAAAAAAACATACACAAAGCAATTAACAGACAGCTACTCAAATCCATACATCTTATACCTGATAATCTGCGACGCACCTGCAGTTCTTGGCCTATTGTGCGTCACATTGCGTCACATCAAAAATAGCGAAAACGGCAAAGTGTTTCGAAAGCGGTCTGTCGTATTTCCGTCCCGTCAAGTCAATCGTCTCCGCCAGTTGCTGTTGTGTGTGGACAAGGTTGTGGGTGTGTGTTTTTGGTTGCAAACTACTTTGTTTTCCCTCAAATCATATTGCTGCTGGGTGCTGGCAGAAGGTGACACAGCACGTCGACTGAAGATGGTGCGAGAAAAGTCCAATTTTCCGGATGATATCATCTAGCAGCATCTTGAGAGACGGGGAAATATAAAACAGTGGTGCAGAAGCGTTGTTCCTTCGCTTGGTGACGTTATGTGCATGGCTTTAAGAGCAGTGCCCCAGGAACGGCAAACTCTTATGGATAAAAAGGAGAAGAAAGGAAAAAAAACTAACCATCCTTACCCTAGTCTACTTCTTTTTGCTTCCACCGAGGGATGGAGTGAATTGTGTGGAAATGTGAAGAAGAAAAATCCTTGAGAGGCAAATGCTGCTCTTTAATGCTGTACGCTTGAATCATGTGTGTCCTTCCAGCGTTCTGGTATTAGCATGGCGCGAGCAACCGAGACTGTGTGTGTGTGCGTATGTACATGTATGTTCGGATTCTGTATAGTTAGATCCGTGGCCTCCTTACATGAACCACCCTTGGTTGCCGCACCAGGACCTTGAGAATTTGTGCTGTTTGTTTGCACACCGTTTTTCCCCGCGAAAGCCGCGTTCGTTACTTACATTCGGGGTAGAAATCGACGCCCACCAAACGCTGGGCTGGCTGGTTGGCTGGCTGGCCAACTGGGTTGGATTTACTTTTACCCGGGCACTTTTGCACGGGGAACGGTCGTTGCCGCCGGCCGTTGAATAATGCCAGGGCCGTTCTAGCTCGTCATCAACATTCCGACCGGCCTTGCTGTTCTGGTCGTTGGGCTGGCTTTTACCTGATTTTTCTTAAGCACGAGCATGCGGATGGATCGGCAGAGGGCATGAAGTGGGATGTGAGTATACTTCTTCGTTTTAGTACATGGTAGGAAAATGTTTGTTTCCTCATCCGTTTTCCTATCGGAACATTTGGTCGGGAGCTTATGCGGAGAGCATTCTTTTGATAAGGGTCCTGCTGTACTGAGCGTGGTTGAAATTAGAACAGCACTGTCCGGTGAAGGAAGGTGAGGCTCATGAACATCATAGTCAGTGGTTTTGATATTTAGTATGCTGCTCATGCGAATCTGGGGTCCTGTTATAGTTATAGTGATGTGAGAAAAATGATTGACATGTTTACACTAGAGAAGTTTCTATTGCATCTGTGAATTGGAGCTTAAACTATAAGTTATTAATTTGTTAGTTGGACTTATTGCATTTAGGGTTAAAAAGCGTTAAAGTACAAGTTTTTATAATTTGAGGGCTAGTGTAGTGTATCAAGTATTGTGAAAGTGATTAATACACAAACTGAGATCTCTAGCTTACATACGCTTCCTGTGCAAGGCGCTCACTTCCGACATGTAATACCGCAATATGGTGAGCTGTGAATAATTTCTTTTCACTTTCCAAACCGGCATGATTTGTGCGGTTTTCTCATCGCCCTTACTACACCACTCACAAATGTAGATATCACAGACATCATCTATATCATTCCCTCCATACGTTGCCGTCATTCATCTGCAATACGAATGCACGGTGTCACTTTCTTTGATTTGATTGCATTTGTACGGGACGTGTTTTATTCATGTCCCGTGTCCCGGGTATTCCGGGCAGACTTTGAAGCAGTACTTAACGAACACATTCAACATACGTTCTCCCTCGCCAGCTTCCCTTATGACTGCGAGCGAGGACCCCGGTTCGGGATCAGTGGCAAACGGCTTCTGAACCAACACATCACGCATAATACCAGCTGGCATTAGTTTATGCCACACTGGGAAGGTAAAATAAGAGCGTAGTAAAAGTTTTATCACAAAAACCTTCCGCCTTCTGCGGTACGAGTTAGTGGTTCCCCGAGAGCGGGCTAGATTCGACAAACTTCACTGCGGTTCGGTAGGGTTATTCTGGGGAGAAGTTTTTTTTCCCACGATCTCTAGCCAAATGCTTTCCCGGGTTCGGCTAACCCGGCTACATCTATGTCCATGCTTCACTTTTTCCAGCACACATTTTCCTGGTGCGACCATCCGGTGAAGCTGCTGCTTAGATGAAACCGGGTGCAGTCGCTCGGCATGGCCGGACCACGTATGTGAACCACGGGTGCGAGTATTGTAATTAATTAGAAGTATTTAACTTTCTCCGAACGCAGCTGCTTCGTCTGTTCGGTTTTGCTTGGTAGTAATTTTCGGGACATGCTGGTTTTTGGTTGAAACCACGCTTGCTTGCACTGACGGTGGTAGATAGTAAAGTTATCAGTTCTAAAATTAAAGGAAGATGCTATGATAAAACAAACAACGACGGGTACTACAGCTTGTTGATGAGTTGCATTACAAGTTTTTCCATTCATCTGAATTCCGAGTCACGAGTACGAATGGTTTCCTGTCGGAATTTCTACACCAGCTTCGCAGAACTCTCGAATGTTTCGACAAGCTGACAACAAAAAACTCGCCTCAACAACAATGATATTTTTACACATTTTATTTCAAAGTCACGGATCGGTGGAATGGCTTCTTGGTGGATAGGAAGAGTGTTTTTATTGCCCTTCTTGTACCATATGCTCACAGCGAACGGGTTAGTGCAAGTGTAGTACGAGAGAACTTTCCACTTGTTTGCCGTTCGGTGCCAGCCAGATCACCGACACACTAAAGTGCTAACAAGAAACCGAATTAGCACATGCTTAAGGAGGCGATGGTAGACGGTAGATCGAGCTGGGTTCCTGAAGTTCCGGTACCCTAAAGCGTGAGGGAGACTCATTAGTCGTACGGTGGGCAAGGAAAACGGGCTGCATCCTACGTGACATGGCGTGATGTGTATCGAACAATCGAATTTCCTTACTGGCAGGGAACTGCTAATGAACACTTACGTCTCTTTCACCACTTGACCTTACCCGCTCGGTGGTAAGGAACAACACACTAGAGGTGTTTCATGCTTGTGCACTAAAACGGAAGTAACCCAATTATCGCCTGATTGTTTTTGATACGGTTGCGAAAATCGTTTAGCGCATTTTATTGACTCAAAAGCTTACGTGTAACGTGTTTTCGGGTGCCTGGCAAAGTGAGATTGATTGTGCTGTTTTGAAGAATCGAAAAATATGTGGTTTGAATTTTAGAAATAGTTTGTGAATGTTAATCTCGGTGTGTTGTAAATATTAGGTGAGATGTACACCCTTTTTAACAATTAAAAACACTTTTTTCTCCATAGATTTATTTTAATAATATCTTCTGGCAGCTAGAAGAGCCAAATGAACGCCAATAAAGCTCACAAAAACTCCTGATCTGTCGTATGCTGCAGCTTTCGGATGTATCGAGACCATTAGACAGTGTAACACAGTCGAAGCCCACCGTGCAGTGTGTAAACTATGCGCGCTTCGATTTTCTAGCCGATTCCCGAGTCCCGGGCTTTGCTCGACCCTCGGTAGAAAGAAAATCCCGGTTACCCTGAAACGAAGGAACACCATTCATACCCGAAGGAGGCGGCTGGTGGCTCACGCAGCGTACACATTTGACGCTGTACGGTGTGCTCTGGAACGGAAGACGGAATACATGTGCAGGCTAACGGGTAACTCATGTACGAAGCAGCCACTCAGAGAGAGCGAGAGAGTTGTTTCAGCGCTGGGTCATACAACCATGGGGAAGAATCTACCTCGTGCTGAGCTGGGTTTGCAGTCGAGAGTGTGAGAGATGTAACCATTTTGTACGCAGTGTGATCTCTGTTTTGGTTGGCCGGACGTTGCACGGTATTCACAGTTCGAGCAGTTGTTTCGAGCACTTCTCATCCGCTATGCTCAGCTGTTCTGCTGTGAGCTGCAGACGCGTACCGTGAGAAAGAGAATGGGTGACTGCTATCGCCGCGAGAGACTATGGTCGCATGAGACGAGTGGACGGTATAGTATCGCATTCTCCCTCGGGGTGAGTTGCAATGGACGCAGTGGACGCGTCTCGTGCTTGTAGCTGGTTCGTTTGCGTGATTCGTACAGCTATCGTTGTGTTTCCGCCCCGTGCGGTGACACTTCGCCCTTTGATTTTCCTTCGACGCGGATGGACGAAGCGCAGTGAGTGAGTGCCCTCAGTCTCGCCGATTGTCGCGCCGATCGTGGACGGGTTTTTCCGTAGCTCCCGTAGCAGCTAGAGGGTGAATTTCGCCCTTGCTGTCAGTTATCAGTTGTGTAGCCATAGAGCACTACCAGCCATCCGTGTTGCCAGATTTGCCAGATCTCATTCGATCCTTGCAGCGTGTGTCGTTGTGTGCAGGTGTGTGTTCCGGTGTGCAAGGGTGATAACGCTATAGGAGTGTATAAAACCATTCCCTAAATAGCAGGTGTGGAATACAAGCAGGATCCTGTTGGTCCACCAGACACAACAAACCGCAAACGATGTAGAAAAGTGTTCGCCAAATGTCACGCTAGTTGAGCGAGAGTGAAAGAATCTGAACAGCGATAAACGCGCCAAATGGCGACATTAAACTCTTGCTCATGGAAGCGATGTGTAAGACTCTAAAGGACACTGCATTCAGAGCGTGATACTGGTGCGTTGGTTGAGCTGCTGTGAAAATAGTACCAAAGCCCAAGGCCGTAGGTGGAGGCGCATGAAACAGGATGGAAGAATAGTAACCGTGCTAGAAGGACACTATCCTGCAGGTTAAGATACACCTTGCTTTTGGCAGAATAAAACTTGGGAGATTATGGTTAGTGTGCAGCAAGAATTTTTTCGGTGTCATGCGTTGTTTGCTAAACAGTTAAATATTTATATTTTTTAAATATGTTTTGTTCTCATTGAAATATTTATTTGTTTGCTTTAGTGCACATCAGCCAAAATACGGTTGTTGTAGTTAACCATTTAAAAGTGATTGTTTCTAAATTGTCTTTATTTCTGCTACAGAGATAATGGTTTAGTGCGTTTCGTTCCAGTGTGTGAAGTTGCGTTTGTTCTAAGATTTATTTTTATTTTCCACCCCCCAGTTTACAAAAATACAGATATGCGAGTAAAAATAACGTGCCCGGTGCAAACGTGTACAGAAACGGCCGGAAAATGTCAACCGTGTGGCCATCGCGGCACCAGTGTCCTTCAGACGTCCAAGTGTTAGACAACAATCTGAAGAAGGCACCAGCCGACCAGCACAACATATGTGCCGAGTGAATGTGCGGTGAAAAGTGGTAGAAAGCATTGCTCGTGCGAAACAAGCAGGCAAGATTAGTCGGTGGTCATACAGTACCGTCTCTTCGCATCCGCTCGGTTGCGGCCATTGTTAACCAAAACCGTTCGCGTGATCGATTGTTTGAACCCGAACGGTTCGCGAGTGTGTATATTTATGAGTGTGGTGGTGCTGGGTGGTGAGTGTGTGAGCACGGGGCGTGCTTTTTAGTGAAACTGTGCCGCCCAGAAGGAATGGTAAATTGGCATTTTTGGAGCGTGCGGCAGTTAGTTATTTTCGGTAAAGTGTATAAAAAATAAACCACCAGAAACGGAACACCGTTTGTTTGTTTTGTTGTTGTTGTGTTGTTGCGTATTTCGCGACGAGCGTATCGACGAACGGGTGGATGGGTCGTTTGCCGGTGAGCAGGTGAGCCAGCAACGAGATCCCGTGGAGGAGTGCTTCAACGTTTGTGTCACCGCACTGGGACTGCAAAACCCGCTGGTGCGACTTCAAATACTTCAAACTACAGAACCGTTAGTATCCATTTCAGTGTCGTCAGTGTTTGACCTTTCTGTTCCGTTGATCTTTAACGGCGCGTACGCACGTCCTTCGCATAAGAGCATTATCTATGACCATTATCTTCTAGCATTAATAGCCCCCTCCCTGCCCGTTCGGGATGATTGAAAGAGTTCCCCGGGTTGTAGTTCTGTGTAATGGGATGTTGGGCTGCTTCGCACAGGGTTGGCAGAGCGAGCTGCTCATTTTTATTGTACTTTTGTGTTCAATTTATTTTCCTCCGAAAGCGATTAGGTGACCGTGGGAGGTCGAACGTTGGCGTGGGTCACGCGCCAAAGGAATATTTCATGCTAAACGCTATCGGACGTTTCAGCATTAATGATGTTATTTTTGAAAAGCTGTAGACATGCATTCATATGATGTTAGTTATAGAAAATAAAAGAACTGAAAATTTTATGCTGAGCTTTTGTCGGTGAGTTGAAATTGTTTTTGGCTGAATCCACAACACAAGGATCGTTCACTGGACTGCTGGAAAGGAGTTGATTTGAATATATAACGAAACAGATGTCGATAAGTGTGTTGGCTCGTGATATCCAACTACTGCCATCGACTGGGCCGAATAAAAATCCGGTAGAATGGTTCGCTTTTGGCTTTCGGTACCGGATGGAACAACGCAGCTGTCGTACGCAGCGAGATGGGAACGAGCGCGCAGTATTAAAATTAATGATGCATCCTTCGAATGCGCACCGGGAACGGCATTGGAAACGATGCTAGTGGTTCGAATGCTCATGAGAATCCAACAAGTGTTTCGTCTGGTTGGCTATGGGAAACGAATGAAAATGAATGGATTGTACATCATGTTCAGAAAACCATGAAACCTGTTGGACACGAGCGGATTTTATAAAACGAATCGTAGATTTGTTTTGTTTTAGTGTTGATTTTCGCCTGGGGAGAACTATTAAATCTGCGTCGAAGGGAGATTGAGCTACAGGAACTTATTCGTATGAGTATTTCAAATCAGAATTATTATGAAAAATTAAAATTAAAATACTACTCTTAAATCAGCACGAAACACAAGGAAATATAACACTAGCATTCTTATTCAAAGCTAGTGTCAAACTCAAAAAAAAAGCAGTAGGTCGTACAGACTTTTCAAAAATTCAAGAAGCACCACAGCAAACAATATAAAGGTGACGTACTATCATCATAAAAAAAAACCACTTCACAAAATTGTGAGTTTTTTCTTGCTTGTCTCCTCGCTACAGGTTGGTTACCACTTTTCTCATCCCTCAAAGGAAGACTTCCAGTGAATTCATGTTTGAAATTTCACCAAAATAACTTAGCAGTGGAATGTTAGACGTCTAGTTGAATACTCCTTCCGCGAATATTTAGGCGGAAGATGAAGCTTTAGCGCACCCCATTATTCTTTCGAAAAGCTCTTCCGGACACAATATTTTGATGCTGGGCTGACTTTGCTATGGTGACATCTTTTTTCCCAGAATTATTGTAAAAGCGTTCGTCCTTGGCGAGACGTGAGGAAGTCACGAGTTTGTTTTTGGTACTTTTCATTTAAGAACATTAGAATATTTGGTCTAATCTGTTCAATTTTGTAATTTATTAGAAAATAGCGAATAAAAACTGTAATTGTTCATGTGTAAATATTATTATATGTTTATTCTGTTTTTACAGTTTTTGCATTGTAAAGCATTCTTGCTTCATTAATGCATGATATACCCTATCGAACCAATCAATTTCGCATTATGAGCTTGGTTTAATTCCCATTTGATTTGAGGCAGCGTTCAAAACAAATCAAAAACATCCACCAAATCGGGGGTTAGATCGGGGGTCACTGAGTAATGCCTGAACAATAATGCTACATGATCAATGGGTCGTTACGGGAACGGAATTGCCATCATTCGAACGCTCGTCGTCCGAAAGCCCGCACCTAGCGAACGTACGAAGCGCCAAGCAACAAATTAGTTAAAGCACTGCTAATATTGACACAACAATAATGACTTTTCCTCACTCTAACCACCACGAGGTGGTTTGAAGACCGTCTCGTTGTCTCGTCCCTGCATCTACCGAAGAAGGCCACAGGGGGAAGAAGTCAGTCTCCACAATATTATGTTGATTTTCCGAATCTCCGTGCTTGTGTTGGGAATGGTTGCTGAAATAATTTCCTCCGAGCGAACGTTGTTGTTGACGAGGCTAACATTCGCGTGGGCTAGCATCACCGCCGAACAAGGGCGAAGACGTAACGTAATTTCCATTTGTTCATTCACTAGTCTCCTCGTGATCGTTAGTCGTATTTCCTTTTTTTCTCCTTCCGTGTTTTGCGCTGGGATGAGGACCAGTTTTCCATGCACGAGAAGAATGAAATAGGAATATGGTTGGTCCAGATACCAGGCCCAGGTTCGTCCGACTAGAAACGTTTTTTTTTCTACTCCCTATTATCTGCTCTGCCCCAGTTTTTGCGAGGAATCGTAATTCTTGTCTCATGTTTTCGTATCTCCCTCAATCTGCTCGTTCCAACTCACTTGGACGATGTTCTAGAACTTTTTATCCCAGCTTCTTCCGACGGCCTAGTTCTGCATGCTATCGACATAAACACGTATACGAACGGTACACAGCATAAGGAAAGATGGACAGCAGTTTAGTGCATGAGGATATGTTGCTGGTGAACCGAGGCATGAGGGATTTGGCAGTCGCTCAATTGAATTGTGGGTGAAAACAGATTTTCCATTTATTCAAATTACGCCTATTCATGTGTTCGACGTCTTGCTGAGCGGCGAACGTGACGAATGATGAGCAAAGCAGTGCACTGTGACAAGAAAACTATAAACCATAAAAGAGCTAAAGAGAACACACGTCCAACAGGGGCATGTACGTGTGCCTGTACGGTTCCCGATCGGGTGTAACATATATCCTTTCCAACGAACTGTTCAATGTCAGCGAGATGAGATTTGTTCTTTTCTGTCGTTGGCAGGATCCTGTTACTACGATTCAGATCGATTCTTTTACTGGTTGCTGCATCGGGGCCTTCTTTCTTGCCGACAGTACCCCGATTGGATGTTCGGTCGGTTACTGGCACCCGATCATATCCAATTTTCCGGTCTGCTAGTACCGGATAATCCTTGATGATGGCTTTACGCCATCCGGGACGTCCTGGGTGGGTGCACCGAGACAGCAGAATATGAGCCGATACCAATGAAGCAAACCAGTGAGGCAGGTTCAAGTGTTAAACCGACAGTAAAATATTTGATACATCGGTACGGAGAAAGTAGTTAACGAGAGCCCCAGTCCGGATGGTCGGATCATCGAATGACAGCCGTGCTCTATTCATGCTAGTGATGAAAGGTCCCCATCGGCAACCAGGTGTGGTGTTTTGCGCTATCTGGTTTTTTATTCTTCTTTCTTTCTCTGTAGACAAAATACGTACAACGCCTGGCCAACTGTACGTGGGTGATAAGAGACACCGGTCTGGACGGTGTGGTATTACTTAAGAATTTAATATCTTTTGGCCCCACAGGATGCCCTCGGGAGGATCAATATTTTATTGAACTCCCACAACAAAAAAACACTCATTAGACTGAGTACGGTGTCGTGTATCGGATGAGAAGATGTGAATAATAGCAATAATAAAAAAGGGATAAAACCGGTACCTTAGAATGGCAAGACTCCTACGAACTATACCTCTGTACACGATAGTATGAAAGGACATCTCTCTTGGGAGGTGCTGAAAATAAGACGGACTCAAAAAAGAAAACGAAAGGGTCCTATTCTAGACCGTGAACACCTAAAAGGCACCATCATACACGCTTGCCACTGGAAGGTAGCATCATGATTAAAACAATTAATAATGGGAAACCAAGAAAATGCGCCCGGCTATTACGGTAGCTAAGCTTGGACGCTTTTTCAGCACTCCATTCTGCCCCTGATTGGTAATCGTGTTGCACCGGCACCGGCGAACATCTTTGCGAGCTGACTGCTGAAGCCATCCCGGGCTGACTGGGTGCGCTACAACAAAGAAGCATTATCCATTACGGGTGCACCTTGGGACGCGTGGGATAAGTGGCTCGGATCCCCAGTGCTAATCACTGTTGTCGTCGTAGTTTCTTGCCCGGGATCTGCAGATGGTTTCCCTGAAAGGGTTTCTTCGTTTCGCCTGCGTACAAGACTACAAAGGTTTAGCCGTTGGTCGTAGATACGTTGCTGCTGGGAAGCAAACCTCAAGGAAGGCAACATTCGCAACACTGTGGAGGCAGTGGAAACAGTGCCATGGGATGAAGTAGGGCGTGAGTTAAAAATCTCATTTCCAACCAGCTGACGGTGGGTTTGAAATGGGCGAAGTTTTGGCCACCTTCGCGCAGCAAGCGTTCTTCCTTTCCGTGGCGTGCCAAAACTGACGCCTAACCGTGTGATACGATGGATGGATAGATGGAACCATTTGACAGGTTCATGCTCTGAGAAAAAACGAATGAAAAAAAGAGACGATGACACCAACACCGAAAGGGATAAAATCGGGCTAGCACTAGAAACGGAACCGAAGGATGAAGGCGAACCTCGAGTGTGACCACCCACGCCATGGCTGCACGGTTGCTGTACTAATTAGTTTTAATTGGTTTACGGCTAATTAGCTACGAGTGATCTGTCGAAGACACCGACATTCCATTCCCTGGACACGATTTTGCCAATGGGGCACTAGTTCGGGATGGTTGATTTTTGCTCAGGTTGCATGTGTTGTCGTCCTAAGGGCAAGGTGTAAATTATAGAGCGACCAGACACGTAAGGGACAACACGTTCGGCGATACGTTGTAATGGAACCGGTGCGGCGGTCCCATTTACCCGACCGTGGGAGAATCTTTCCGGATGTAAATAAATGATCGCTTGATGTGTACAATCTTCGTACGATACACTAGTCCAACTGGTACGGTTGGATAATGTTGGCTTGCTGCCCAAGCCAATGTGTTCGGTGCAGTCCGTACGGATCGATTCGTAGTTTGACTGGCATTGAAACAGTACCAATGCCGTAAGCTAGCTGGATCGAGCCAGCGCCGCTGTTGAAGGGTGTTTCACTAATCCTTTGCCGTGTGGAAGAGAGCACGTCCTGTCGTAAAAAAAATAGTCGTGTACAGCTTCCCTAGTCTTGGCCTATCGCAATCCAGGTCAGGTCGTTAGAAAACGGATGTTTTTATTTAATCTTTCAAGTGTACATAAAACCAGCATAAATTCCCCTGAGCCTCCAATTCCTTTCCATCCGTGCGGTGGTACAGAAACAATCCGGCGATAGGCACGCTGCAGAATGCTGCACAACCACCATGTACACGATCGATGAGCCGACTATTTTTATCCGGACAGCCCCAAACCCGTACCAGGTTGTGCAGAAGTTTTTCGAGGTCACAGAATCGAAAAATGGAATGCCGCACGGTTGCTTATAAATCGACCAGATTCGGTATTTTTGGGCCAAATGTTTTTTTTTTGTTTTATATTTTGGAAAAAATGTAGAGCAAAACCTTGATTGCATATCCGTGTGGCTGTGTTCTGTTATGGAATGAGCATAAAGCTATGATGGGGTCGTGAAAACTTTTATCGCATCACTCATGGGAATGAAATTCAGTGTGGAACTATGCAAAGGTTAGCTGCAACGTTGGAGAATGAGAGTGCAATTGTGTGGAAATGAAATCATAATCATTTAGTTTAATGTAGGACGTTGCGTAGAGGATAATCTATAATGATTATTTCGAACACCAAGTTTCGGTTCCCTAGAAATTTTTTCGAAAATAATTGAAAATGAATCTGCATATGTAGTTGTTTTTCTGTTTATGGTTTCTATGAGTATGGACAAATAAATAACAATATCGTACGTCTGGTTATTAAAAGTGTTGTAATACTGAGTATTGTATCAGCACAGTTTGATATTGATTCGTTTACGATTCGTTTTATGGCTATCATGGCTTCAGTTTGCTGGTAGTTTCAAGCAAGTGACACCAGACGATAAACAGTTTTGAACTAAATCAGTAGTCCTTAGAGACATGCTAAGTCGATGAAATTCATTAGCTTTAGATATAGCCAAACATTTATAAATGTAAGTAACCATGTACCAACTTGGCCTTCCTTAATACTCATTTTGAGTAGATATTCTTCTACATCTTTGTTGCTATACATATTGATTTATCAGGAATTCTGAAACATAATTTAATAGGCTGTCCACCAAGCTAGGGTAACAGTAATGTATCTTCAAAGTGTTATAAACTATTCAAATGCACATTTTCCTACTTCATTAATTATAATTCGTCAGCATAATTAATTATAACTAAGTATGCAACTTCCAACTGCCATCGACAAACGACGGTGCGCAAATAGAATATTTTAAGTCGGGTGAGTCAAACACTTGAATATATTACCACATAATAAAGCATCTGGTATCGTGACGGTTTGATCTTCAGTTCGATACATATTTGCATTCATTAAACCGGTGGCAGTACACATTCGGTATCGATCGATTGAATGCTTCATCGCTGGCGAATGTCTCTCCCTACTGTGTGAACCGTACGGGAGAGCCTATTGTTGAAATTAATTTTCAATCCATTACCTTCGTGATACGGGCAGGACACTTTGGTATGGGTGAGCAGAGAAAGCAAAATAGCAGAATAGGAAAGAAATAAGTAAAAATATCGAGATATGTCTCTCAAGAATGCTTTTCTCGGCACGTTTCGTTTGAGTGTGAAGTCGTACAGTGCAAATGGATCTGAGGCTGAGGCTCTGGGGGATGAATTGCCGCTAGAAAAGTTGGGGACCTGCTAGCGTAGTTCCAATCGATAGGGTGAGAATGGAGCACATGATGATAAAGGTTCACAAACGAGAATAGGTGGATGATGCCAGCACCCAACCATTCATCCGTTTGACGTTTGATCTTTTGGCTTGATTACTTCATTCAGTCTGGGAAGAAAAATGACTTTCGTCAACGGTTAAATGCCACTGAATGATTTACATTGGGAGCAAAGGAAGACGAAAAAAAGCCCCCTCCTGTGATCGAGTGGGTTGCCTCAAGTTCTCAGTCACAATGGAACATTAGCATATTCGATTGATTGGAACGTATCGAGAGAGGGAATTTTGGTTGAGTATGTGAGTATATACGTTTCCTTTTTTCTTGCCATTTCTTGCTTATTGGTTTCAGGGCTTCATGCTTGCTTGAGCACGGCCTGCCGAAGTATCGACAGAGCGAAAAAAGGGAAAACAACTTCCGATTTATAAATCGAACTCATCCTTGAGTCAGTAAACGAATCGGTTTCGGATGAGTTTAGCCGCCCGGCGAAAGGATTCGACGGTGTAACGTTCCGTTTCTGATGAGAAAATTAATCGTATGGAAAAACTGTTTCGATAATGGTGGAAACCGTATTGATAAAGTTCTTTATTTGCATGTTTCGGGGCAATAAAATAACATGCAAAAGGCATAAAATAAAATAATGATAAATGGATGCATGGTGCACGGTAAAAGCATATGTTTATTATTGATGTACTTTATATTGAAGATGGCTAAGCATACCATTAAAGCGTTCGATTGCCAATAAGGATCCTACTTGGTTCATCTAACGTTAAATGTCTAGATATCAAAATCCTACGCTTTTCTGTTTAGAATTTGTATTCTAGGCCCAAAAATAATGTCATCCTGCTACTGCCGATGCCCATTATCATTGTCCGAAGTCATTTCGATTCATAAACACGTTCTCGCACCTATTTATGCTCACAAATAGCCCTAAGCGAATATCGTGACGAATCAAGAAGCACGGTGGCACGAGAATGACACCTTTACGGGATGGTTTTATCGCATGGATTTGCAAGCTATTTTCCCTGACAATTGACATCCTTATCCGTGGTGCCCAATGCCGCTAAGTACCGATTTCATGTAAAGTCCATTTCACTGTCAAGCGCACGTTTTCTGACAGGACGTTATGGATGTGAACTGTATCATTAAACTTATCAAACATTCAGCATTTGGACCGTTGTTCGGTTTGATTTCCGTTTTCGTTTTTGCACCTCCTTTTCGTTTGTTTAGCAGTCGGTGGTTCCTTGAACGGGAATATGCTCCCTCGGGGAAGCCTCGTCCGACACGTGCCATCGTACGATTTAGCTTAAACGCTGATGGCAGCGATTCACCGTTTCATAAATTGTTCCACCGGTACCAGCGCCTTCAAATGCATTGCAGCACGGGCTGAGAGGCATCCGCTTTGCTGGTAGGGCGAGTGTGTGGGGTGGGTGTAAAAAATAAAATAAAGGATGCTTTGGCAATGGGGATTTCATAAATTTTAAATTGAACATTCCCTTCAACCAACGCTCCGTCGAACGTTCCAGCCAGGACGGGGCGAAGGTCTTACGTTTGGGCTTTTGCTGGCACCAGTGGAGAAATCAGTGTTCCCAGCTCGGATTTTTTTGTTGGCATTGCTTGTGTAAGCGAAAAAGGTAACAGTGGTTCGTTTCCTGTTTCCCGGCGCTTTGCTGCGTTTGGAACCGCCATCCCGGTTCGTGTTCAGACCTCGTGGACTGAAAATGGTCGTTTTGAACGGATGCCGAAACGTTGGCAGCAAAATGCCCATCACCGGGGTATTAGTGTGCCACCAGCGTTCCGCTGCCATTATGATTCGCCTTAATTCAATAAATTCCATCAGCAAAAGTGTGCGATAATTTGATAATAAATTCGAATAAATAAATGTGTCTGGGTCGTCGGAAGCGGCTCGAGCCAAGACGGGCAAAGGGTGTTTGAAGGCCACGAATTTGCATACGGCATTGCTGTCGGTCAATGGGATGGGGTTTTGTTGATGTGCTTGATTACTGTCAAGCCGTGGTAACGATGTTTGGTGACTTATTCGGTTAAGGAATGGTGCAGCGAAGGAAACAAGTAGCGAATGATACTAGAGAGTGTAGTATTACACGGTTAGGAAAATAGAGATAATATGAGGTCAATAAATAAGTTTTAACGGTTTTCATGTAAGTGTCGTTTACTTAAAATTTTTACTTTAGTAAAATCAGGCAACACTTTTATTTTAAAGTGTCATCTTCAGGGTTTGTCTGCCCCCTAGTTGTCATTTCATCAATTTTTAAACAAAGTATTTTCCGCGTGATTGCTGAATGAATACATTCGGTTCAGAAAAAGGGTGTTTTTGCGGGGAATTTTTCTTCATTACTTTGTGATGACATCTTCGTCCACCGAGACCTATCGTATAATGAGGGAATACCAAGGCGATTGCGCTTTATCGGAAGGAACGTGCCAGAGGTGGTTTCAACGGTTTATAAGTGGAAATTTTTGAATGGAAGACGAAGAACGCTCATTTGGTACATTTGATGGGACCAGCTTGGATGTGGTGTACCACGAAGTGCTGGAACCAAACGAAACCATCACGGGTGACGTTTAACGATGACAACCTAAACGTAGCGCATTGAAGGACAAAAGGTCCCAGTACGCGACCAGGCATGACAAAGTAATTCTGCTGCACGACAACGATTGGCCACATGTTGCGGCACCTGTCCGCACTTACCTGCAGACACTAAAATGGGATGTTTTACCCCCTTCCGCCATATAGCCCAGATATTGCGCTCTGCGGCTACCATCTGCTCCGGTCGATAGAGCATGGCTTCACCGCGCAGCACTTCCAGAATTGCGCCGAACTGAAAAATTGGACCGAAACATGCATTGCGTCCATACCGGATTTCTTGTTTTTTATGAAGGAATCCACAATCTAACCAACACATGGGAAAAGGTTATATGAAGGGACGGAAATTACTTTTCTGAATAAAATCGATAACCATTCGGGCCTATGAGGCTTGAAACTTCGTAAAAAATCCAGCAAAACTTATTTAATAACCTGATAATACTTGAAGCTTTGTGTTGCTGTCTGTTTATGTGACTAACTCTATTACAAAGATGTTGTAGTTTAATAAAATCTTTAAGGTTTTCTTTCTCTTTCCGAAATAATTTCATTCAATTTGTGAAACTATTTTAATTTTCAATGTGAAACAATCTCTCGACTAAAACTGAGTACTTTTAATCTAATGTTAAATAAATGTTTGTATAAGTAGCTTCCGACTAGTAAGCAAAACACACGCACAAGCAATACTTCATGTCGTGCTCTTTTAATTACATCCTGAAAACCGAATATTAATCAAATTAATTTTAATTTCTCCCAGCCACCATTCAGGTAACGTTAAACCCGTACTAACCAACCGTTGTAAAACAATAAAAGAAAACACAATATCAAAAGAACGGGTGAGTGTGTACACGGGGTTTTTTTCACGCGCTAAGCTATAAATTAAAATTGCACAATAATCGCGTCGGAACAATGAAAAACTGGGCTACATGCCTGTGTTTTGGGGACGTACTGAAACACCATCCACCTGCCAAATGGCCTGCCCTACGGATGCAGTAATTGGTTTTGTTTGTGTGTGTGTGTTGGAGCGACAAAAACGCGCAGCAAAACATAACACACATTTAGTGCTAGCTGTGGCGGCACCCTTGCAGCTGCAACGTTGAAAAACAAACTTTGAAACAATTCACCACACTGGGAAGCAAAACCAGAGAAAATAAAAAAAAAAAAAAACAGCGAACCCGAGACAAAGAAAGAACGGGGTAATGCAGTAAAAGTGCTGCATTGTGCGTTAATCATAGTTGTTCGTAATTTAATGAAAATGGTGGTATCCTTTTGTGGTAAATTTTTTTGTGTGCGCGGTGTCCTGATTTGCGTGCAAAAACGTGTCGCTTGGCACTACAGTTTTATTGCGCGGTGGAAAATTGGAAATTGTTTATGGGAAAATGGTTTTCGGGTTGAATGTAGCGCACATTCATTTGTCGCTCGTTTTATTAAGGATGGTGATTTTGCGTTGTAGACCAAATAAAATAACTACTCCTAAATGAGAAATAACTTGCTGTGACTGAAAACAACGTTCAAAGAAAATTTTTCAGGCTCACTTTGGAAAGCTTTCTCTAGCGTTTGCACACAGAAGAAAAAAGTCATTGGCAGACGATTAGAATTTTGCACATTCCGCTGCACCCGGGTCCGGTTCGGTTAGTAGCGTGAGAATGGGAAATAATGAAGCCGACACACAGCCGACCGACGAGTGGCCAACCCAGCGAAATGTGATCAAATTAAGTAAGAAGCTTTTCCGTGACCGTGAGCTGGAAAGCTTTTCGCTTCTATTTTCGCTCGCAGCAAAACCAACACTTCAGCGCTACCTTTTGCACCCGTAATGCGCTTTTAAGGGATGTCTGTTTCACACAGTGGAGAGAGAAATGGGGAAAAATAAGAAAAGTGAGACAAACATACAGCAGCGCACAGACCCGGGCAGTTTTCAGTATTGCCAAAGGTGGGGGCAAACATTTTCAGCCACTACTGTGCTGGTGTTCTTACGCGTCGGGAAAGGATATCCTTCGCTTCGCTTGCTGACAACCTCTTCCTGACCGCTGGCTGATGTGAGCATTGACCTAGCAACGGGTAGAAAGCAGCAGTACAAGCAAGTAATATCATTGAGACGGGCCCATTCCCGGTACCTTCCCGTACTCAGTACGCGCCACAGTGAAACGCTGAAATATGCCACTGGGCATCGAAAGATAACGACCGCACACGCTCGACCCAGAATGGAGACGAGATTCGCAAACTTGTTGAAAACTGGGCGGGGGGTGGGCAGGCTGTAAATTTTGCTGACATTTATTCCACCATCGCCCGTCCGAACCACCCCCAGCTGAAGGAGGGTGCACTGTTTGGAACGAGGCCGAACCAGTGGATTCGTTTCGCCATTCCTGTCGGAAATACAGGATGCTGAAATATTTGGAGCACAAGTCTGAGCAATAGTTGGGTTGGGTAAGGGGCGAGTTTACTTTTATTTTCGTTGTGCCGTACAGTGGCTGCTTCATGTTTTGAAACGTTTATTTGCTTAGTGAAAGAAATGTAGAAATTGTACGTGCTTCTCTGTAGGAATGTCGCGAAGATTGTATCTTTAAATTAAATACTTCAATTAAGGCTGAGGGTATGATTGGTTTTCTTTTACTTTAAATCTGATGTTTGAACAGGGTATTATAAAATAAAAGGAGAAGCATGATAAATTATTGTTAAAGTCCTTCGAAATAGTGCTCAATAGCTTCAGAAACTAGTTAAAACTATCAAGATTTTTTTTAATAACTGAAAGTTGGACGCAAGAAATTTATTCAAAGTTAATTAAATTGAAGCTTTTTCGAAGATTGATTTTTGAAAGATTCATTACAAATTATTAGCTATAATTATCAAGTGGTGCATTATGACCGTATTTCACTGTAACAGATAGGTTCCGTCCTTTCTCTTGAAGCACACAGTGCCAACCTTATCTATGCTAGTGCAACCATTTTACAATTCAACTTCACACTGAATGAAAGTGTCCATGTGTCCGAAGGAAGTTATTTCACGTCCAGAACAGGACCGGACCAGAAGTGGGTGCTTGGGGCGCTGCCCTCATGAGTGACACTCATACAATTACAGTACACTGTTCCTGTCACTACTGTCATGTGGTGGATTGCATTTCGTCCCAGTAATCCGCAGATGAAATGTTACAGCGTACAGGATCGGAGCAAGTTGTTGTTGTATGTTAGCATAGGGCCGTATAGCAATTTCTACACATTTGCTACAAAATTTACACTTTTGGAATCCATTTTTTCTAACTGTTAAGGTATATGGCCTATATTATATGGAAACTCTCTGAAGTTGAAAGCAAAATCTTTTTCATCTCTCTTTCTCGTGGTCTGTAAGATATGATAATGACAACACTAGCCAACGATCGGTATCGCGCGATGAATGTGATGTGCAAATGTGATGCAAACGGTGCGAGAAAACGGGCCAAAAGTCGTCCATTTGCCCTACGCACCGTCAAGCGACGAATTGGTATGATTAGAAAAGTTTTACCTTTGACTTTGGGGGAGCTAACCTTTTCCGGCCTTGTACGATTGTGTCCGGCGTGGAAGAAATGATCGGACATTTATTGAGAAAGTTTCGGGATGTCTTTGTTCGCCGTGTTGCCGTGTCAAGCACGAAACCATAAGGTCGTTCCGGGTGTTGGCATGAGCAACTGGATGATGAAGATGATAAGGCTTTAGCTAGTTCGGGCTCCTTTTTTGCTTTCATTAGCGGTCATTTGGCGTGCGCAAAGTAGGGGAAACGAAGCCATTCGGAACGAAACTCCCTTTTTTCGATAGGGAGAATTAACGCTCGTTGTGTTCAGGGTGCTCTGGGTGTTGTATGGATGTCGCGCATGATTGGAATATGGATAATTAGTTTACGTTGAATGGTTAAAGATCGAACTGTTTGGTAGGTTAGTGATAGTGAATTGTTACAGTTTGAGGAGGCCTTCTTTAGGAAAAGAATTCACTGAAAATAGATCTTATATCTTAAGCTATTCTTCTTGCTTTTCTATATTCAGACCATTTCATATCTAGTATATTTCTAAGTGAATCAAATACTTCCAATATTATCTTATTACCAACTTCTAGGAATCATCACCGCATTCACATTCCGTTACGTGTCTGGATTGCGCTGGTTTCCCGACCACAATCCACAATAACATAGATCCAATGCATCGCGGTCGATGAAGGCGACGATGAAACAATATTTACTTTGGCAAAAGTCTGCCTCTGTCTACGTGTCTGTTGACGCGTTGACGTGAAGCGGAAACGCTTGGGCTCCTTTTCCACAATGTGGTCTATGTATGTGTGTGTGTGTGTGGTTAGGGAACATAGGTTGATTGTTGCAGGCTCTGAAGTCGGTTGCCTGTTCCGATGGAATTCTGTTTACGCTGAACCCAAAGTTTCTAATTCCAAAATCAATATCCCGGAAGGCGCTAGTACGCGCCTATCGATTCCTGACAGGCTTAATGCTGCGTAGGATGTAGAACGTGTGAAAATGGAAGCATTAGGTCACGTTGGCATGAATCAAAAATCGTACTTCCTCAGTTTCATGCCACGTTTTTTTTGTTGATCGCTTTCCCGAAACAGAAAGCGTTAATCGGCTTTCAGTGATGGTGATAAAACGATCCCATTTTTTCGCCGTAATGGGCTATTTCTGTTGAGAATAATTATAAATTCGCTTAAAAATAGACAAAGAAAAGTATTTAAAAGAATTATTGACCAGCATGCAGACAGTACCATCCGAGGTGCCTATCGCTGAACGAAACCTAGTTTCGAAGAGGTGTATTTTTTGCTTGTTTTGCTTGAAACATCCTCACCGAAGCGATATTGCCAGGGCCACGCTCGAGCTGTTATTGGTATTAAGAAAGTTTTAATTAGTTTTTTTTCTTGTGCTCGGTGCTATTGCTTTGCACCTTATATATTATCTTCCAATTCTTGTTTTGTGAGAGCTGCGCGCCAGGGTGGCAATCGGACACCGGACAGCGTTTTCTGACGTCTTAACCTTCGGTTCGGTGCGGGCTGCTTAATTGGTTGGTGGAACGAGGTAGCTGCTGCAGCGGTAGTGTGAAGACGTGATTCTTATTCGCGTTCTTTGGTGCACGGTTTTATCACTTTCTTCCGCTCTTGATGAGCAAGTTTTTCGTCGTTTATTTTCTCTTTCACATCAGAAAATGTGCAGCTCCTATTCAAGCTCGCCGTTTTTGCTTAAACAGAAGAAAAAGCGTTCCTTTTTTGAGCATACTTGTCGAAGATAGCACCGGAAACAATGCGTGCGAAGTGTTTTGTATTTTTTTGTGTGTTGCGTTTCCACAAGTTCTACAAGTAGAAAAGAAAATCAAAACTCTCTGCTGCTGCGGCACTAACACTTTTCACGTAATCTCCGCTTGCAGCTAAATTGGTTGGTAGAAATGCTGAAAGTTTTTCAGCTTCATTTAGTAGTTTTCATTTTTGCGGAGTGGAATGAGGTGCAAAGCATATACAATGGCGTGCTAGATGGTATTTTCGGTTTTTTCTTTCCGTTTGCTTACTTTTTGCTTGCAGAGCTTGAAACGCTCGTTCGTTGCTGGACAAGTTTGCAGAACATTCTTTGTGAAATGATTTTTATTGATGAAGTAAAAAAATCGTCGGGTTATCGTTTGCCGATAAGCGTATCCTCGGTATGGTTGGTAATTGAAAACGACAAAGTTTTGTTTCATACTTGGCCCTTTTCTTCAATGTTGGTTATGTGAGAAAATAAGGAAGAGTTTGTTGGGTGTAAGTTTTGTGGAATTTAATATCTTTCGCTCTATCGATGGATTGGTTGAGTACAGTTTTTTATTGAGCTATATTGTAGTGAAACAATTTTGAAGATTGTAATAAATGTTTTAGAGAGATGGTCTTAATAAACAGACAGCGCAAGGATAAAAGCTTTGGTACTGTGATCGTGTTCATTGTAATTGACTTGCCACATCCCATGTGGGATTAATTTGACAAGCTCATTGTTTTCTACAAATTCTTGCTTGCACACAACAAACGCATTACCATCACTTGTATGTGATGTAAGCGTGGAAGAAACTTAAAAGTTGGAAGTAGTAGCATGCTTGTCATGCTTTGTAGCAAGCAATTTCGAGCATCCAAAACTTTACATTGTAATTGGCGTTGGAAAGTCAACAAAATGCTCCGCACCAAGTATTTTGGGACTGCGATGCCTTTCTACACTTTAATTCGTTCGTTTGTAGTTCCGGAGCGCTAGGAACTTTATGCTACTGTTGTGTTTGCATCGCGTTAGTATCCATGTTTGGAGCTTTCTTTGCTACATCCTGCTACGAGTGCAACTGCTCTATTTCACATACATACACAGCATAACAAAGCCAACACACAACCGCATGGGTGTAGAGCGTGCGGGACCAAAAATTGTACCGACTAGCCGCGTGCCCGTACGGAGAAAGCTTTCGTTTTTCAAACTTTTCCCACCACCCTCGCCGGCGATGGATCTACCCTTGTTGGCTGCTGCTCTTGACAGGACGATGCACTTGCACAAACGGTAAAGGAAACACTTGCCACAAAACCGGAAAGTGGCACTCCGGCAGTGGCCGGGTAATGATGGCTGGTACGGGGAGTGGGACGGACGGCATTCTAATGGTGTGGTTATGCGTTATACTGATAAAAGCTGTACCATATTTTAGTAGGCCACTTATGTGCTTGCGATCCATATGAAGCCACTGTGAAACGCTCGATAGTACCATGGCACAACACACAAACACACGTAAAAGCATAAAGGCACGCATGTGCTTGTAGGTGGGTTGTTTTTGAATGTCTCGTTAAAAAGTTTTTCGATCGGGTAGTTCACTTTCTCTTCCACAGGAACCAACGCTTAAATTTGGGAGAAAAGAAAATCAGGTCAAAACTGTATCGTATATCGTGTAGTTTAGAGAGAAAAAATGCGATATAAAAATTTAGCAACTTTTCATTGCGTGCGATACAAAACACTTAACAACAGCTATTTACCCTGATAATTCCTAGTAATGTGAGCATACTTTTATCTGCTCTAGCCCAGAAAGTGGTACAAATTCTGGTTGACAGTAATGCGCTACAAATTGTCCCGAATGAGCCGCATGTAGCATTAATAACGTTCATTTAACTGCTTTCCGAAAATCGTCGTGCTATCGTCGTTGTCCCATGTACGGCCATATGTGTACGGGCGAGCCGTCATAATTCAGGCACCTTTAAGGAATGC
>KZ061825.1:107847-145545 GCA_002091835.1 Anopheles maculatus
ATTGAATTTGATTTGAAATTAATTACATCTAAATGGATCCTACCATTTCAGTGCCTATTCTCGAAGAAAAACTGGTCAACCAATATGTGTTCGGTGAGCTTCAGGTTTGGTTTTAGCATTTCCCAGCTGTGTAAACTAATTAGATACAATATTAAACGATATCGATTCGTTCGCGAGTGATTAACCGCATCTATCCAAGCATTGGTCACGTATTAATGAGTTGAACATTTCCTGCCATCAATGCTTTTTGACCTTGCCACATCGGACGGTAACAAACAACAAAAAACAATTCCACTTCCGATCAAATTACCCAAAAATAGAGCCAAAACCTTCATCGCGCTCGTTGCTTTACCGGACCAGCTTGGCTTAGGTCAAGCGTATTGAGCGTAATTTCACTCTTTTCGGCCATTCGTTCGCCGTTCGTTTCGTACGCTGGCCGTACCAGCTTCAAAGGGTCAAAGGCGCTCGGCTGCGTAACACATGCGCCCGGGCAATAAAAACAAATCAAAACAGCTTCAGATGTAATCAGTGCCCGGGCGTTTGTGTTGTTTGGTACAAATAATGAAGATTTATTGGTAACATCATGCCAGTCGGCGCGAGGTAACGCTTCGAGGGCAAAAGGTAAGTCAATTTCTTTGACCGTTAAGTTTCCCGACCAAACACTAGCGCCCCGCCTGTGAGTGCGGGTGTGTATGCAGCACTGTTTGATTGGTCTACTGTTTACTGAGCTGGCTGTGTACGGTTTTCGGGGGTTTCTGGCTGTTGGTTGTTGTTTGTGGAGCGATATGAAGCGAGGAGGTTCGGTGGCGTTACGAGAAGTTTGTGGCAAAGTTTTGTAACGACTATTTTGGGACGATTGGTCTACTGTTTACTGAGCTGGCTGTGTACGGTTTTCGGGGGTTTCTGGCTGTTGGTTGTTGTTTGTGGAGCGATATGAAGCGAGGAGGTTCGGTGGCGTTACGAGAAGTTTGTGGCAAAGTTTTGTAACGACTATTTTGGGACGATTGACGTTGCAGCCGACCGTCACTGAAGTTGTTCTTGACTAGATCAACTGGGAATGGTTCTTAGCTCGCTACGCGAAAAAGCTAGTGGAAATTTATTTGCTGCAAACGAATTATTTAAAGATTGATAATTTTGTTTGACAAATCAAAGCATATTTCTTGTTTTAATTTTAACGAAATTTGTAAAATGTGTATGTTCAATAGTTGAATTTTTACTGCATTGCGTTTTCATCATGTTCTAAATTTTATTTTTACAAAACAACGTCAATGTGAAGAAGTTGGCAGTTTACCTCGTCTGCCCCAGAGCGAGTTTTTCATGTTGTCAAACCCATCTCCAAAATGTTCTCAAAAAAAAACCCATGTAAGCCACCCCCATCTTACTTGATCCCGGCTGAATGACAAGTCACAGCCAGCCCGCGTTGCAAAAGTTTCTGCACCCACTGCCCCAACTGCCTGACACGACCTAATCGTTAGCTTGTTGACATAGTAAAAACTTTCATGCGGTTAGGACGATACTCGGGCAAACAGAAAGAACCTTTTCCTTATTGAGAAGTTTGCTTTCTGACGCTAGCTGGTGGTAGAGAACGTTTAGACCCGAGTCAAGCCTCGGGTAAAGGGCTTTGTTCGTTAAAACGACGACAAATATCCACATTCTTGTGGGCCTTAAGTAAACGGGACACGGAACATGGAACAGTATAAAGCTAACAACACTACAAATCTTTCTCTTGCTTGCCAAAAAACTTACTTCGTTCATGTTAGATGAAATGTCTAAACGATTCTAAACAGAAAGAGAGAATTTTGGACGCCGAGCAAAACAGCTGGTACGTACAAGGCTGTCTTTTTCGTTCTTATGTTACGCTGCAAATCGGAATCTTTGTGCTGTTAAAACATGCGCATTTGCTTAATTCAAAGCCTGTGTTGTTTGTTTGACAATCCCCGGGATCACCAGCCTTAGCCGGTACATCCACAAAGCTGTATGATGTATGCTGGTAAAATTTTGGGGTTAGAATCTGTGTTTCTGTGTGCCTCCACTGGCGGGGAAAACAACACGTGTACGAATATGCTCAACATTGCTCCAGCGTACATACAGCGTGCTCTTCTCATCATCGTGCCTGTATGTCAGCTGGACGAGATATTTCTTCTTTTTTTTTGTCTTATCATCCTGGTCGCGTTCTACCCGGTCACAGGATTATCGGTGTGCTTCCACGCATCCAATAAACACATCAACAGCCGGGCACGAAACTGAACGGTCATCATTTCGTCATCGAAAACCGGAAGGACACCCGACGCGCACCGGGCACGCCACGAGATTACCGAAAGCTTTACACTTTCTGGTGCTTTTCTCCGGCGTGATGTACCCGTGTGCTTCGGATTTACGTTATTGCTGTGGACGTTTCTTTTTTTTTTGCATCTATACCAACTCCGTCTCGTTTGCTTTCTTGTGCTTTTACCAGTGAGTGAGCACTAGCGAAAGGAGTTGACTTGAAACATGAAGTACAGGGTAGATTTTGTGAAAGAGAGCTCTCGGCGGCCGTCGTTTTGCAGCCGGTTTCATTCTCTATTCTGTTCTCTTTTTTTAAGACGTTCTCCATCAAGGGATATGGAGAATGGCAGTGTAAATCCCTCAAGTAAGTCTAGCGGACGTTTGCACACAGGGATCGTTTACGATAGTTATAATCTTTAAACTCTTCAAAGCCATTACGCCTTGAACAAGCACCATCGTAATGATGGTAAAGGATCGATGTAGCATAAAATAAAAGAAATATATATATATGAGAACGGTATCCTGATTGCTTGACGGACGTAACGAAAAGAACGTCAAACTTTATACTTCAATAAACTTGACAGTGTTAGTGGACACATTGTATTCAATCAACATAAATGAAAGCAAATGACCTGCTAAAAGTTCTGACAAAGAAAAGAGTTTAAAGTGGGAAGAAGTACTTGCTTATTTACCACTGTTTCGCGGCCTTGGCTTGTTGCAGAAGTCACCGATAACGTTTACGCTCAACGCCATCACTTTCTTTCAGTTTGAACCTACCAAGCCTCCTCCATTTCCTACCAAGTCTGGAAAATCTAAATAGACATTACGGATTGGGCCGTCCGATGCTATTCTCATGCTGCGATGGTAAGATCACCTTACAGTTTGAAGAGTTTGGCACTCAAGCAGATCCTCCATTTTCCTTCCACACACTCAGAGCCAAAAATCCATCTGAGAATCTTTCTCCAGGAAGCGGTTATGAGTGTATCGTCACTTTGAGTGAGTACTGAAACTATAAAGGCAGTTTCTTCCTTTGACAGCCAGAATCTTGTTGCATATCTCAACATCTGTATTGTTATCGGTACTGACGTTTGACCTTACATAGGTAAATTTTTGTACGACTTCAAAGGTACGAACACCTTTATGTAGATCATCCCTGTATGAATCAGCATTTGTTAGCATTTTGGTTTCCGCCTGTTTGAGCTACAAGCCGAGGTTTTGTACCGGGTTTATGAAGACTGCAGTTTTTAAAATATAAAGGTTAAACGTTCTAACTCCTCGATTTTTTATCGTTTCAAAACCGCTGTCATGAAGTTAAACGGGTGAAAAATGCCATGATTGAATTATTACTGGATACTAGACAGAGGAAAAAAAACTGTAAATAAACACTCTGTACCAGCGCGTGTACTGCATACTGCAGGTGGTAAACATGGCGATAATATCGAAAGCGAAAGAGACAAAAACTCGCCAATGGCGTGACACAAACGAAACGATTACGCTAAACAAAACAACCACAAAACAGCCGTACGACGAATGACTAACTCAACACAGTCGATCCGTTATACCACGTGCTGCAACGAACTGTATAGATATGCAACCGAGGAATGGAAGTCGCACGGGGTATCCATTACCCCAGCAGAGACGCGTGGAGTCCGGCATAAAAACTTTAAACAAAAATAATAATATAAACTGCCGCGCCGGGGTTGCAGCTTGTCGACTGGTGGGTGAGTTCCAGCTGATGGTCGTAAAATAGGTTGTACTGGGGAGAGTGCTAGTACGCTTTTTCGTTCATAACCCTTGGCAAATGGGACGGTTGCAGCTGGGTTTGTAAGCAGCAATCATTGTGAAGCACCCTTACAGCAAACGTGCCTCGTCAACGGTGAGTAGTTAGGGTGCAATACGGCGGCAGTGAGTTGCCTGTGCAAATAAACAATAACAGCCGGGCGCACACGTATATATATTTGTGGAGTGCGGGTGTGTATGCAGCACTGTTTGATTGGTCTACTGTTTACTGAGCTGGCTGTGTACGGTTTTCGGGGGTTTCTGGCTGTTGGTTGTTGTTTGTGGAGCTATATGAAGCGAGAGGGTTCGGTGCGGTACTTGGAAGTTTGTGGCAAAGTTTTGTAACGACTATTTTGGGACGATTGACGTTGCAGCCGACCGTCACTGAAGTTGTTCTTGACTAGATCATCTGGGAATGGTTCTTAGCTCGCTACGCGAAAAAGCTAGTGGAAATTTATTTGCTGCAAACGAAATATTTAAAGATTGATAATTTTGTTTGATAAATCACAGCATATTTCTAGTTTTAATTTTAACGAAATTTGTAAAATGTGTATGTTCAATAGTTGAATTTTTACTGCATTGCGTTTTCATCATGTTCTAAATTTTATTTTTACAAAACAACGTCAATGTGAAGAAGTTGGCACTTTACCTCGTCTGCCCAAGAGCGAGTTTTTCATGTTGTCAAACCCATCTCCAAAATGTTCTCAAAAAAAAACCCATGTAAGCCACCCCCATCTTACTTGATCCCGGCTGAATGACAAGTCACAGCCAGCCCGCGTTGCAAAAGTTTCTGCACCCACTGCCCCAACTGCCTGACACGACCTAATCGTTAGCTTGTTGACATAGTAAAAACTTTCATGCGGTTAGGACGATACTCGGGCAAACAGAAAGAACCTTTTCCTTATTGAGAAGTTTGCTTTCTGACGCTAGCTGGTGGTAGAGAACGTTTAGACCCGAGTCAAGCCTCGGGTAAAGGGCTTTGTTCGTTAAAACGACGACAAATATCCACATTCTTGTGGGCCTTAAGTAAACGGGACACGGAACATGGAACAGTATAAAGCTAACAACACTACAAATCTTTCTCTTGCTTGCCAAAAAACTTACTTCGTTCATGTTAGATGAAATGTCTAAACGATTCTAAACAGAAAGAGAGAATTTTGGACGCCGAGCAAAACAGCTGGTACGTACAAGGCTGTCTTTTTCGTTCTTATGTTACGCTGCAAATCGGAATCTTTGTGCTGTTAAAACATGCGCATTTGCTTAATTCAAAGCCTGTGTTGTTTGTTTGACAATCCCCGGGATCACCAGCCTTAGCCGGTACATCCACAAAGCTGTATGATGTATGCTGGTAAAATTTTGGGGTTAGAATCTGTGTTTCTGTGTGCCTCCACTGGCGGGGAAAACAACACGTGTACGAATATGCTCAACATTGCTCCAGCGTACATACAGCGTGCTCTTCTCATCATCGTGCCTGTATGTCAGCTGGACGAGATATTTCTTCTTTTTTTTTGTCTTATCATCCTGGTCGCGTTCTACCCGGTCACAGGATTATCGGTGTGCTTCCACGCATCCAATAAACACATCAACAGCCGGGCACGAAACTGAACGGTCATCATTTCGTCATCGAAAACCGGAAGGACACCCGACGCGCACCGGGCACGCCACGAGATTACCGAAAGCTTTACACTTTCTGGTGCTTTTCTCCGGCGTGATGTACCCGTGTGCTTCGGATTTACGTTATTGCTGTGGACGTTTCTTTTTTTTTTGCATCTATACCAACTCCGTCTCGTTTGCTTTCTTGTGCTTTTACCAGTGAGTGAGCACTAGCGAAAGGAGTTGACTTGAAACATGAAGTACAGGGTAGATTTTGTGAAAGAGAGCTCTCGGCGGCCGTCGTTTTGCAGTCGGTTTCATTCTCTATTCTGTTCTCTTTTTTTAAGACGTTCTCCATAAAGGGATATGGAGAATGGCAGTGTAAATCCCTCAAGTAAGTCTAGCGGACGTTTGCGCACAGGGATCGTTTACGATAGTCATAATCTTTAAACTCTTCAAAGCCATTACGCCTTGAACAAGCACCATCGTAATGATGGTAAAGGATCGATGTAGCATAAAATAAAAGAAATATATATATGAGAACGGTATCCTGATTGCTTGACGGACGTAACGAAAAGAACGTCAAACTTTATACTTCAATAAACTTGACAGTGTTAGTGGACACATTGTATTCAATCAACATAAATGAAAGCAAATGACCTGCTAAAAGTTCTGACAAAGAAAAGAGTTTAAAGTGGGAAGAAGTACTTGCTTATTTACCACTGTTTCGCGGCCTTGGCTTGTTGCAGAAGTCACCGATAACGTTTACGCTCAACGCCATCACTTTCTTTCAGTTTGAACCTACCAAGCCTCCTCCATTTCCTACCAAGTCTGGAAAATCTAAATAGACATTACGGATTGGGCCGTCCGATGCTATTCTCATGCTGCGATGGTAAGATCACCTTACAGTTTGAAGAGTTTGGCACTCAAGCAGATCCTCCATTTTCCTTCCACACACTCAGAGCCAAAAATCCATCTGAGAATCTTTCTCCAGGAAGCGGTTATGAGTGTATCGTCACTTTGAGTGAGTACTGAAACTATAAAGGCAGTTTCTTCCTTTGACAGCCAGAATCTTGTTGCATATCTCAACATCTGTATTGTTATCGGTACTGACGTTTGACCTTACATAGGTAAATTTTTGTACGACTTCAAAGGTACGAACACCTTTATGTAGATCATCCCTGTATGAATCAGCATTTGTTAGCATTTTGGTTTCCGCCTGTTTGAGCTACAAGCCGAGGTTTTGTACCGGGTTTATGAAGACTGCAGTTTTTAAAATATAAAGGTTAAACGTTCTAACTCCTCGATTTTTTATCGTTTCAAAACCGCTGTCATGAAGTTAAACGGGTGAAAAATGCCATGATTGAATTATTACTGGATACTAGACAGAAGAAAAAAAAAACTGTAAATAAACACTCTGTACCAGCGCGTGTACCGCATACTGCAGGTGGTAAACATGGCGATAATATCGAAAGCGAAAGAGACAAAAACTCGCCAATGGCGTGACACAAACGAAACGATTACGCTAAACAAAACAACCACAAAACAGCCGTACGACGAATGACTAACTCAACACAGTCGGTCCGTTATACCACGTGCTGCAACGAACTGTATAGATATGCAACCGAGGAATGGAAGTCGCACGGGGTATCCATTACCCCAGCAGAGACGCGTGGAGTCCGGCATAAAAACTTTAAACAAAAATAATAATATAAACTGCCGCGCCGGGGTTGCAGCTTGTCGACTGGTGGGTGAGTTCCAGCTGATGGTCGTAAAATAGGTTGTACTGGGGAGAGTGCTAGTACGCTTTTTCGTTCATAACCCTTGGCAAATGGGACGGTTGCAGCTGGGTTTGTAAGCAGCAATCATTGTGAAGCACCCTTACAGCAAACGTGCCTCGTCAACGGTGAGTAGTTAGGGTGCAATACGGCGGCAGTGAGTTGCCTGTGCAAATAAACAATAACAGCCGGGCGCACACGTATATATATTTGTGGACACTGTGCTATTACTGCTGTTTTTTGTTGCGTGTGTCGCGGTGTTAGACGGTGCTACACCCGTACTGTTAGTGATGCTTTGACTGTGTGCTATCGGTGTGATGTTTTCTACTGTTCTTCGTGTCGCATACCTTTTTGTATGCCACTTCGAAGCTAATTTGTGATACAATGTTGCTACTGTTCGGTTATATTTTTGCTAACATTCAACCCTCTCCCTATTCGTGCAGTTGATTGGAGTTAGGCAAGAAAAAAAAATGGGTAAAATTGATGAGATTTGCAGAAACTGCGTCTTAAACTATCGATTGTCACAACGTCCAATCGCAACGTAAAAAGCAGTTCCATCCCTTACCACCGCTTTATTACGAGCTTAATTAATTGCATCTAATTCGATTGACAAAGATGGATGGACGATGCATATTGAATGCTTCAAGGGATTTGTGTGTGAACGCGCGCGTGCATTTTTTTATTGCAATCCGTTCCATACCTTTCTCGACGCTGCTGCATACCGTACTATCGGAGAAGTACATCTTCCTTCGTTAACGAATGATGCATTTTAATTAAACTATTCTATGCATTCCAGCAAGTAGCGTCTGCTTGCAATAAAAGTCGTACCATTTGTGTTGTGCCATCCGTATCGGGGTGCATTCATCACTTTATTTCCTGGACTTACGATGCACAAGACACAGCGCAGAGTTATGCAATACTGTTTCGGGAATATAAGGTGTTGTATTCCGTTTTTTGGAATGTGTTTCGATCCAGTCGTGAATGAGCTGTCTACACATTTCCAAGATCCATTCCCTTTTTGCCATCGTTCAGAGGAAATTTCCAAAATGCTTTTCTGTTTCATGTTTATTAAATGTATGGAAAAATAACTTGGGAGTTTCAATCTGCTTTCAGTGATGTGATGCAATATTACTGGTACGAGGCTTTAAAATAACATCCATTGTGAAGAATGTAGAGGAATACCTTGCGTAAAGGGGAGGGCAAGTACGTGAAGTGTGGCGACCGGGTAAGGACATTTTATGCAAACAGGCCGCTGAGTGTACTCCATATCAATTCAGCAGCTTTCCATCAATCAATCGTCGAGTTGATCAATCGTTCGTTGAGTCAATCATTGATTTATTCTATCCATCATTCTCCAATACGGTTTGACATGGGGAATGGCATCGGCACGATAACGTCTATATGTGTCGTATTTTTATTGGTAATTTTTCCCTTACGTATGTTGTTTTTTAAATCTCACTTAAGTTTATTGTATAATAAAAGTGAGATTTACCGCGAAGTCTTAGTCGCGAAGTTACCAGTTTTCTGTATTTTGTTTAATAAATTTCTTTATGTATTGTGAAGAATCTCCGTTTACAATATATTTCTCTAATGTTAGTTATAGTTAGTTTTTATATTAGTTAGTTGTTAGTTTGTTTTTATTTGTTAACAACAACAACATTTGTTTTTATTTGTTAGTTTTATGTTGTTAGTTTTTATTTGAAATGTATACGTGCTTTGTTTACTAATCGACATTCAAAGTCAAAGTTAGCACCGAAATAAACACGC
Source organism: Anopheles maculatus (assembly GCA_002091835.1). Taxonomy (NCBI): domain Eukaryota; kingdom Metazoa; phylum Arthropoda; class Insecta; order Diptera; family Culicidae; genus Anopheles; species Anopheles maculatus. The sequence continues at coordinate 117,030 of KZ061825.1, forward strand.
TTTGTTTACGAATTGAAAGCTATCTCTGCTCACAGTGCTTCGTTTTATCGAATTATCGCATTGCGTGCGTTTCAATCAATTTCGTCCGTTTTGCAATACGGTGCCAATGAGCCATGAATCCATGCCTGCTAACTTAATTACACTCAATCAACGCGTTCCGCTGCAAATTAAAGTCCTATACCACGTCCTCTACCATGTTCCGATATCCGCTAGATAGTCGTCTATTATTTGCGTTTTTCCTCTCTGGAAATGGCGCTCTCATCGACCATCTAAACGCTACCCTGGTTGGGAACTCAAACGCAGCGACGAAGTTGGCGCTGAATTAAATTCATTCAACACCAGGTCTTTATAGCGATTGACACGCGAACCATTGTTGAACCCAGCTATCCAGCTGTCAATTTGCTGTATCAATTCGGAAGAAACCCGCCGTTAACAACTGCAGCAAACGTAAACGGGCGTTCTGATCGCTCAAACTGAGCTTCACCATTGCGCTTACATCGATGCACGATGTCTCTCCTCTAGTGAGTTACACGTTCACTGCTTGCTGGACGATGGTGTTGGCGCTAGAAACGTGCCTCGGGTTACTGATAATCTTGCTCGGGTCCGGAGCTGAATTCGCGTATGCTGATGGACGGTCAAGCTTAGGAATCTTTAGGGAAGCATCCATCTATAGATGAAATTGTATTTTGTAAATCCAGCTATAAAACGTAGGGTATTATAATGAACATTCTATTGGACTTGAATAGGTTGAGTTTTGTATAATACTCAGATGTTTTCATCCAAAGAGATTCTGTGTGCAAAGAATGTTGAGTTTTAATTAAAACCATCAAACGTGTCACTATGAATTTTTTATATCATTTTAGAACAGCCAGATGGCGTTTTCAAGTATTCAGAAATGTGTGTGTGTGTGTTTTGAGGACATAAAACAATTTCCATACTCATATTGCAATGTGAAAAGGATGACATGTGTCAGTGAGCAGGACTTATGCAAAAGCAATCATCTGCTGACCAGCGATAACATAGGCATTCGCGAGTGTGAAATATTTGACATACATTGAAACTATTCATTGATTTTTTTGTTGCTGTCGCCTGCACGCGCACCTGGACACGATGCAATCGAACGCATAAGTTCTGAACGTGAATTGTATTTGCTGTTCTAAGCACTAACATCGCGTTGTGCTGTGTGGTGTCACTTAACATGTCGAGACTGTGCATGCAGGAGTGTGTAACCCATGACTCGATTAGATGTTTTGTGACGAAATAATATAAAGTGTAAAAACACGAATTTTAGAGCTTGCTTTTAGAAATCTTTATTGCTCTTCGCCGTTAAAGAAATCGTTAGAAGAAGTGAAGAAATTAGTGTTATTTTAGCTCTCGTTCTAAACTGCTCGATTCTAACTCGTTGTCTGAGAACCTTGGGAACCTTGTATCGTTGGGATGCTTGTTTTTCAACATTAGGAGATACTGTTTTATTGATATGTTTAAAAGGAGATCAAAATCAACCCGACAATTGGCATGTGTGACTATAAAGGTACCAATGATACAGTTCTGTGTATTTTGATGGCTTAAACCTGAAGTTTAAGTTTGATAATGATCCTGCTTAATAATTTGAGACACAGACCACATTAAATCTTCCTCAATGATTCGGTAGGTACTACTTTGACGACATTCCATTTATTCTTGGACGACGTTCCAACAGTTACCTTAGCCTCAAGTAAGCCATCAATTGCAATAAAAATCAATCAATAAGTTGCAGTTGGGTTAGATTGGCACCGAGCTTGCTGTATATTTATACAGATTAAATCGATGAAAAGCAAAAGTTTATTGCAAAAGAATTTTAACCAACAGTTAAGCACAAAAAATAGAGCAACCGCTTATTTACAATCGGTTTGACATCTCTGCATTGCACACTTTCGCACGTAGAACACATTTATCATTCGCAGCGTGGTTCACCTCTCATCACCATTCCCTTCTGACATCATCGCATGTGATGCAGTGCCGCCGTGAGGTCGGACAGCATGCTGCTGTTGATCAGTTCGTGGCGTGTAAGGGAGAATTATGCATCGCTCTGTCCATTCACCATTGCTGGAAAGTTCATTCAAATAAAATTGCATCGTGATCGCTTCGGATGAATTGCATTCGTCCGTTGATTGGAATCGGTATGACGCGATATGCAGTTGTTTTGTTGTGTTTGTTTGTTTGTCTTTTGTAGTTTTGTCAGTGTGCGGATTACAGTATGGCCTGTGAACTTTGCAAATGAAAGGGAATGCATTCTGTGACAGGAAGCTCTTTTCGTTCTCTGCATAGTATAAACGTATTAGATTGTTCAACTAGTTGGCAGTTGGAATTCACTAGAAAATATTACAAATAAAATAAAAGAGCGCATCACGTTTTTGTGTGAGGGTTATATATCCTCTCCATAACTGCTCGTATCATAAATGCGTGATCGGAAAAAATAATCCTACCTGCTCGAAATATCGTTTTTTTTGTCCGAATTGTGGTTCAGAAACCGAGCAATGAACAGGTTGGAGAGCAATATCTGTTACACGGTGATGCAATAAAGCATCACCTACCGCTGTCAATAAGGGGAGGCTGCCATCATTAAAGCAAATTGCCTGCAGTTATAGGCTCGTAAAATAAATCCTACCCAACCCCAGCCGGGCTCGAGAGAGCAAACCACTAAATGGCAGCAGCGCTGTGAAGACCCGAACCGAAACAAATGCAAAAAAAAAAACGCTTCTCCCAGCCTCACTCACTGGTAAACGGTGTCTCGAAGACGCCCGTAGTGGGAACACTATAATCGCTTCATTACGGAAGCACCGTTCCGTTTCCTGCCATTTCCTGACACGTGCTATGGCCGCTATGAGCAGCACGGTGCGCTCGCTGTTCATAACGATCGGAACAATTTTCGCCAGACTGCCCTGCCCGAACACCACTGGCACTGTCCGCGCAACCCCCAGGGGTGTCATTTTGCGAACAATAAGTAAGCGCTTTGGAAACGCATATGCACACATAAACACATTCACACACGCGAATGTACACACAATTGGAGCATACACACAAACGCTGGCTACCAAAGTGAACGAGTAGGTGGGAATCTTTCGCCGCGGGAAAGCTAACATCTGATTGACACGGCCCGTCGTGCTCGTGTTTGCAGTTGCACTCAGTGACGAGCAGGCGTGAACAGCGGGTGGGCGAAATTTTCAAGTGTAGCTACAGTAGCGTCACCATTACCGTCTTCTCCACCATAACCTTCGGGTGAGACGATCGCAAAGAAACTGGCAATTGAAACCCTCTAAACTAAACGAAATCGTTGTGGATCATTTTCGTTGGAGTGCAAAACCCAAACCCGTGGTGCAGTTTGCGTGTGGTGCAGCTGTAAACATGCAACGAAACGATAGATTTATGTGTCGACGTTGGGGTACACGGCGAGCTAGAGTTTGTGGGATGGGCAGGAAAGATTTGCACTGTGCTGCAATTGAATGCAGTGGGCGTTGGACATAAGATTGTGATCTTTATTTGCTGCTGCTTGACTCAAACAAATACACGATATGGATCATTTGTTTAGCTTGTGTTCAGATTCACTGCCGAATAGCGGTTGATGTTGGGCGAGAAAAGACAAGTGTACATTATGAATTACGAAGCAAGTATGCATTTAATTGATGCACTGGACGGTTGCTATAATTAATAAACATTCGGAGCACGTTACTGTTTCGAGCTTGAAGCATCTATAAAATCCAATGATGTCTCTCTTAATAAAGTTATTTTGCAAACAAACATTGAAGGGGGAGTTTGATATTTGTTCTTGGGAATAGGTTCTGTAATTTAAGGTTCTGGATATGATTGTTGCTGGGTGGAGATGTTACCGTACTTATTCTTTTTATTATCGTGCCATCAACTAATCCATATTCTTAAGTAGTACTTGTTTACTTAATTTGCATTCGATATGGTGATTATTGTATGTGCAACTAAAAATAATCCGTAATTGAATGAATGAAAAAAGTTTTTTTGAAAAAGGGAACTTTTTTGAAAAGTCTATAATCGCTCAACCTATGAAGTTTATCGAATTTTTCTAAAACAGAAGCTTCATCTACCAATGTAATATAGCAAAACATAGTGTAAGTCATTTTTTGCCTTCATTAAACTTCTTCAAAATCTTCTTTGATATTAGTTAAGACAATTTTGAGCTGTAAAGCACATGCTTGATGAAAGCGCATCGATGGGACGAACGAAATGTATATTACAGTCAAAGAATGAGTTATCGATGAACTGATTGGAAATGAGAACTGCTGAACAAACGTTGCAAAATTTCTTCTTCATCCAATAAAAAAGTCCCGAACACAGGTTTTAATAAACAACAATAAATAAGGACTCCTTTTAAAACATAATAACAATATGTAAGACTGTTGCGTGAAACTATCATGCATAGTTAATTAGAATATAGCAAGCTATACAAGCTGGTTGAAACAACTAGGACAACACCATTTTAATATTCATTACTTTTCAATATTTAATTCAAGGATAAATTATTGATCCGTATCAGAACCGGTTCTCAGCAACTAGGTGTTTACAGTGTTATGCTTACACGTCTACAGCAATGAACATGGATGAGCAGCTCAAACTACAAAAGCACAATAAAAATAAAATCCATTCTCTACCAAGAAACATGAAAAATTATGCTTGACATTACATACACGCTGTACCTACACGTGCTTGTAGCTCTAGCTCGACTGTGATGATTCTCTCCAGCAATGCTGCTGACCCGCATTTAGACCAGCTGCAGCAAGAAAGCTCGTCATCGTCAGCTCCTTAAACGTACCGAACCATGCCGGGATTGTTTCATCCACTGACAAAAAAAAACACTTTCCAGCACACAAATTGGCACGCCGTGCTCTGTACGAGTGTACAAAAATAGTTCACCCCTAGCAGCAGGCAAACAACCCCGGCTCACACCGTACACCAAAACCCGAACGGCAGGATATCGTACCGGTTTGACTTTTTATCAGGTCAAGGACAAATCGACCCATTGCCACCCACGGGCGGGCTGGCGTGCTGCAGTCTCCTGCCCAAGGACGTACCGGGTGACATTTGGCAGCAAGCTGTCCCGGTTCATGCTGCCCGGGGCCAACCCAAGAGGTGCAATAGGATGGTTGTTATTTTTGGCTCAATAACAACGGGGCCACCAGCTGGATCGAGCCGGTGGGGCCGGTGACAAAGTCACGAACCGGGCCGGGGTTTGCAGGGAGACGGTACCCTATCATGCAATCCACGTGCCACACGAAAAACTGTCCAGACCAGAGCAAGTTGACACGGGCTCCAGAGCACGAAAATCGTGCTAATGGGCAAATGTATGGAGGGCATCGCTAGCTCGTCTTTTTTTTTTGCTTTGTCGCTCCGCTAATTTCATATTGCTAAAGGGCGCCTAAGGGTGCAAGCTGATTGCAGCTAGTGACAGCATCGCACGCCATCGTTAACGCGGCGTCGTTTCGAATGATAAAAGTTGCTTTTGTGCAATTAATTGCCGATCGATCACCGGAGCGTGTTCGCTGTTCGTTCGCAACGCTGTTCGCGCGGCAGATTGAGGCACAAATGAAGCGGCGAGCGGTGGACTAAAATTGAGAAAAAACAAAGACCATTAATCTGTGATTCTTGTCGCGCAATGAAATGGCATTCCCGGGAGTGCTATCCAACCCGGTTTCTAATTAGAATAACGAATAGCTGCAGCTGTATACATCTGGAGCCGCGTATATAATTCATGAAAAAATCGCAAACAGCACTTAGATTTTCCAAATTGGATGAGGCAGCTCGCCGAACGGGAACGGGTGAGGTGGGGTTGAAAGATAATACCATCCTCATCATGTCACTTTGTTTGGGCGGTTGCCATTGTGGATCAGGCGATTGATCGAATTCTGCTTAATTAAACCTATTTTCTTCACTCCATTACCTCTAATTAGTTTTCGCAAACCCAGTTCCGGGGATGCGAGCGGTAAAAGCTCATAAAAGCAGCTAGCGTTTCGATCTTCCAGAAATCCGTCCACGTCTGTATAGGGAAACCGTTCCGGGAAACAAAAACTGGGCCAATGAAAATCGAAACATAGCACACGCACAGCTACGGGAACACAATCATCATCGTTTCAGCATATTACCATGATCATCCGGAATCATTCCACTCGTCCCAACCGATTATGATGACCATCAATATCCCTCGTCATGTGGTTCGTGTTTTTCTTTCCCACCGTCCGGGTGGAAAGTAGTATACACGGCTGCAGGAAAAGAAAAGCTAAACGGACATTAATCGAAATCGAAACAGGAGTGCCCTGGTCCGAAAACGTAGCTCAATTTATCAGTGTGGCTGTAATGCTCGAGGTTTTCACAGACGAGATCCCATGATAATTTGGGCCTGTCAAGCTCAAGTTGTGAAAACATTTTTTTTGTGTGTCGCTGCTACGGAAGTTCGTAACCTTTCCCAGCTTTTCGATCCCTTTCATATCGGCCATCCATCGGGACTCGGATTCGTTTGTGTGCCCGCCCGCCTAGCTTTGGCAGGAGACGCTAGAACCTGGCATGTGGAAGAGGGTTTGTATTATCATCGATGTGGGTGTGTGTATGTGTGTGCATGGCCGGTGAATTTATGTATGCATATTGAACGAAAATCGCTTACGCCGCGTTCATGTGCGAAATTGATTGTCGTGCCACGGCTGGGAGGATGATTCTTGAATCTCATATTTTATTTACCAACAGATACCGACCCCCGGCCTGGTTTGGGCCGGTTTTTTTGATTACCTTCCCTTTTTATTTTCTTTTGTCCCTTTTGCCGTTGCGGCCCCGTTATGTCCCCATTGTCGTAATGGTAAAAGCTTTCGTTGTGAGTGGCATGTATTTGTGGGTGATTTGCCTGGGTCGTTGTCTACCGTTCTGTTGTGTGTGTGTGTTTCGATTTTTGCGGTTATGCTAACAGCTCATTAAAGCGCAAGCATTACCATAAATCTTGGAAGCAAATAACAACAACAAAACTTTTTTGGAAGCATTAAAGAAACAAGCGTTTTTCTATAGAATTGGATTGATGTCATCAGAAGCTGTGCTTAAATTTTAAAGAGATGCTGCGAGCGTTTACTTACGTACGATATAACTGGCGTATTTTTAAATTAACTTGTCATCAACAATGCGAAGAAGGGAGCAGATTTTACTGAGGAAAGTAACATAGCAAATAAAAACAACTCTTCGCATGATACAAAATGACAAGAAATATCGTTTAGGGGTTAGAAGATATTTATAATGATCGTCTTTTTAGCAGAAATTTAATCTAGAAATATTCATGCACCATAACATGTTTATTGACAGCATGTGTCGACGAACAGATGACCCATTTGGTGAAGCTTAACGACAGGACCATAGCCTTAAAGCAGTCCGGTTTCATGTAGTGTTTTGCGAACTGAGTAAGAATGAATCATTGATTTAAATCTTCCTAAAGAATGTATTGAATAAACTCTTCACGAAGAGTTTTAACAACTCGAACCGTATACTCTTTTGGGAGTTGTAAGTCGCTACAACATAAACTTATCGTTATAGTTGTTAAGAGTCGTATGTGGTCTTATCAAAGAGTTGTTAAACGATTCAAATCGAAAAAAAGTTGTTAAACAATTCGAATCACAAAGTGGAAGGAAGGAGATATTTGCGTTATTCATCGAACATCAGCCTACATGATTTTCTTAAAGTTAACTTAGTTTCTAAAAATACGCAGACGCTCGCGAAACGCTGACTTGGAAACATTAAATTCGAATAGTTCAGACACATCATTAAACGCCACACACATAACATTAACAGGATCACTTTGACCGAAATTTGTCCGATAACGCAAAACATGTAGTAATTGTCGTGGTCTAAGGGTTCTTGCCGGTGCCGAAAATGTTAACAAACTTAAGATTTTAGGAGCGTCGATCGAGTTGTCAAGAAGGCTGGCTACAAAAAGACATTTAGCAATTCTTCGACGAACAGATAATGGTTGGATGCCTAACAATAAACACCTAGCTTCATACGATGGACGAGTGTCTCCGCCCCTCCAAGGGAGTAGTCTTATTGCAAATCGCGTAAGTTTGCGTTGGATTGCTTCTATACGCGAAGACCAGGGAGCAATATAGAGCATTTATCGTCAAAGGATCATGAAATTCTTGCGTTCCAGTAAGTGGTTGTCAATTTTGTAGTTAAAAATTACGTTATGTGTGGTTCTAGCGAACGAAATTACGCGACATTTATCAACACACAGGAACAGAACATTTCGAAGACACCACGAACTAAAAATATCCAACGCTTGTTGCAGTCGTCGGCAGTCATGTGCATCTTTCACTGCTGCTTATAGTTTCACGTCATTAGCAAACGGCGAAACATCATATTTAGACTAAAGAATTGTCTCATCATTCACATACAGCGAGAATAGAAGCCATCCCAGATTATTCCCCTGTGGGACACCGGAGATGCACGAAATACTGCGAGACAAATTATTCTTCAGCTTTACACGGTATGAGCGTATCCATTTCACAGCCATGTAAGAAACTTTCAAGCTTCGCCAGGAGTATGTCGTGAGAAACCGAGTCGAAAGCAGCCTTCAAAACTGTATAGATTGTGTCCACCTGAGTTCCGGCGTCGAATTGGCGTTTACAAAAACTGACGAATTGTATCAGATTTGTAGTTGTTGACCGTTTAGGAACAAAGCCATGTTGCGCTTGACTTATGTATATAATTTAAGGATGCTGTCATTAGGGGATTGTAAAGCGATAGTTCGAGCACCTTTGATGCAGCGCATAGTGAAGTGACACTACGATAATTAGTAGCGTTTTTCCGATCCCCTTTTTAAGTATTGGCACCATCCAAGATGCTTTCCATGCGCATGGGAAGATGCCAGTTTGGAGAAATGCGTTAACGATGTTAGCTAGTATCGGAGCAATAGCGTCACAGCACTGGGTTAAAACAAGGGCTGGAGTACCGTCACGACCAAGATTAGTTGATGGTTGAATTCGCTTGATACACATCGCCACCGTAGCCGGATCAACCCTCGGAAAATCAAAGTCCAATAAATCTGTGGGGCATCAGCGATCGCTGCAGTTAACGCGGCGGGATCTAGCAATGAAGCCGAAAAAATTGTCACAAACCTTCTGGCAAATTTCCTCAGTGTTAGTTCCTTCTATACCGTCATACACCACAGCATTAGGTATCGTGCTGGTAGATCGTTTAGCATTTCTTCTTCTTTCTTGGCCTAACGACCTCTTAAGGTCATGCCTGCCATTTCTGGCTTACTAGACTTATGTTACCGCATAGTTGGATAGTTAGTCCTCACTTGAACCCCGGTCCTGCCGTGTGAAGACCGGCGCCGCTGTCGCATCACCACCGGGTCGCGTTTAGCATTTATAAACTTCCAAAATCGTCTGGGATTGGGAGACAGATTGTGCTCTACATTATTCAAATTACAAGCATAACGAATACGATTTTATCTGCGAATACTTGGAAAAGAGTTGTTAATCTCATCTCTAGTTCCATGTACTTCAGATAAACACATAAAATGTTATTCATTATTCGAAAATTTAAGAATCCGGTGCCTGTAAATGGTTTGAAGATGAAAAGATAAGCTTAAATATAGGCTTTTTCTCCAACTGAAGAATCTCATATCCATCAAGTACAAATAAAGTCAACTGTCAATCCGCATTCAACAACTCTGATTAATAAATAAATAAATAGAGAAAATGACACAAATTTCACAAATGATTCATATGAGTATCAAGTGCTTTAGCATATTTTTAGACATTTTGCCATTCATAATTTCACTCACAACTCTCTTCTCGTGAATTGCTTTCTAATTTTAAATTTCATTTTTGATTTCATTTTCTACATCCTACATCTCCGATAGCGATTATCCTGATCACAGGCAGATGTCGTAAATCTCTTCCGACTTCCGATTCATACACTGTGCACAAAATTATGTTTGCACAATTAGGACCGATTTTGTGGTTTCGTGCAAAAAGTTTACGATTCCAGCTCGACCTAAAGCTTTGATGGTCTAATATGGGGAGTCTGAGGGTGTGTGCAGAGAGAGAGAGAGAGAGCGCGAGGAGGGATGCAATTTTGAAATATGATTTTTACGACTCGGCATGATCAAACAGTCCATCCGCACGCCGCGTGCGATGGATGTGCACGAGGTTTCGATACTTTGATGTTATTTTTCATTACACACGTAGCAACAAACCTTCCGGTGGAGGTTTCGGCGTACATGTGAGTTGGGCATGTACATGTGAGGCCCTGTGTGCATAGCATCTGTCTCGTTTTGAAGAACTGGCTGCTAGGGAAGCTCTAAGTATTCTTTTTTCTTTGCTGGGAAGGTGGTTCCGTGAAAAAGTAAAACTGATTCCATCAATGTGATACCGGCACGATAACAAACTTTTACATTTTCACCCCTCCGAGACATGTGTGTGGGGTATTGAAGCGACCCGGCTAGAATTATGAAGATTAAATTACGGAGCTTACAGACGGACGGAAAGGGCACCCAAAACAACTTCCAACTGCTGGCAATGGTGTTAAGGGAAGCAGCAACTTGTGTTATTGATGCGAGAGTGTGTGTGTTTTTTTTTTCGTTGTTGTCTTGCCCTTTTCTTTCGTACAAGCACTTACATTGGAATTGGAACTCCTCCCTCCCAGAGCGGCACACCAACCGTTAGACGTGAGCAGATTGCACGTTCAGAAAAATGGTGATTTTGAATGAGAAGATGGAAGTAAAGTGTGTGTGTGCGCTGTGCCAATGTTCTCTTACCCCTTTTTTGCGAGGTAACTTTCACATTTGCAGAAAGTTTGTGTAATCCTATTACAACACACTCGACGACTGGTGACCGATGGACGGAAAGGAATCGTAGTAACTCCGCCGGGAAAGTCAGCAACCGTTACAAATCAAATTTTGTGTACGATCTTTTGCCCTTCTGCAACCGAGAGGGGTGGTCACATTGCAGGCCCGTGTCAGCGTTATCCCACTTTGTGTCCCACGCGGGAAAACTGGGATGCGTGCGTGATTCGATTTCTTTAGCGTCGCAAAAAAAATTGGGAAAAGTAAAATCAATCCACTAGGGAGCAAAATCAGAAGCTTGAAAGGCTCTTATGGTTAAAAATGCGCTGAAGAAATCAGAGTCGAATTTTACTTTAGAGGTATCAATGTGAAGGGAACAAGCTGCTTGGTTGGGCAGTGAAGATTTATGGCTTGAGATGTTTTAAAAGAAATGTTTTCTAATGTTTTTTTGAAAAAAAAACAATGTTTTTCTTCTACGCAAAGCAATAACATTCCACGCAGTTTATGGTATGCATGCTTCTGAACAGTGCACAGTGGTCACCGTAGAACAAATATCGGGATAAAATTATTTGGATGTTTTTTTGAACTAATTATAGCATAATAATATATATTGCATCGACACATAGTTATATAAATGTGTTTTTTAGCTTTCCTACAAAATGGCGCTGGTTTTATGTACATAATTATGGAAATCATATACATAACTAACCGTTAATTTGTATATTTTTCTTCAATCGAAGTCTTTTCATGTATTAGACTGTTCTATCACTTTACCTTAACGATTTATATTGAAAAATGTGTCTTTATTATAATAATAATAAAGACACATTTTTCAATATTAATCTGTATATAAATATGTAATAAATTTGCCCATCAAGGTTACAAAAATACGTTCCAAAGTCGCACTTCAATTATCCTATATTAACCCTATCCTATATTAATTTATACTTTGCAACGGTCGTTTATATGTTCTGATATGTATTGCATATATGTTTTAATTTTTTAAGATTAGGCAAAATGTTGTGCCTAATGTAATGCAGTTTTTTTTGTTCCATAAGAACGGGCTGGATGTATTGCAGATGGAATGTCGTGTTGCATTCATAACTAGAAAACGATGGCGTTTAATCGTTTTATTATGCAAATACTAAACATTTTAAAAAGTTCCATGGTGATATTTCCATTAAAAAAAAAAAACAAGATAACAACCACTTCTTCCTAATACAAATTTTGTACCAAAATTTTTCCCATATACATGATTCATTTTCATCACTTTCATAAATTGTTTTTATAAATGCAAGATAGTCTAAGACATAGCGAAGTTAAGTATAAATTTTCATCAAAAGTGAATCTTTCCAATATCACATGATGCGTTTCGTTTTGAACAACATCTTTTTGTAACGGTATTGTTTTCTAGATTCTTTATTCACTATATTCAGGAAATTGTTATCCCTATTCTAGTAGTTATAATATAAAATTGTTCACTTTGCCAAATATTAGTTTGGAATTCGGATATTCTATGGTTCCTCCTCTGTCTACCTGAAGCGAAGGCCCTAGATGTTAATTTTAGTATATAAAATGTTTTCAATTAATTTATTTATACTTTTACTTTGAAAACAATATTATTTACACATTTTTGCGTTATAAATATGTTACTTTTCTTTAAAAAGGCGACAGTTACAATGGAGTCGCCTAGTGTACTAAGATTATATATTGTTGGAGAAAAAGTTAAATTACTCCAAAAGTTGCGCAAAATTGCACAATATTTCTAAGCCAAACAATAAAATTAGCATTAGGCTTTAATTAAACCTACACGAAACCACGGTGATTTACGGTGAAAAAAATTGGCACGAAGTCAAAGTTATTCTTTGTGAAAATATGATCAAAACCTTTTTACATTTGCAGATGCAACTTTTCGTATAATATTGCGATTTTATTTGATAAGAAATATTAAGATTATGCATTATTAAAGCTTTTAAAAACACTTCTATTTATTCGTATATCTGAAAAACTCAGAGATTGAGAGCATTTCAAAGATGCATTAAAATTTAGATTTCATCATAGATTTTTTTTTACAATTCAAACTTTGAAACGTTGTACATTAAAATTGTGTTGGATTAGGAATCCAATATTTTGGACTTTTCTTAGTTTAAACCTGTAGTTTGAGTAAAAAATATTTTGTTAATGAAAACTCTAACCTAATTTTTCGACTTTTCTCCCGGCAAATGCCCACTGTGCAGTGTTTAAAATCTTGAATTAACAATTTTTCTTTATAAAATTTTGTTAAAAAATCTTTTGTTGGGTTCTTCAAATTTCACATCGAACTTCTGGCAGGATGAAAGTTTCATCATCGGGGATGAGATGCAACCTAAAATAAAATCTTCTTCTTCTTCTTCTTTCTTGGCCTAACGACCCCTTAAGGTCATGCCTGCCATTTCTGGCTTACTAGACTAATTGATACCGCATAGTTGGCGAAAAAATAAAATCTCTTTTAGTTGAATTTTTGCATACTTTAGAGTACTGAATCTGTTGAAGTTATTTACCGATTTAGCTGTATAATCGCAGTATTTTTGCGTCATGCAGCCACGTTTCTTTCGGTTGGCAAAGAAAAAGCTTCTTTTATAAATTATACGCGGCTTATATTTTCATATATGTACTAAAAAATTTACGTTTGAGGAACGTTCTTGCTTTTTTGTATGTTTAGTCTAGTCGTGGTCAAGAGGAGCGTTATATAACCTCTGCTGCCTCTGCCAGTTTTGTATCTTCTATCCTTCTTCGGTTATTCGGTCGCTTCGTGCGTTCAACCGAATAGGACAAACAATGACACACGTTTAAGGTACCCAGCGACGACTAGAACCGTTTATAACAAGTATGAAAATGAGTTTTTGTAATAATAATTTGATATTATTCTTTATGAAAATGCCAGATTCATCACAAGAATAGAAAAGAATCTTGTCAATTTACGAAATTTGTATAACATTTAGAAGTTTGATCAACGTGTCTTATGATCGTGTTTTATGATGATTATTATTATTATTGGCTTATTATTGAAACATCATGCGGCAGTACGGATTCCCTGCGAAACTAGTACGGCTGTTGAGGGTTACAATGGTTACAATTACAGTGTGCAGTGCAAGGTGAGAGTGTCGAACATGCTGTCGGAATCGTTCGAATCTCATAGGGGACTGAGGCAAGGGGACGGACTCTCCTGTTTGCTGTTCAACATCGCTCTGGAAGGTGTCATGCGAAGCGCGGGCTTCGACATCCGGGGCACGATTTTCAACTGGTGTCTTCAATTCCTTGGACAACTACTAGGCGGTGTGCGAAGCGTACACCCGACTGAAACGCGAGGCCGATAGGATTGGATTGAGGATCAATGCGACGAAGACAATGTACCTGCTTGCCGGAGGCTCTGACCGTGAAAGAGCACGACTCGGAAGCAGAGTGTTAGTTGACGGCGACGATATTGAGGTAGTAGAGGAGTTCTGCTACATTGGCACGATCGTAACTTCGGATAACAACGTAAGCTGCGAAATCCGAAGGCGCATTGTTCAGGGGAATCGTGCCTACTACGCACTCCACAAACTCCTGAGATCCAGAAGACTCCAACAACGCACGAAATGCGCCATATATCGCACAATGATACGGCCGGTAGTCCTCTACGGGCACGAGTCCTGGACTATGCTGGTGGAGGACGCCAATGCACTCGCCATTTTCGAACGGTGGGTGCTGCGGACTATCATTGGCGGTGTGTGCGAGCAGGGCGTGTGGAGATGGAGAATGAATCACGAGCTAGCTAAGCTGTTTGACGATGCAGACATCATGACGGTTGTGAAAACCGGAAGGATACGCTGGTTGGGGCACGTGATGAGGATGCCGGACTCATGCCCTGCCAGGAAGGTGCTCTTCAGCGACCCGTTCGGCACGAGGCGTAAAGGAGCATAGCGATCTCGCTGGCTGGATCTAGTGGAGTCAGACCTGAGCGATATCGGATGCAGCAGGGGGTGGAGGAATGCAGTTATGGACCGAGTTTCCTGGAAACGAATTGGACACCAGGCCCTGTCTGCTAAACGTACTCCGTAGGAGCAGGCCAGCAAAGAAGAAGAAGAAGAAGCCTTATTCTAAAGACAAACATTGGTGTATTGTTCAGTCTACTCTGTCCTCTCAAACCATCGGGCATTCATAGAAACTATTTACAATTATTTACATTATTTTCTATAAAATTGATAAGCAAACCCAGAATAACGTTAATGAGTTGCTGATGCTTGGCAGCTTTAGCAGCAGTGCATTAGCTTATTAATTTCAGGGTGTTCGAAATCGTCTCGTTTTTCGTTCGATTTGCTCCGTTTGTCCGTTCGAGAGGAAGATGCTTAGAAGGATTTATGGCCTCGTATGTGTGGAAGGACAATGGAGGAGCCACTACAAAGACGAGCTGGACAAGCTGTACGGTGATCTCACCATCGTGCAGCGAATTAGGCTCGTCAGGCTCCGGTGGGCTGCTCATGTCATGAGAATGGCACCGGACGACCCAGTCCGTAAAGTCCTTTAAGGCCGTCCACACGGACAGACCAGGCATGGTAGGCCCAAACTGAGATGCTGTAAGGACCAGAAAGACCGGGATAGTGGATTAGCAGACGAGCTTCTGATATATAAGTTCTAAAGTACAAGTTACTCCGTTTGCCTATAGTAAGTGGCATGAGTGTAGAAACAAAGTAGTAAAATCCTCTGTTTGCTTGTTTACTATGTCATCCACATCATTGGAAACATAATGCTGCGATGGACATAGAAATCCTTCGTCATTCTTTGTTATAAATGTTTAAATATAACTTTCGTACATTGTTGTTCCTATTTTTAAGCACATTTGTAAGTAAATGTTGAAAAAAAATGCTACTCGAAGCTAGCAACGTTCTTAATTATGTTTAAAACCCATTTATTAGGGACTGAAGCACACAAAATAACGGCTGCTTAAAATAATTTTTTTAAATTTTCGCTAAGAAAATCTCGGCTCTTATTTTGCTAGTACAAAATTCCCAGAACAATCGAAAGCAACAAAGGCAAAAGAAGCTCTTCAAATTCGTATTTGAGAATGCAAAGAATAACAAACACTAAAACCTATCCATGGTGCCGTGGGGCATAGAACGGTTCTGTGTAAATCGGAAGAAAAAAAAAGGTTGCCCTACCTTAAACGCACTTTTTAACGGTTTCCATTTTTGTAAATAACTGAAACGAAAAATGAATTTTCCCGGTCCGGACCCGTTCCCGAAGGTGTCGGCCGAAAGTAATGAAAACAGAAATAACGCTTTACTGTTATGGGTCTTATTGAGCTTCCCGTGCCAGGCTCACTTATTCCCTCCACCGCTCGCGGGAGCTGCTTTTACAAGCTAGGAATCTTCCAAAATCGAAATCATACCCAAGCGAACGTAATTTTCCATCCGCAGCGAGAGTATTAAGAAACGATTTGATGCCTTTTACTTTTTTCTTTCGGTGCGTGTGTCCTTTTACTTGAGGCGATGGGTCGCATGCAAAAACTTCCCGTCTCGTCGGAAGTTTTGGAGTCGACGAAAAAAAAATTGAGCGATTCAAATCAGCGTTCGGCTGATAGGCCGATTTGTGTGAAGATGATTTTTCTTCAGTAATCTGCCAGGGTGCTTTCCCGAGCGGGTGTATGTGTGTCTTATTTACTTTTGTATTGTTTTGTTTCCCGCGGGACAAGAACGTTAGATTTCTGGCATAAAAAGAAAGGATCTGGCCGAAGCTTTCCACGAAAATGTGATCAACTGCAATCGGAAAGTTGCGCTCGAAGTAAAGGGATTAGAAAGTGATCAAACTTTGTAATAAGGTTGGGGTGACCGGGTGGGTTAGAAAATGAATAAAATTTAACCATCCGACGCGCTCTTTGTCCTGTTATTTCAGCTCAATCAGTGAGGGGTTTACTTTTTGTTTTGTTTGTCATTGGTATTTGGCTACACAGGTTCAATAGATTGGTACACTTCGGCAACAGGGCAATTGATTTTGTATGCTATCGTCGGCACAGCTCTTATTGTAATGGTACCATGTTCTTGAATTCGCATCACGAACGAGCCAATAAGAACGTCAAGCTCTCGATCAGGTAGACAGCACCAGGGTTTGGCTCTCCCAGTGCGGTTTTGACTGATAGTTCGCAATCGTGTTCGCTGTCAAATTTAATTTACACCCCACCGTAAGCGCCGACTGTCACTTTGCGCCATAATTATCGCCGGGTTGCGTCCGTCCGGCGACGGCCCCCCAAAACGGAACGCAGATCGCACCTCGTGCGAGCTAATTTGATTGTCACGTCGCGTTTTAATGCAGTAATTAGGCTGATTCATGCTCCCTTCTGGCCGCCGGGCCGTTACGGGATCGGTTTTTGTTCGGCAGTTGTAGTAATCACGTCGCTATTCGACGATTATGGTCGCATTATGTTTATCACTCGGTTTCGGCGCCTGCCAGGAATTATTCGTCATTGTTCGTACCGGCACAGCTGTGAAATCTTAATATGCCGCAGGTGATGCGGATTTAAAGGTCGATTAGAAATAGTCGAATGCGGGTGGTTTGTGTGTGTGTGGAAGAGAAATGATGAGAGAATGGGTGAGAGTTAAGACAGCATGACATTAATTATTAAATTAGGACGAATGTTGTCTACATCAAACGCAACGCAGGTAATGGGATATGATATCATTTAATCATTATTAATAGATTGTTGAAAGTAACTAAAAGACATGTTATTTAATGGAGGTATTTTAACTGACAGTTTACATGATTTTCTCACCAACATGGCTGAATGCTATAGAAACTTTTACTGTACATTTTATGCTAAACTTTAATGTTTAACGATTCGTCCATAAAAGATCTAGCACTCTTATAAATGCTATAAAACATCCAATATACATTTAATCTGTTAGGTAAACGCCAAACAGTTGACAATAAAATTTTTAAAAACCTCAGAAGAAAACCAACCCCAACCAAAACAGGTCATTCGTGTAATAATGGTTAAATAAAAAATGAAACGAGCTAACGAAGCAGCTGACGAAACGTTCCAATTGGCAAACATCCCTCCTCAGCAGGTGTCATACGTGTTCGCGAGGGAAAAATTTCCCTAGCTGTAGGAAATAAAACGAATGGTCAACCAGCTCGGTATGCCGGCGAAGCATTGTAAAAAATGACGGAATTTCCTATTCAAACCTGCCACTGGCCGTACCGAACATAGCTCCACGGACAACGGCCAGGTCCCAGCAGCTATTGGATTCGTGCAATCGTGTGATGGAATTTCCCCGATGCCCATTCCAACCTGCCGTACGTTCTGCTACCTTTCGAAAACTTCGAAAGTCACGCGCATCCATCTCAGCAGCTGAAAATTGGACATTTATCTCCGTTCGTGTGATTTTGCACGCGAAATGAAGATAAAACGGGGCGACATATTTCTTCTTTCTGCGCTTTTCGGTAGGACGGAGCTGAGCTGGGCCGGTTGAGTGAGTATATGACCGTACGGCAGAACGGCATCGGGTGGCGAGACATTTCGGAAGCCTTTTGTTATTTATAACACTTTTCTCCGTGCTTTACCCTCATTTACACCCGTCTAGCGCTAGCACCGGTTCGCCATAAGTTGTTTTATGATATTTTTCTTATTTTGTGTTTGCTGGTGTTTTTTTTTTGCCACTCGCTTCACTCACTCGCCTCATAAGATCGGACGCAGCTGATGTTGATGGTGATGATGGTAGGAACCATCAAGAATGGTGGCTTAACTCAGTCCCGGGTCGAGAGGCCGAAGATAGGACGAAGACAATTGCTGGCTAAAGGCAATCTCTCTTTTGCTCCCGTCTTTCACTTGCCCAAGAGATCATGGACGATAAATTGTTTCATTACTGTTTTAACGTGCCATGCCGCCATCGATCCAGGGAGGCGTGATTTACCAAATAAATGTTAGCATTATGCCGCGGTTCACTTACCACTCGGAGGAAATGCGGCCGAAGCATGCACAACAGAAATCCACACGCAAGACAACGGTGTGTCAGGCGCAAGTGTGTCTGGGTAGCATTTCATATCGTGAAACGATAATTTGTTTACACTCAATTCATCACCTATCTATCAAGATTGATGTTGGAGATGCTACGGTAAGCCTTAGCAAACACGTTCGAAAGCGGTCCGTGAAGCTTCGTCGGTGGCACACGATGCGGACGAGCGAGTAATTTGATCCAATTATTTATGTTTTAAATAAGTTTCCTGCATAGGCAAAAATATATGCTAAATATCATGCTCATTTTTCATGTTTCGCTTTCGTGCTTTTCTTTTCTTCTCCGCAGAGCCTGGATCGAAATATCTATCCAACTGGCCCTTCAGCAAATCATCGAAAAGGTGAGTCCTCTTACACCAGTGTTTCGGGGCCATTTTTGCTCTCTACCGATCCTCATCAACTGTTCGACTTCGCCGACCTGACAATGACAAATGGCACTCGGCGGCATCTTGCCGATGGTGGCCAGCCTCTTTAAGGATTCTCGCATTCTCGCTTGAAGTGGTCACTGTCTGTGCCGCAGCGTACGCAGCAGGATGTAATAAGCGTCACCGTCGGTGTGTCGGTGAAGTTTGCCGGCCGGAAATTTGATACATCCTTCAGCAACGCTCAAACTCAATGCCCCCCCCCCTCCCTCTCCGCCGTTCCTCGTGCTAGGGGCAAGGCATTGTTTTGCGACATCACACGCGCGCGCCTTGGGTCTCACTAAAAGGAACAATGCCCAACATGCGATCCGAACCATCCCTGGGCTCGCGTCATATGTTTATAATAGTCTGTCCCACTGTCTAGGTGGTGCTGTTTGTAGCGTTGTTCCATTTTTCTGTTATGTGTATCCCAAGTTTTTCTTTCTTGGTGCGAGCTTTCGTGAGCTAGAACATGGGTCGTTATAACGGGTGGGGAAAAACGGAGCTTCCATGCTTAAGGAGGTGAACGCTCTGTCGTCTGCTGCAGAAAGGTGGCCGGAGGCTTACGTGACACAATCCCATATCGGAACACTTGGGGGACACTTCGGTGAACCTTCTCTCGTTTCTGCGTTCTACGTTCGGCTTATTGGGAAAGTGTGTGCGATGTTGGAAAAACGCGTCGGAACCGTGGGTTTGAATTAGTGATGGGAAAAGCACCCAAAAAATATATGACGTATCTGTGCACAGTGCGTAGGAAAATGTACCTGTTACTAGTATCTGGTTACTTTGAACCTGTGCATCGATGCAGATACAATGAACTTTAAGACGAAACCTAAAATTATTGGGAAATCGTTAAAAAAATCGAGTTACTCTGAAACTTTCTTATTACCGAAGCATGAAAGAGATGATGATATAATTGAAAAAACTGCTTTCCATGAGAATTTACTGCTAAATGGGTGAATTACAAATATAATCTCATAATCAAATAAGTTTGTGTGGATAGTGGATAGTGTTTCAATGTTTTGTATGAAGTCGCTTGATATCAAATACAAAATAGTTTTTATTGTGTTTAACGAAACTTAACCTGCTTGTTTCCTACAAAACTTTTCCTCAACAGATTAGTTTTTGTTTAAAAAAATCAATAAGCATGTCCCAACTACATATGTTAATTTTACTTTCATGCATTTTGCCCGATACATGATCCGAAATTGTTGCCATTACCACTACAAGTAACTGACCTACGCTCCTGAAAATTTCTTTACAAACTTTCAAATCGTTCCTCATTTTTAGTGATGAATCAATGTGAAAAAGCATTGTACAAAAATTTCTCACACAATATCAAAACTTGAACAGAACAAGACCAAATTTGTACCTGCAGTAGCTAGAGATTCTTTTACTTTTAAACCCGATCCAGCGCTACTTTCCCATCACCAGTTTGAATAAAATGTTGAATAAATGTCCCGAGAGGCATACTGCAGATAACGGACGGAAAGCAGATTAGACCTTGTTCTAGAGAGTCCAAGCCCAGGGAGGCATTCGTTCGGGCAGCTTCTTTTGTGTTTTGGTACCTTGCTTAGTCTTTTTCTTCTCTTTGTCTTACCTGTGCCATCCTACTGTGCAGAGGCGTATCGGGACAACCGGGGCCGGATGGTCGGCTCTGGCACACAATTTTCTATTGAGCAAATGAAAAATAACTAAGCTTATCGTCAAAGTTCCGGACCGGCGCCAGCACAAATTGACTCGAAGTGTTCCAATGTTTGCACGGTTACGGGTGAGGAAACATTTTAACAAGAAAGCTCGTGTGCCGTCATGGTAACGACGGTTCTTCGTGGGACCGGCAGATCTAGAATGCTCGACCGGACATGTACCGTGACATTCGAGTGTTTAGAAGCAGAAGCAATCGCGTGAGGAATCCTTAATAATCACATCAAATGGTTGACATGGGTTAGGTTCATGAGGTGCGAGGAAGTTATGAAACATTTATTTATTAAATACGTTTAACACCTTTCACAGGAAGAGTGTTTAAAATTAAGCAAAGATATGTGGTTGCAGTTTTTATCTTAAGATGTAGCGCAATCTGTGAGCTAGTTTGACGCAGCCGATCAAACTCAACATAATCCTTCTGTTCGAGCATAGAACACAATGGGAGAATGGAACTCTGTGCTTAAATATTTTTAAATTAACTTATCATGGTCGTGCCATATGGAATTAGTACAATTTCACAAAATTGTTTACAGATTGGTCTATAAGGCGTAGAATGTATTGCGAAAAGATAAAGGATTATACGAATTGTTGAATAATTTTCCGCGTCTGTTTGAATTTAGTTTAGCTGTGTACAAAATTTACATTTTAAATGTTTTAATTAATTGAATCAACCGTATGTTATTTTCAATTGAACTTTCCAAGGGTGTACTCAATTGGACAGATGCGTGAAAAGTCTTCCTCAAATAAGCCATCCTTCACTCACAATTAAAAAGTTGCCCGCTTCATTGTTCACTTCATGTTAGATGTACTCCAACATTGGTTAAATCATCTAATTACCTCAACATTGGTTAAATCCTTCCATCGTTCATTTATTGTGCAACACCCAGCCTTTTTTTTTCACATCGAATACGATTCCAGTTTACACTTTACCCGTAGCTGATTGTAAGGAACGTGCGAGGAGTAAAGGCGCGTTGCTGAAGTGACGTGTACGCTAGCTAACGTTGAGGTAATTAGATGTTCCGGAAAACTCACCCATTCCGCAAAACCGGTAACGTGTGCGAGTGCGGGAAATGTAAGGTACGCGCTGCACAACACGAAACGGTTTAACTACCCGTGTAATGTGTGGTTTTAAAGTGTAATTTTAAAGCATTATTTCACACGCATTGAGCACGCAGCTAATCCCTTGCCCGGTTCAACACGAGCCCGATAAAACCCAAGTTGATTACGAATGCGATTGAGCGTTTTAACGTTGGTAACGTTCACAATGATTTACTCGCTGCACAAAACGTCCTTGGTTGGTACGCTTAAAGTGAGGCTGGGCGAAGGAATGGGCGTAATGAGTTTCATTAATTTCAATGGCTGGAATGGATTGCTATTAGACTTGCGAGTGTTTTTTAGTTGGATTTGTTTTCATTTTCATGAAAATATCATTAGATGTTTGACTTTTATCATCAGCTTTGCAGATGTTCTTTTAGTGCGCTGAAAATTAAGTACGATTGTTTGTTTGTGGAGATTTATTAGACTGTTATCTGTGCTTTAATTAATTTAACGAAGAACGCTAATTAGTTTATTTTTGCAACGCTTTAAAGATTGCTATGCATTTCTTCGAACGATGAAGTGCTCTTCAATAGAAGAGCAAAGATTACAAACCCCTTTAAAAAAGAACCCGTATTGGATAATCCTTCAGAACTTGAGAAACAATTGAAGTAATTTTTTTCATCATCAGCAATACAATGTTGAAAACATTCGTAATGAAGACAAAAAAGGATGCCGTACCTCCCGGCTGCACCATGATTGGAAAGGATTCGAGAGCTTACCATTAATAACTGATAAGAGAAACTGAGATGTAAAGGGCTTCTAAACCTTCTCCGTCGAAAGGAAACGGCTAATGGACGAAATGACTCAAGTTCCTATCTGAACGGTTTCCTGGGAGTTTCGATAAAGAGGAAGGAAACTTTTAATAGAGAAAAAGCCCTACACACAAGAACCAGCACCATGGAAGCTGTCTTGTGGGGAGAGTAAGCCACAACTGTGTTCATCTTTCATAGTTGAAAAGATCAATAAAAGGATACGAACCGCAAAACGGTGAAAAATAGACACGAACACAAGAGGCAACAAGAACACATCCACAGTGCCTTTTGCCAGTTTCTTATCAGGGCGTGCTATACGTGCAGCTAGGGCACGATCGCTACCATCCAGATCGAAATGATCGAATTAAGTAATTTACCTTAATGCAATGGCTGTCCCTTACTGTTCGTGCCTTTCTTTTACCGTACAACGAGGGTTGAAACCACGACCTCACTAAACTTTACGATGCGGGTAGTGGTGGCAGCGAGTGGAGAGTATTATATTCGTGCTGTTGTAACCATTTTGTTCGTTCCAGAAATAGACTACGAATATCTTGCTCGAGAAGAGGACAGTGAGTAAAATGGACACTATGGACCACAACCACAAGCCAACGGAAGTTGTTCTGCATAGATTTTAAGGTTGGAACTGGTATGGCTTCCAGCTCCTTCTCGATTGACCTGATTGGTGTTGCTATTAGTCCGGCGGTTATTGATTTGTTACAATTCTTGATTGAAAAAGTGTATATTAAAATTACATTTCGACCAGTATTGGCGTTCAACTTAAGCTTCGTTTTAGCCTTCTTCAGTTAAGCCTGTCACTGGAAGGAATGCAATTTCACCATCGGTATGATTACTGTCGCAAAGTTTTGTGTTTGACTTAATTTATATTTCCCCATTGTGGCGATGTACAACACAGCGAAGTTTTGCGTGTTAGTTTCTCTGGCACCACTCGAGAGCAGCTCGATGAAACTCTAACGGGCGAAGATCAGTTGCATTCTTGCCGATTGTACAACCTCGTCCGAAAAGTTTCTAATCAGTTCTTGTCAGCAGCTCGGGAGCCTCTTGGACTTCCTTTCCACACAATAAACCACCACCGGAAGCCACTTACTTACGAGAGGAGCAAAAGTCATAAATTAATTCCTATTTCATCGCTCGCCAACACTCTCACACACTTTGCAGCAGCGCTTGTATATGCAGCTGCTCGCTGTGGTTTTCCCTTTTTTTTTTTGCTGTGTATGCTCTTAGTAACGGCAACCGTCCGTGCCAGCGGTGGCTCACGCTACTTCCAGTCAGTGTCTAACCGAACCATGAACCCATTTTAAAGATGCTTCCACTGAGACATTCGCTCCGTTAAGGCGTGAGAAACTCGAGAACAGCGAGAGCAGTGTGAGAAGAAATCAGTGTGAAAATAAGGTGCTATGCTTGGTGCAATCCAAACCGCTCATAGTGCATCTCATTCTCAAGCTACAAAAGTACTCCGCACACTGTAAAATATAAAGTCACGGTCAATGTATCAACGACCGTTCTCTAAGTCGGTTTATTTAATAATTGTGTGGTTTCGTTCGTAGAGCGTTTGTTTGTGATTCGACTGCACTGCACCGGAGAAATTAAGCTCGTAACTGTCGTATCATTCTTGCAGCCAAAGTCTTGGGTTTGGTGTTTTCTTTTTGGCACCCTTAACCAGCAGCCTGCAATCCTTTCGACCCTTTTCCACAATCACTGCTGTACTCACTCGTAGCGCTGTTCGCAGGACTGGCGAAAGTACTGCAGCATTTTTTTTGCCTTCTCTGTTGCACTTACAGCCACGAATTTATGGCTTACGACAATGGTCGACAAGCAGCGATGGCGAAATGTGAGTGAAAATCTAAAATTCCATTATGAATAATGGGAATGATGTAATTATTTTACCAGAGCCGGAGCGTTGAAGAGCATTGCACCGAACGGTTTGTATGACGGATGAGCGCGAAAAGTGTGCCGGATGGTAGAAGCGCCGTGTCCTGTTGAGTGGAAAGTTAAATTAATAAGCTTTAGCTTGTCCCCGATGCAAAAGCCATCTGGCGGTACCGTGCGTACCGTGGTTGGTAGTGATTGTTTCTGTATAAAATAGTGCTACCGAGATGGATGGGTATTGCTTTAAGGCTGCTTTAAGGAGTGTTTAACGAATCATTTTTTTGTTGGAATAATGGTGGCTAGAAATGTAGTTTTTAAGTATGCAATTTGTGTTAAACATAAAATAACAATTGGATAAAATTGAACATCCAAAATAATAGAACGTAATAAAAGTATAAGAAATATTATAACTCTGTGAGATTAACAAAATAATGAATTAATACAACATTCTCAACCTTACCTTAACAAAGTGCCGAGCGGTGAATGGTTGTGGTTTTGTGCGATTACATTACATTTTATTGTTTGCCAGTAATTGCGTACACCTTTCTTAGCACAAAACAGTATCACAAACGACAGCCCATTTCCACGCAATCGAGCAATTTTTTGTGTCGGTGCTTGGAGCTGTAACATTAACGCTTGGCCAATCGAATGTACGCAATTTCGATAGTCGATGGGCACATATTGAGCGAATGTTTTCTCACGAACGTGGAAGTGTCATTCGTTTCCGGTAAAATAAACCGAAACCATTTAGCGAATGTTTCACGTACCGCACGTACCGGTCCTGATTGGAAGCTATTGTTGAAAACCATTTTTTGCTGTGCATAGGCTTCCTTCTAATTTGCATCGTGGATAGATGGTACGTAGAGTGAGAACGATCCGTCGGGGAACGATCAACGTGAAGGTCATGAATAATGAAATGGTATGAATATTACAATTAGATTGGAAAATTTCATTTTTTGTCACGTGTTATGCAAAGGAACATTGTGCAAATCAGTGGAAAGTAAATTTGGAATTTGGAATTTTCAAAGGGACTTTGTACTTTGTAGGTGCGAAGTTAAAATATGTTTCGAAGCACGCAGAAAGATTTTTAAAATAATGTTATAAAGGATAAGATCTAAAGCTTTCGCGAAATGTAATTCCAAAGCTTCCAGGAAGGACTGGCGTTATTTGAATTTTTTAGTGGAAACTCTAATCACAAGCTTTTACAGACCACCACGACTGACGTGTACATATTCAATAGGGCCATGTACTACATTTTAGGTCTGTGATTGAAGTTAGGGATTATTGATTCCTGGAAAATTGGTAAAATCAGACGTATAAATGAGAATCTCGAAATGAAGCATGCAGAATTAGTAATTAATAGTGAACAATATTTAATATTGTGTCTATTGTGAAATATGTACTGTGATCCTTTGTGATTGATTTAATGCGTGGTAAATATAGTAAGACTACATAGAGACCAGAGTTGCGATCCAAGTGAGAGCAAAATTACTGCGTTTTTTTAACCATTCGTTAACTTTTGAATTCACCGCTTTTTATAACAAATAAAGTTAAGATGAAGTAAAATGTTCTCTACGCAATTCTATGTTGCATTTGCAAAAAAACTCTTTGGAAGCTTTTCTTCACTTCGATCGTCGCTAAGCTTACGCTAGATTTCCTTACAGAAGGAACAATTTTCAAAAATAAATAAACGAAAAGGATATAATATTTATTTAAAGGTTTATAGTTATTAATCAAATAAAAATATCAGAACATTTTCTTTAAATTTTAAAAACTTATCTGAAATTTCATACTCCAGCCAATTCTGTTAGATATTGTGCGATACGGTTTCAGTCATGATGCAGTCTACCTTTAAACGATTTAATTTTGTCTTGCCGCAAATACAGAAAATAACATTTTTAAATGATTTTTGTCTCCTTATCAGACAGCCTATCAACTTTATTAAAATTGATTAAGCGAACTAACCGGTGGTCTGCTAATTGTCAATATTGCTGAGCGTTTCTGACATATTGCCACGATGCGACAATGAATTTGTTGAGTAAGCAGACCGCGTGCAGGTGGTGTCGTCTTCCGAGGCAGTCGTTGTTTTTTGGTTTATTCTTGATGACCGAATAAATGTACTTATCATATGATTAAGGTTTAATTCGCCTTGTTTCACTCATTGAGCTCTTTGAAAAAAAAACAAAATCCATAGTAATGCTAGCTAATTTCTCATTCACAAGATCCATAATAATTACTAAAGTCATTATTCTTTAGCAACCAATCATGCAGCAACCGAGAGTAACAAACTTGCGAGGCTTTTAAAATGTTTAACAAAACCATAAACAGGTTTCAAAGCGTAGAACTGTGTAACATTAAATGCGAATATCACTCTCGCCGAACCAAACATACTATAAAACTCTCCTCGACATACTCGACCGAATGTTGTGCATTGTAATAAATTAGAGCAAAGCAAAACCTACTACAAGGTTTCACCTGTCGCCAGCAAAATAAACCTCTACAGCTGTACTAGCGGCTCAAACTGAGAGCCGAACGATCGTTAAGATGCAGCACAACATCTGTCGCTGTCAGACGTGCGCCAGAATTAATGGATCAAAAACAATCGTACACCCGCAAAGACCGGTTGATGGTTATGAAAGTGGGATGATTGTTAGCGCTTTTTTAGTCTCTCACACCGTGCGGTATTAGTAGTTTCCTAGACTGAGGGGAAAAAAAACAATTCCCCACACAGCCGTTAACAAAGAGAGGATAACATTCACGAGATAAAGAGTCACCGTGCAAAAACTGTGCTGATCTTGAACGGCAAATCAGTGTGCAGTGTGCCAGCCGCCCGATGGTTTTGTTTCGTTTTTTGATACATAGTGGCGACCGCATTCTGTGCAACGATTCTTGCGGTACATGGTACAGGGAAGCGATGGTAGTTGACGAAGGGACTTCTGATGACAGACCGAAAGCAGTGGCAGAGTCCACCGTAGCGAGGGTCCGATATTGTCGCAGGCGGGCAGATGACGATATTTGTCGTCGTCGTGCACGTTTCTGGCGCAAAAATAGATGTTCCGCAGTGACCAAAAATAAACCCGCGTTTCGAGTTTAACCAAAAAGGGGCGAGGAGCTGCTCGACATTGCGCCCCACGCTGCTGCGTCTGGCCGGTGTGAATGTTAAACATGCGACAAATTTATCACCTTCGCGCATAGCATCAATCCCGCACTGCCACCCCGGTGCCACTAGTGCAAACCTTACCCTTGATGGGAGGGAGCCGTCTGCGGGTTGATGGTCGCAGGAGCATCGACAAGAGCAATGCGAAGGATCCATGCATACAAAACGCCATGAAACGACGACTCCCACTGTTGACCATCATGGCGGATTATCATCATAAGTGGATATATTTCAACAGTAATTAACTCGCTGCTCCATGCTCCTGCGTTCACACACTGGCCCAATGTTTGACAAAACTTCGGTCGCACACACACACACACACACCTCGAATCAACGGTTGCCTCATTTTCCATCTTCATTTTCCATTCCAGAGGATTTGCCGGCTCTTTGCTGTTAACTTTTCGGCCCCCGTGGTTGGTCGTGTTTGTTTACTTTTCATTTTCACACTCGCCAACGTCGCGTGCGTGATAAATGGGTGACTTCTGGTCATTCGACTCTGGTCGGAAAATGTTGCGCCACGAGTTGACACGATGCGGCATGAGGTAACCTTTTCGCTGCCCCCGTGGGTCGATCGAATAGTGGAACACCTTTTTTGGCACACGTGTTAATTATTATTATTGCAAAAGTGAAGTAGATGGTTTAAAAAAAATGTAAAAGTTTGTGTAGGGA